>JAUMHN010000002.1:1007311-1018130 GCA_032360265.1 Heliamphora ciliata
ATATCGTCTACATAAAGTACTAAGAAGATCACCATGCTTTCGTCACGCTTCTTGTACACACAGGACTCATTCGGACTTTGATCAAAATCATAAGATTTTATAGCTTGATAAAATCAAGTGTTCTGAGACCTTGATGCCTGCTTAAGTCCATAAATGGATCTCTTAAGCTTGCACAACATGTGCTCCTGGCCCTTTTCAATGAATCAGTCTGATTATATTATATAGATACACTCGTCAAGACTTCTGTTAAGAAAAGCTATCTTGACGTCCATTTTCCAGATTTTGTAATCGAAATGTGCGGCGATAGATAAGAGAATCCGAATAGACTTAAGTATGGCTATCGACGAAAAAGTTTTCTCATAGTCGATCCCTTCTTTCTGAGTGAACCCTTTAGCAACAAGTCTAGCTTTAAAGGTTTCAACCTTTCCGTCTACTCCTTTCTTCCTCTTGTAAATCCACTTGCATCCAATGGATTTTATCTCTTCGGGTGGCTCTATAAGTTTCCAGACTTGATTGGAATACATAGATTCCATTTCTAAATTCATAGCCTTTTGCTAAAGATCTGCATCTTTGTCTTGTAGTGCTTCATTGTACTTATAGGGCTCGGTATCTAGTTCTGTCGGGATCTTGTCAAAAGACTCTCCCAAGAACGTATACCAATTTGGTTGATGAACAACCTTTCCACTACGACGAGGCACTACTTGTGTCTGTGTACTACCAGTAATAGGCTGTGCATAATCTGAACCCTGTGCATCAGCACCCTGTTCTTGATTTACACCTATCCCGATAATCCTCCTGGGGAAAACACTTTGCCGCTGCCTTGCTATGAAAAGCGCTGATTTGGTGCTTGGCGAATGGGCGGAAGGCTGCTTCTTTGGGAGAGAAGGGTGCTGCGGCTTCAGAAAATCAGCGGCATTGATTTTCGTTTGGGAATAGCGCCTGGGATGGTGCGCCTACAGGCGCTGTTTGGTGCTGCGGCAATTTTGGCTTCACTGTTTGCGCTACATGTGGATTGGTTTCTGCGCACTGTTGCTTCAGTTGATGTCCACTGTTGTGCGCCATTGGTTCCATCCTTAACTAGAGATACCATGAACACTGATCTAAAATCCATCACGCTTGAATCTGCTGGACCGCGGCTTGCTTCGCTCTTATTTTTCGATATTCTTCCACTCCTTTTTTTTTATTATTATAATGCAAAAAAAAAACTAGAGAGAAAGAAAAATGAATAAATAAATCTAACCTGTTCTTATTTTTCTTTTTCTAATAAACTAGAAAAAAAATTTAAAGAACATAAAATATTTTTACATCGAAAGCTATGTCCCGTAGGCTCATATTCGATCTAAAAAACTTAATCTATCACGGTCAACCCCCGTGATTAAAAAATTAATTAAAGCATCATCTATTCAAACCATTCAATCAAACATGAAAAAAATAGATGATCATAAAATCGGGATTAGAACACCTGAAAAACAAAGTTAGCAACAGTTCTAAATTTATCCGGCTCCGATAAATCGTAAACAAAAAATAAAACGGCTTTGATACCAATTTGTTGGAGGCAATATTGTCAAGATCATTGTTTTTGTAAAATAATTTTTGGTAAAAAATTAACTGAACTAGTAAACGTCGAAACGGGCTCCAGATAAAAGTTTTGACGAAGAACGATCAAAATAAAACCCGTGCAACCAAAGTTCGGAGGATTATAGCCCGCACTATATTCGAAAGTTGCATTAAGAAATACTGCAAAAGATCTGATAAGAGCTTAAACTCGAATTTAAATCGTAGTTGAAGATTCGGCTGGTTAAAATGTATTCTTCTAAATTAACTTCGAATGCACGGGTTTTATTTTGATTGTTCGTCATCAAAAGTTTTATCTGGAACTTGTTTCGGCGTTTGCCGGTCTAGTTAATTTTTTAGATAATCGATTTCAAAAATAAAAATCTTGACAATCTTGCCTCTAACAATTGGTATCAGAGCCGTTTTATTTCTCATTTTTGGTTATCAAGGCCGGATAGTTTTAGAACTGAGCTAATTTTTTTTGCAGGCATTCAAATCCCAATTTTATAATCGTCATTTATTTTTCATATTTGATTGAATAGTATGAATAATGATTATTATTTTTTAATTACGGGGGTTGACTGTGATAAATCGAATGTGAACTTTCGGGACATATGATCGATGTAATAGGTAATTTTTATTTTTAAAATATCTGTTTAGATTATTTAAAAACATGTTAAAAATATCCATGAATACGAAGAACGGCGGTGGCACCGGCAGTGGTTCGGGTTTTTACGAGTCACAGATCGCGGTAAGTTTTTAATAGTTTTAAACGATTTTTTCTGGTGAAATTTTTTTACAGTATTTATGAATAAAAAATAGCATAAATAATAAGTCAAAAATAGCGAGAAAAAATCACCAAAATAGCCCAGTTCTAGCGGCTTTGCCGACGGCAGTTTTTATGATTTTTTGGGCCATTTTTGGAACTATTTTTTGGATAATTTTTTAAACCTAAAATAGAAATAAAATATATCTCAAAATACTATCAAAAATAAAAAAAAAATTAGGCCAAAGTCACAACTGAAACAGGCGACAAACTGGCCAACGGTGGCAATGCCTGGCGGTATGGTTCCGGACTATTTTCGTGACTGTTTTGGCACTATTTTTGAGGTGTTTTTTGA
This sequence comes from Heliamphora ciliata, assembly GCA_032360265.1. NCBI lineage: Eukaryota > Viridiplantae > Streptophyta > Magnoliopsida > Ericales > Sarraceniaceae > Heliamphora > Heliamphora ciliata. Next base: position 1,009,987 of record JAUMHN010000002.1, read on the forward strand.
ATTATCATGTAGCTGGATATTCAAGTTATTTTTTCACAAAAAACAAGCACCAAAGAAGCACAAAAAAGCCCAAATAGGGCAGCAACGGTGGCAGCGGCGCAGTGGTACCGCGATAGTGGTTTCAGATTGTTTTTTGGCCTTTTTGGGATATTTTTCTACAAATTTTTTTGACAAACAAATTCTATGTTTTGAGAGCTTTGCATCGATATAAAGAACGTCGAAAACGGAGTTCGGATGAGGCTGAAACGGCCTCAGAAAGTTAGCAGTTCCAGGCGGCGGCGCACATGAGCAACGGCAGTCTGTTGTAGGCAGTTTTCTGGTGTTTTTTCAACCTATTTTTGAGCAAATTTTTTCATAGAAAAATAATATTTTTTGAGAGATTTCTTTTGGTATAAAGTACGTCGAAAACTGAGTTCGGGAAAAGGTCAAAAAAGTCTCGAAAAGTTGGTGGCGCAGTGCTGTTGCGACCAGCATCGTTTTTGTGGTTCGGGCAGTTTTTTTTGCCATTTTTCGAGGAGGTTTTTAGCATATTTTTTTACAGAAAAGTTTCATCTTTTGAGAGCTTTCCAATGGTATAAAGCTCGTCGAAAACAAAGATCGAATGAGGCGACGGCTAGGTGGCGCCAATGGTGGCTGGTGGTGGATCGACAGTTACTCTCTCCTAAGGCTGTTTGTGTTGATTTTCTGATAGATACGGGACTGATTTGATATATTTTATTATATCAAATAATATCAGAAAATCCTAGTACAATCAAGACGCAGGAATCAGAGATAAAAGAGGATTATTGTAGCTTATCCTATTCGGGAGACTGAAACGCTTCAGCATTTCACTTGGATCATAAAATCGGAATATATGCATCGTGTGTATATATATATGAACTACGTGAATGATTGTATATCTATTTTATTTATCCAGTTAATTTAATTAATTCAAAAATTCAGTTTTAAATATTTTATAATGAAAAATAAAATTAAGTTTTTTTAATTTATTAATTTTAATTGAATGAAAATTTTTTAGATATTTTATTTTTCAAAAAATATCATATTTAAGATGATTTTTTAAAAAAAATTGGATATGTTGAAAAAATATGGAAATTGATTCTGAATTTTGAATTAATTAAATAAAAATATGTTTAATCGAAATAAATTATTATTTTTCAAAAAATACAGAATGAAAAATAAAATAAATAAATACCTTTAATAACTACTTTAACAAAAAAGCTAAAAAAAATCTGTGCATTTATTAAATTTTATTTGTTACGCATTTAAACACGAAAAGATGGTTTGACAAACCGGAATGTTTGGAATCATGTACACGAAAAGATCTTCGATTCTGTCAGATCGTGTAATTTTTCAAAATTAAAAAATTAATTTTAATTAAACGAATTTTTATAACCCTAAAAAATATTTTAAAAATCTAAGTTAGAGAGAAAATTTATTCATAGATAAATTCTGCGGTCTCTATCACCAGTTTGTAGGTGATGCAATTAAACTCTGCGTGTAGGCAGTAAGGTCTTCCTCCCTAATGGATAGATTAATTGCGGTATCGCCAGTACAAATCTCATTTAGGGATACTGCTGAATAATTATTAGTGTGGATCACTTCTCCAACTGAAGGGTTCATTGTGAAACAATTAATTTTGGATTAGGTGATAGTTAACAATTAACTGTATATAATAGTATCATCTCTATCTGAATCACTGCTATTATATACTGGACCAAATTTATGTCAGCTATTTAATTTTACTTGGTATGGTCAGTTGTCTAGATAGTAAAATTAAAAAAAATTGGCATGTCGGGTGTTATAAAGGATAGTAGACGTCTTTCCATCGATGCATGCTATTCTCATGTTACCAGACTGCTGGCGAAATAATTTCAAAATGGTAGAAGGAACCAAATTAAAATAAATTCAAAATTTTACCCATCATAATTAACGATTTTATTTAATTATGTGATTCTCAGAATTAAAATGGCTTTCAACCCACTCACTTTAATACTAAAAAAAACATACTAATAGGATCCAATTTTGTTGACTAAAAATATAAATTGGATATAGTTTTAACTACTAATGGTATTCTATCAATACTAGAAAATATGTGTTTATTTCTGAAAAAGGTTCTTCTCCGGGGCCGAAAGGTATGAAGAAGAAAAAAGTTTAAAAATAGGGAGACAGAGTTTTCAGGTTAGTTAGTCGGGCCCGGGCTGGTGTGAAAAAAGCCAAAAGACATGTTTTCACTGCAACCAGACACAGCACTGGAAAAAGCTATGCCCAGTTTTTCTTTGAAGGTAGAACAACTAGGGTAATTTTTGTTCACTAGTTGTAAAAATATGTTTAGCGGTGTTATCTATCGGTACCTGGTGTGTAGATACAGGAGCCAATAATCATGTCTGCCATTCATTGCAGTGGTTTCAGAAAACTCGACAACTTAGTAATGAAAAAATATATCTGCATATGGACAATAATACAAAGGTAACAGCAACTGCAGTGGGAGATGTCACTCTCATTTTTAATGGAGATAAAGTTTTAATATTAAGAGATTATCTTTAGGTACATTCCATTAGAAGGAACATAATTTTCATTTCTAGATTGGTTAAAGACATATATTTGGTTTATTTTAATAACTCTATAATTATTAAAGATAATAAACGAGTTATTTGTTCTGGTACATTAGTGGATGATCTTTATGTTATTACTCTAATCTCTCTTACACTGCAACTAATAGAAATGAATTACACATCTATATTATCATATAAGAGAAAATTTCTTTCTTTAATGAACCAAACGTTTCTTTAGCACTTACGTTTGGGTCATATAAATCTAAAAAGGATAATATACTGGTAGTAGATGGACTTTTTAGTTTATTAGAAGTGGAGGCACTTCTAGTCTGTGAATCTTGCTTAGAGAGTAAGATGACCAAGAGGCCATTTTCAGCTAAAGACTATAGAGCTAAAGAACCGTTGGAGCTGGTTCATTCTGATGATTACTCAAGGTATGAATACATTTACCTGATGCACCGTAAGTCTGAATGCTTTGAGAATTTAAAGAATTTAAGGTGGAGGCAGAGAAGCGTCTGGGTAAAAGTAACAAATTATTACGATCCAAGCGTGGTGGAGAATACATCTTTGGAGAGTTTAAGGACTACTTGTCATCAAAGGGGATTATATCCCAATTGACTGCACCTGACATTGCGCAGCAGAATGGTGCAGTAAAAAGAAAGAATATGACTCTTATGGAGATGATAAGGTCCATGATGATTTATTCAGGTTAACCCGATTCATTTTGGAGACTCACTTTAGAGACAACGACTTACATTCTAAACATGGTACCTTCTAAGTCAGTACTTTTTACGCCCATAGAATTGTGGATCGGGCGTAAGCCTAGTTTGAAATACATTCGAATTTAGGGGTGTCTAGCACATGTGCTAAAAGAGAATGCAGGTAAGTTAGAACTGAGGATAGAAGTCTATTTCTTTGTGGGATATTTCAAGGGAACGAAGGGTGGTTTGCTTTATAATCCTAAGGATCATAAGATCATTGTTAGCACCAATGATCGATTCTTGGAATAGAATTATATTATGGACCACAGGCCTAAAAACAACATTATTCTGGAAGAACTGAGAGAAAATACCAGTAGAATGGAAGAGGAGCCATAAGTCACTGATATTCTATTACCTCGTTGTAGTGGAATGATTATTGAGGTGGGTGCAAATCAAGAACAAGGTGCTGATGCACAGGGTTTTGATTCTACACAACGTGTTACTGCTAGTACACAAACACAGGTAGCGTTTCGTCGTAGTAGGAGGGCTATTCATTAACCTGACCAGTATATATTATTGGGAGAGTCTTCTGACAGGATCCCAGAAGAACTAGATACTGAGCCTTATAACTACAATGAAGCACTTTAAGACAAAGATGCTGATCTTTGGTAAAGGGTGATGAATTCAAAGATGAAATCTATGTATTCTAATCAGGTCTGAAAACTTGTAGAACCACCCGAAGGGATAAAATTCATTGGATGCAAGTGGATCTATAAGAGGAAGAGCGGAGTAGATGGGAAGGTTGAAACCTTTAATGCTAGGCTTGTTGCTAAAGAGTTTACTCAGAAAGAAAGGATCGATTATGAGAAAACCTTTTTACCGGTAGCCATGCTTAAGTCTATCTGAATTCTCTTATCCATTATCGCACTTTTTGATTACGAAATATGACAAATGGATGTCAAAATAGCTTTTCTTAACAGAAGTCTTGATTAGTGTATCTATATGATACAACCAGACAAATTCATTGCAAAGGGCAAAGAACACATGTTGTGTAAGTTTAAGAGTTCGGATGAGTCCTGTGTGTATAAGAAGCATGACGAAAGCGTGGTGATTTTTCTAGTACTTTATGTAGACGATATCTTACTTATAAAAAATGATGTGGGGACATTATTTATGGTTAAAGTATAGTTATCGGACCAGCTCGATATGAAGGACTTGGGAGAAGCCAGTCACATCCTTGGGATTAAGCTTATGGGAGATCAAAAATAAAAGATGTTGGGCTTATCACAAGAAAAGTATATCGATGACATCTTTGCGCATTTTAGCATGCAAGATCTCAAGAAAGAATTTCTCCCTTTCAGGCATGAAATCACTCTATCCCAGGATCAGTGTCCTAAGTCACCTGATGAGATAGAGAAGATGAAGGTGGTTCTTTATACTTTGATAGTAAGAAGTCTCATGTATGCTATGCTTTGCACTAGACCCGACATCTACTTTGCCATTAGCATGGTTAGCAGATATCAATTTAACTCAAGATAAAAGCATTAGACTTCGGTAAAGAATATAATCATATACCTAAAAAGGACTAAGGATTATATGTTAGTTTATCAGGTAGACAGTCTAGTGCCTTTAGGGTACACAGACTCAAATTTCTAGTCTGACAAGGATTCTCGTAAGTTTACCTTAGGATATGTGTTTACCTTAGGAGGTGGAGCCGTAAGTTGGAAGAGTATCAAGAAGTCCTGTATTACTGATTCCATTATGGAGGTCGAGTACTTGGCAGCTCCTGAAGTAGCCAAGAAGGCCATTTGGCTTAGAAACTTCCTGTTGGATCTAGATGTGGTACCTTCAGTTCAATCGGCTATTACATTTTATTGTGACAATAGCGGAGCAGCTGTAAATTCAAAGGAGCCGAGGGTCCATAAAAAAAGAAAACGCATTGAGCGTAAGTACCACCTGCTACGAGAAATCGTACAGAGGGATGATGTTGCTATGATCAAGATTGCATCCGGAGACAACCTTGCAGATCCTTTACAAAGAGCTTATCGGCTAAGACTGTTGATAGTCACGTAGAGGGCATAGGAGTCAGATGTATGGCAGCATGATTTTGAGTATAAGTAGGAGATTGTTAGGGTTGATATACTGAAAATCATATTTTTAGTATTTTATTTTATTTTAATAAAATTAATTTTTTATTTTATGATAATATTTATGAGCAATGTATGTGTATCATTTCTTTAATGTTATGCATGGATATCCGATATTTTGTATAGTATTTAATCTAGTGTGTAGGTATGGTTTGCACACAGAAGATCAGATTTTAGGTTCTTACAGAATTTAAGTTTTATATTCATAATTTAGATGAAAATGGACATACCATCGGTACGTCTGTGGCACATAGTTTTAGTAAGACTGTCTTGGTTACGAGGAAAATATAATAGCGTCGTCTATTGCTTCAACTCTCTATGCCAGTACCCTTTGTGTGTATTGAACGGGACATTTGGGGTAATTAATTTCATACTGACTATATAAATTAATTCACACCCTAGGGTTATTATGAATAGTGCTTATCCTCTTAATCCTAAATAATTATTGCTTTGCGTATATTTAATATTCGTTGTTTTGATTCATTAAAAGGTGCAATTTTATATGGGTCTATATTCCTGGTGAGTTGGATAGCAGTATTATTTATATGATAAATATTAATTTTTGACAGAATCCATGTCCTGAAAGATCAGGATTGACGATATGCTCTTAAGGAAGCTTATAAGTTTTAACTGGGCTAAACCCTACAGATGGATTTGATAATCTAACCGTCAAATGAGTTAAGCAGAAGGGTTTACGAAATATCAAGATGTCGATTAAATTAAATTATTAGTAATTAAATTTAATTAGCAGGTATTGAGAATATTAATGTAAGAAGAAATGGTAAGCATTTAATAACAGGAGCTCAATGCAAAATTGTCTTGAGATTATGGGTCAGAGTGCAATTATAGTTTTTTAGTGGAGCAAACTGTAGTTTGGTATTTTATGAAAATTATAGAAACTGCTGCTAGTTCTTCATAATTACAGATACCGCTATGAGGTTTGCTTAATTACTGAAACCGCTTATACGTGTCTATGTTTCACGGGAAGTCTTACTCATAATTATTTTATAGGTCCCTACTGTAGCCCTATAAATATGGGGGTAGACTAAACCAGTTTCATAAGTCGTCTTTAAGGTTAAAGCTATCCAGGTTCTACCGGTACGAGTTCTCGGATGATTATAGCCCACACTATATTCAGAAATCGCATAAGGAAATATAGTAGAAGATTTGACAAGAACTTCAACTCGGATTCAAATCGTAGTTGAAAATTTAACTGGTAAAAAGGTATTCTTCTAAATTAATTTCAGATGCACGGATTTTATTTTCATCATTCGTCATCAAAAGTTTTATCTGGAGCCGTTTCGGCGTTTGCCCTTCTAGTTAATTTTTCAGATAATCATTTTCAAAAACAAAAATCTTAGCAATCTTGCCTCCAACAACTTGAACAAGTGGAATGACTTTGTTTCTGAGTCGCTTCTCTTGGAGATCTAGGATGCATATCGGTCGTTCTTCATAGCTCGGGTTTGGATTCATTTCCACAGGTGGTCGTGTTAGGACATGAGCTGGGTCAACGATGTAACTTCAAAGTGGGATGGTAAAACTTTTCGTTGAATCGGGTTATCTTATACGTAAACATGTAAGGAGTAGTTAGAGAGAGGTTATAGTTACTCTTCTATGTTTCGATGATCTCCCCTGAGACTAGGGCTACACATTTCTTACCCTTGGTTATTGTTGTTATTCTACGATGGTCTCCTTATATGATCTTGTGAGACCTTGACCCATTTTATTTTTAGAAATGATTAAGTGTTAATGGGTGTAAGAATTGAAACTCCATCTTGGTGAGTGTTTTGAGCTTGGAAGCACATGAAAAATATGTTAGAAGAAGAATATGAGGTTCTAATGGATGTTCGAACAAAAATATGTAAAAAGTGTGTGAAGAAAAGTGGCATACCTTCACTAAATTGGTCATAACATTTTGTACAAAATGAATCCTGATATGAGGTTTGAACCATTGAATAGTAGACTTCCGGGGCTTCAGTTTGAGCACAAGAATGACCCTATTTGGAGTTTGGATGAAGGAGATATGATTGTTCAAAGTTGAGCCAACAGTGAAGTCGCAAAATACCGATCAATCGGTTTGTGACGGGTAGAGGCTATAAATTTCGATTTTTGGGTTCGTTTTGTCATTCTTCTCCTCTCTCATCTCTCTCTAAAGCTTAGGAGTGAGCTAGGGTTTAGTTTTGGAGGTTCTTGAGGGTTGTAACGTTCGTTGGGGATGAAGATCTTGCCATTTTCTTACGCGAGCGGCCGTTGGAGAGCGTGGATATGCGTTAGAAGCTCCCTTAAAGTCGTGTGTGTTGGATTTTGGCAAGTTGGAGCTCACGCGGGGCTTGATTCTTGGTGGTGGAACTTCTTCGATGTAGGATCTTGACTACTCTTGTGGTTTACTACGATTTGTGTTGAAGTTTTTGAAACTAAGCGAAACCCTAATGAAATTTGATATGTGATATAAAGATAAAGTATGAATCGGTGGAGATTTTTATACGGGTATCTTTGATTACTTGAATATGAGTTGTTGATGAAAAGCTAAGAGGTTAGCAAAAATGAGAGGAGGCTTTGAAAGTATAAAGAAATAACTTTTCTTATTCGATGATTGTGGGTTGGTTTATGGAAATATGAAATGATAGTATTGAAACATATATTTAATTGGATGTGTGAGTTAACGTGTTGAATGAGATGCTAAGGTGAAGTTTTGAAATAAAAGAATCAAATACTTTGAGAACTTTGGGGTTTTTAAGAAA
>JAUMHN010000002.1:1187207-1197263 GCA_032360265.1 Heliamphora ciliata
CCTGACGGCGTCTCGTCGGAGTCTGAGTTTGAAGATGGTTTTTGGGGTGGCATTGAAGGAGAGAGAGTCTCGTCCATGTGAAGGTACGTGATTTTGGGAGGGATGAAGAAGAAGACAACGGCAACGAAGAAGACGACGCGCAGACGACGACGGTTCGTCGACCAATTGGCCCTGCTCGTCGATCAATCGGCGCTGCTGGTTTTAGGGTTTGAATGTGATCTGAACAAGAAGAAACGCATAACGGAGGTGGATTTGTTGGGGCTGAGATGAGAGGTTGAAGTGGAATAATTTTTATTTTTTAAAAAATAAGAATTGAGTAAAAAAGTTATTATTTAATTGAGGGTAAAATTGTGTTTCTTGGTTTTCTATATGTGGAGATTTTCTGTATTCCATAATGATGGATTGCGTTTCTTGGCTTTCTGTATTCCATGAATTGTTGTTCATGGAGGGGCTGGAGCCATGAATTGTTGTTGGGCTTACAGAGAGTCATGAAGGGTAAAATAGGAATTTTATATGTAATAATAGCCATTGTCAGTAAAATCTGTTAACTTTTGGACGGTCAACTAACGGAAGGGGGTATTTGATATTACCGACATAACTATAGAGGAGGTTAATGTCATTTCAGATACCTCAGAGGAGGTCTCTGAAATAAGCTTAAACTTCAAGGGAGGTAAATGTAATTTGCCCTTATTTATATTTTAAATCCAATTCACCCTCCTCTTGGGTTGCCTAGAACTAACATTATTGACTGTTATTCTCATTTCACTTGGGTTTATTTACTTCGTGCTAAGAGTGAAATTTTTTCGTATTTTTAAAATTTTCATAAAATGGTGGGTACCCAGTTTAATGTCAACATCAAGATTCTTCATTCTGATAATGGGACTGAGTATCTTGATGGTGGTTTTCGCACCTATATAGAGGCTCATGGTATCCTATTCCAAACAAGTTGTGTACGTACTCCTAAACAAAATAGAGTTGCAGAACAAAAAAATTATCTTCTTGAGGTTGCCCGTTCTCTTTTCTTCACTATGCATGTTCCCAAGTCGTTTTAGAGTGAAGCGATCCTCACCGCTGCATATCTTATTAATCGTCTGTCTTCTTGTATCCTTCAATTCAAAATCCCTTTGGAACTTCTTCCCACGTCTCCATCTATCTCTTATCTTCTGCCTAAGATCTTTAGGTGTACTTGTTTTGTTCATGCAGCTAAACACTCGGGTGGCAAATTGGATTCTAAGACTGTTAAATGTATCTTCATTGGCTATTCTGCTACCCAAAAAGGCTACAAATGCTACTCTCCTACCATTTGCAAACTGTTTGTCAGTATGGATGTTACCTTTTGGGAGACTGAATCCTTTTTCCGCCCTTTTGAGACATCTTTTCAGGGGGAGACATCTAAATTGGAAAAGATGTTACCATTAGATACACAAATTCAGCCTAATTAGAAGTCTCGCGGGTTAGTCTTTCCAAATTTTACACAACAAGACCTTATTCCCACTTAAAGGGAGAAAGAAGAGTCGGGTGAGGGGAAACAAAGAACGATATTGCTGGACGATTAGATAGAATTGATCTGCATACTTATTCTCAACATCAGAAGGATCAGACTGCTTGTGCGCCACTACCACCTTGCCAATTGCCATCTTCGCCCCGTGTTTCATCTCCTTCACTGTTTCATCTAGTAATGAATAATCTGTTGTTAATCTTGATACTTGTGATTTACCTATTGCCGTTCGAAAGGGCGTTAGAACAAGTACTCGACATCCAATTTCACAATTTGTCTCATGCCTCATTATTAAACCCATATCGTGCTTTTGTCTCGTCTTTGTCCTCTATATCGATTCCGCACGGTTAGAAGGAAGCTATTGAGAACTCTAAGTGAAAAAAGGCTATGATTGAAGAGATGACAGCTCTGCAAAAGAATGGTACCTAGGAGTTAGTCTCTCTTCCAAAAAGGGAAGAAGCCAATTGGGTGCAAATGGGTATTTACCGTCAATTACAAGACAGATGGGTCAGTGGGGAGATTAAAGGCAAAACTAGTTGCTAAGGGCTTTACCCAGACTTATGGTATTATTTATTAGGAGATTTTTGCCCCAGTAGCCAAAATGAATTCAGTTCGCGTGCTCGTCATGTGCTGTTACAATGAGTTGGTCTCTCTAACAACTGGATGTGAAGAATACATTTCTCCATAGGGGCTTAAAGGAAGAGGTGTATATGGATGTACCACCAGGTTTCTCATCCCATGAAACTGAAGGGAAGGTGTGCAAATTGAAGAAAGCTTTATATGGGCTCAAACAATCTCCAAGAGTCTGGTTTGAAAGATTTTTCCAGGCTATGCTAAAATTTAGATAACCACAAAGTCATGCAGACCATACTATTTTTATCAAGCGCGGTAATAATAAGATCACAATTCTTATTGTATATATTGATGACATAGTTGTGAGAAGGAATGATGCAGAAGAGGTGTCTCATCTCAAGGCACATTTAGCTAAAGAGTTTGTGATGAAAGATCTAGGGGCGTAACGATATTTTCTTAGGATTGAGGTAGCTAGATTAGATAATGGCATCTTCACTTCTCGACGAAAGTACATTCTTGATCTCCTAAAGGAAACTGGCATGTTGGGTTGTAAACTAACAGATTCGCTTATTGAGGCTAATTATCGTCTTAGTAGTGGTGATGGAGAACCTACCGACAAAAGCAGATTTCAAAGGCTTATGTGAAGATTAATATATCTATCTCATACTAGACCTGATATTGCATATGCTGTAGGGGTTGTCAGTCAGCTCATGCATGATCCCTGTAGTGCAAATCTTGATGTTGTTTATCGTATTTTGCGATATCTTAAGTCTGCCCCAAGAAAAGGACTTATGTTTTCTAATTATGATCGCGTGAAATTAGAAGCATTCACGGATGCGGACTGAGCTAGTTCAGTTGATGATAGGAGGTCTACATCGGGGTATTGCACGTTTGTAGGAGGCAATCTGGTTACTTGGCGAAGTAAAAAAGCAGACACTGATAGCTAGATCAAGTGCAGAGACTTAGTACAGGGCTATAGCACATGGTATTTGCGAACTTCTATGGCTCCAAGGTCTTTTGAAGGATTTGGGATTTGAGTGTGAAAAGCTTATGAAGTTGTATTGTGACAATAAAGCTGCCATCAACATTGCTCATAACACAGTACAACAAGACAAAACGAAGTATATTGAGATTGACAGACACTTCATTAAGGAGAACCTATGCAAGAGCTCGATTTGTATGCCATTTGTGAAGTCTGCAAATTAATTAGCAGATATTTTTACTAAAGGGCTTAGTAGTAAGGTGTTTCAATTAGAAGATATTTTTACTAAAGGACTTAGTGGTAAGATGTTTTCACCCCATTATATGCAAGTTGGGCATAAAAAATATCTATGCGTCAACTTGAGAGAGTGTTAAGTTAAGGGTATTATTGTATTTTTGTATATTTGCCTCATTATATAAATAATAGTGATAAGGGAGCTAACCCTAATCCTGGGTGCTCTCTCTTTTCACCGTCAGAATAATTCTCTCTCAACTCTTTTCTATTTTTCTCTGTTCATACATCAATCTTAACAATGACTTTTTTCTTGTTCTTTTTAACTTCTTTGGAATTATTTTTTGGAATCATCGATCGAGGCTTGCTTGGAGCGATTTTTTGGCTGGGATGGATTCTACAAGTTTATACAAGGTTGTAGAAGGCTTGTCCAGGCTGAGCTTTCGATCTGTGGTGGGTTTTGAACCGTAACAAGTGGAAACTATGGTTTATGCTGCGTTCTAGGTTCTTTTTAAGGGTTATTTTGGCATGAGTTCTATCTATATGTGTTGGTTCGAGTTCTTTCAATGCTCTTTGATTTTATTCAGCCACTTTACTGCATTTCATCTCTTTGATCTTAATCCTTTGAAGAGTTGGTTATCTTGAGTCAGTTTTGTAGATTGTTGTTGCTTGTTCTTCATAATATGTGGACATGTCAGATATTGGCAAGTCTTTTGTTGGTACTGGGGAGACAAGGTTGAGTCATTTCGATACTCTTAATGATAGCCCCTCTTTCATATTAACCCTATTAAGATGGATAGCATTAATTATCTGATTTGGTTACATGCTTGTAGTTTGCCCATTGTTGCTCGTGGATTATCTAGGTATATTTCTAGTGAAGCTAAACAACCGACTGTAGAGGGACCTACTCACAAACGAGGGGTTGAAGGCAAAGCCCTTATTATGTTATGGTGGTTGAATTCTATGCAACCCTCTAGTCGTAGTCTCTTACTATTAGATATTGGACATAAGATTTGGTCAACGACTGCTTAGACCTATTCCCAAGCAGGAAATGATGCCCACCTAGAGGAGTTGCAAAAGCAGATTCATGGATTGGAACAAATAGGTCCCTGGCTGATTACAGAGTTGGCTAGTTTGTAGTATGAGATCAATTATCATTGGGATTTTTTAAGTGGATTGTACTATTGATGCAGCTACGTTTCAAAAGATGAAAAAGGAGTGTGATTATAACTTTTTAGTTGGTCTTAATATTGAGTACTGTTGGATAATTACTTATATATGTTAGGGTCATTTTTTAATTAGTTTGGAGTCTCTTATATAAATACTGGTGTGGTGTAGAGGTGGAGTTAAGCCTCATTATTCTTCTAATAATAATCTCTCTCTGTCTTTCTCTCTTCTTCCTTCTCTCCTCGTTTAACCCTAAATCACTAATTTACTATTCAACTTGGTATCAGAGTATCCCGATCCAAATTTCTTCTTCTTTCTTTTCTTTTCTTCTTTTTTTTCTTTGTCTGAATTCGTGATTTTAAAAAAAGAAAAAGAAAATTCCAAATGATCGACTAGTGTCGATCTATGTTCTTGATCCTGGTACTGATAAGTTATCCTCTCGCGCACGTAAGTGTGTCTTTCTTGGATACTATCGTACTCAAAAAGGATATCGGTGTTATCATCTAGAGTCTCACCGATACTTCGTGAGTGCTGATGTGACCTTCTTTGAGTTCACTCCCTTCTTCACTTCCTCCAGTAGCCAACTTTCTTATGATCTCATCTGTTGCCGTGAGGGGGAGTCTCTCTCTTCTCCGACTCTCCCTCTACCTTTATCTATGGCACCATCTTCTCCCTCTACCCCATCATTGTTAGTTTATCAGCGATCTCAAGATAGACTCGTCGTCTTATATGGCCCAGAGTCTTCATCTTCTCCGATCGAGATTCCTATCTCCTCCGCTCCTAGTTCCGATGACTTACCGATTTCTTTGCGCCGAGGTAAACGTACATGCACCCAATATCCTATTGCTCACTTTGTGTCTTAAGATCGTTTGTCATCTTGTCTTCATTCTTTTACTTCTACTCTGTCGTCCGTTTCTATTCATACTTCTTACAAGCAGGCTGTGTCCATGTCTGGCTAGAAACTTGCTATGGATGAGAAAATGCATGCTTTTTATAAGAACCAAACTTGGGAGCTTACCCCTCTTTCCCCTGAGAAGCAAGCGGTGGGATGTCATTGGGTCTATATAGTAAAGTACCATTCAAATGGTTCTGTTGAGCATCTCAAGGGGCGTTTGGTTGCTAAGGGCTATTCTCAGACCTACGGTATTGATTACTTGGAAACCTTTTCTCCTATAGCTTGCCTCAACTCTGTTCGGATCCTTCTATCCGTTGTTGTTAGTCATTTTTGGCCATTATATCGGCTTGATATTAAAAATGCCTTCCTTCACGATGATCTTCAAGAAGAGGTCTATATGGATCAGCCCCCTGGCTATGTCGTGCCTGGCAGTGAGCATCTTGTTTGTCGCTTGCGTAAGGCTCTTTATGATCTGAAGCAATCTCCTCATACTTGGTTTGATCGCTTCAGTTATGTTGTCATTGCATATGGTTTTCGGCGTTCCACATCTGATCATTCAGTGTTTGTTCATCACTCTTCTGCTGGTATTATTATGCTGATTGTTTATGTTGATGATATCACTATTTCTAGTGATGATTCTACTGGTATTGCTGCTTTAAAACGACATTTGACTCACCATTTTCACACCAAGGACTTAGGTGTTCTCCATTATTTTCTTGGGATTAAGATTACTCGTTCCTCTCGAGGGATCTCTTTATCCCAACGTAAGTATATTCTTGATCTTCTCTCTGAGACTAGGTTACTTGGTGCTCATCCGGTCGATACACCAATGGATTCCACTGTTAAGCTCGATGGTGAACATGGAGAACCATTACTAGATGTTGGCTATTATCGACGGCTTGTTCGGAAATTAATTTACCTCACAGTCACATGTCCTGATATCACATATGTTGTTGGTGTTGTTAACTAGTTTATGCATGCTCCGCGTCAGCCACACTTTAATGTTGTTTGCCGTACTCTTCGCTACTTGAAATGTGCCCGAGGTCGTGGATTGTTATATCGTCCATCTGATCATTTGACTGTGATTGGCTTTAGTGATGCTGATAGTCGCTTTGATAGGCGATCCACCTTTGGCTATTGTACCTTTGTTGGCAATAATTTTGTCACTTAGCATAGTAAGAAGCAGAATATCGTTGCTCGTTCCAGTACTGAAGCAGAGTATCGTGACATGGCCCATACTGCGTATGAAATGTTGTGGGTTTGTTCTCTTCTTCATGACTTCGACATCACGTCTTCTAGTCCTATGGAGATATTTTGTGATAATCAAGCAACCATATTTATTATTAGTAATTCTGTGTTCTATGAGCGCACAAAGCATATTGAGGTTGACTGCCACTTTATTCAGAACTTAATGATGACGAAGCAAATTGTTACTCTATATGTTCGCTCAGAAAATCAATTGGGTGATATTTTTACCAAACCGTTAGCTGTTTCTGGCTTCTAGTGACTTCTTTTCAAGCTGAGCATGTTCGACCTCTATGCTCCAGCTTGAGGAGTGTTAGATAATTATTTATATATGTTAGGGTCGTTTTGTAATTAATTTGGAGTCTCTTATATAAATACTGGTGTGATGTAGAGATGGAATTAAGCCTCATTATTCTTCTAATAATAATCTCTCTCTGTCTTTCTCTCTTCTTCCTTCTCTCCTCCTTTAATCCTAAATCACTACTTTACTATTCAACTAGTACAATTAAGATCTGTGTTCAGATTTTGGGTTGTGATCTGTTTCCTACCTTGAGAGAAGCATATGCTCATTTTTAGCAAGAGAAAAGCAGGCGTCATGCCATGGTGCATGTTCCTAGCTAGGGAGTCGAATATTTTGACAGAAAAGCTAGAACTATTTCTCGACCCTCACTGCATTAGTAGTTACTCCTACCCCACGGAATGGCAAGCCTAGTCATTCCAAGTTTAGGGAGAAGTGTGGACCTGTAGACCGTAATCTCTTGCGTTGTGACTTGTGAGCACTATGATAAAACTCACCATACTATAGAACACTGCTGAATGCTACATCGTCATCCTTCTCAGGGACGTCGTGGTCATAGTGGTCCTATAAGTTCTCATGCCCACATCTCTGAGACTTCTACAGGCACATCTGGTGAGCCACATCTAGTGAGACTAGATCTCTTCTCAGGATGAGTTACATACACTCAAGCGTCTGATGTTTAGATTGGACATCTCTACTTCTACAACTACTACTTCCATTTCATCTCTCGACTTTGCTCACTCACGTATTCATGCCAATGCACTTAGGTATTTATGCCAGTGCACTTAGTGATTCTTCCTCTCATACTCCTTGGGTCATAGACTCTAATGCAACTGATCACATGATTGGTTCTTTCTCTTTGTTTTTCTCGTACTCTACTTGTTTGGTAAAGATGAACTAAGAGCCATTGATAGGACTATCTTCTGTGTTTGGAAAAGGTTTTATCCCTTACTCCCCTTCAATTTCTTTTTTTTTTTTCCTCCACATTCCAAAATTTTCTAGTAACTTATTATCTGTTAGTAGTCTTACTAGTTCTTAAACTGTTCAGCAATATTGTCTCTACCCATTATGTTTTTCACATGGAGAACGGTTAACAGTGGTAGCACACACAGTGGTTCGTACTTTCTGGATATCCCTTTTTCCACTTTTCCATCCTTATCTTATGGTCAACCCTCCAAGAAGACACTAGTTTCATCATTCATCAGTAACGAGGGCCGGCCCTGACTAATAGTGGCCCAAGGCACACATTTAGAAAGGGGTCCTATAAATTTTCATACTCACAAATTTTAAGAGAAAAATTATTTTAAAATTTTTTTAAAATACAAATTGTCTTGTTACTTCATATTTCTCCAATATCCAATTTACAACTAAAATAACACGAAACAAAATCAAAGTTACTATATCATAACAAAATAAAACAGATGAATTAATAGTAGCAAATAATCACTTAAATACTATACTCTTCTGGTGTTTTTTTGCCATAAAATTAGTAATTAACGTTACATAGTCAAGCTTATCTATCATTTCTTCTTCAATTGATAACATTACTAATTCATTCAATCATTTTTGTAACATGCAGATAAAATTTAATCTTAACTTTGAAAAATCACTTTTTCCTAAAGCAATTGTAACAGTTATATTTATCAATATCATATATACAATTCATGTATTTGAAAAACATTAAAACAACCAAAACATAGGGCCCCCAAAGCGGTCGCTTTGTGGATTACACACAAGGGCAGGCCATGTCAGCTACATTAGTGGCATTGTCATTTGGGTCACCCGTCTTTTGGGCTTTCAGAACGGCCTTTTCCTTCTTTGGTTAAGCATTGTCCCAAGTTTAGTTTTGTTTGTGATGTTGTGAACTTGCAAGCATAAATGACCTATTTATCATTTAGTTAATAAACACAGTGATTTTCCCGTTATGATTATCCACTTTGATGTTTGGACCCCTTCACCTATCACTTCTATTTCTGGTTATTGATGGAGTGTCACTCTTATTGATTCCTATTCTCATGTTATTTTGGTGTATTTACTTCAAACTAAAAATGAAATCTTTTTTCGTTTCAAAACCCATCACAAGATGGCGAGTACCCAGTTTGACACCAAAATTAAGATTCTTTGTAGTGATAATGGGACCGAGTATATTGATAGAGCTTTTTGAGCCTACCTGGAGAATAATAGCATTCTTTTCATACAAGTTGTGTCTACCCTCCTGGACAAAATGGAGTAGCTAAAAGAAAAATAGCCATCTTTTTGAGGTAGCTCGCTCTCTCTTCTTTACTATGCATGCTACTAAATCTTTCTAGAGCAAGCCAGTTCTTATGGTTGCTTATCTTATTAATCTTATGCCCTCCACCATTCATCAGTTTAAGACTCCTTTAGAGCTTCTTCCTATGTCTCCCTCTGTTTCCTCTCTTCTAGCCAAGCTTTTTGGTTGTACTTGCTTTAAGATATCTCAAGTCTGCTTTAGCAAAAGGAATTTTGTTCTCCAATCATGGTCATTTTGAGATTATTAGCTGTTAAGTTTTTAGTTATTTCTTTAAGGGTATTATTGTACTTTGATCTCTTTATATATAAATATCAATGCTGGGGGAGAGAACCGTAAGTTGCTCTCTCATTCCTTACTGCCATTGTTTTCCCCTCTAGTTCTTTTCTCTCTTCAATTCTTTTCCCTGCATATATTCTACTTGTGTCTCACAGCCACCATGCTATCTGCCATCGCCGTCTCCATTTTCGGACTCTTCTATTAATCCCTCTAGAAATGACTTTCCAATTATTACTCTTAATAACTGTGATCTACTTATTGCTCTCAGGAAAGGAGTTACGAAGTGTATATCACAATTTGTCTTATGACACCCTATCAACTTCATATCGTGCTTTTGTCTCTTCATTGTCATCTATATCGATTCTGCAAGTTTGAAAGGAAGCTACTGCAGATCCTAAGTGAAAAGAGGCTATGGTTGAGGAGAATACAGCCAGGAGTTAGTAATCTCTTCCATAAGGGAAGAAATCAGCGGGCTACAAATGTGAAAATGAGTATTACCAGCAAAGCAGAAAGCAAATGGGACTATTAAGAGATTCAAGGCTAGACTGGTTGCTAAGGACTTTACCTAAAATTATGATTATTAGATAATTATTTCTGTTTGATAGGGTCATTTTGTAAT
>JAUMHN010000002.1:1249048-1266972 GCA_032360265.1 Heliamphora ciliata
AACTAAAGTGGTTATAAAAATGATAAAAGAAGTTTTATAAACTCAAGATTAAATTCTTTTAAAAGATTAACAAATCTAAAGAATTTAGATCTTCTCTTAAAACAATCTTGTTTTTTTTGAGACTAGGTGGAATCTCACTTGTGAAAGAATTTGTTGATCTGTTCAATTAAATGCATTTTGATTTTTTCTCTCATTTGTTGCATTTCTTTATTTTATTTTATTTTTTTCTTTGAATAGGTTTTCCTTTTTATATATTTTGTTGAGCTTTTTCCATAAAAATTGAGCAAGGACAATGACGGGACTATGAAGTCATGGTGGTGGATGTTTTCTTCAACTTCAAAGTGACTATGTATATACATTTTGACGTTGATTTTATTAAGAGTAAAAGGCTTGGAGGGTTTTTATTTTATTGATTTGTATTTCTGTTCTTAGTATTTGATGGGGATGATACAAAGACTAAGTAGACAACTCGGTTTTGAATTTTCTTCTCATCAGATTGGATGGTCACTAACTATCGGTTTGTTTGTATTTCTTTCTCTAATAATTAATTCAAGTCTCACATAGTCCCATGCAGATTGATGTTTTGTTCTCCTAATCCTCCCAGGATGGCAAGATGTGATAAGTATTTTGTATCGATCCATTTCTACTTCTAAAGCATGCACACTCGTAGCTATACATAATTTCTTGATGTAATTCCAGGAAAATCAAACAAAAAACTAATCATTGTTACTGCGAGTAATTATATCCAATATTTTCACAAACGTAGAATAATATCTATAAAATCAAAGAGATATTGCATGAAAGATATCATAATAATTCAGAAAAGTAACCAAATTATAATGGATCAAAAGGAGAATTTAACATAAAAAAATCTCTAACGCCAAAAAAAAAAGAAGAAGAAAACCACAAAAGCCCTAAAGGCCCAATCACAGTCGCAGCCATCTTCAAAATAGCGCCATATAAGGAAGAAGACAGGCAAAATAAGGAGAGAAATAGCACCATACCCTGTGGGGGCTAGCTAGGGGCGCTCACGACCCTTCTCCATGCTGGCGTTCAGGACCAAGCACATGCACAAAGGCAGTACAACCAAAAACACGAGCGAGGGAAAAAATAGGAGAATTATGACATAACAAGGAAAAGGGAGATTAGAGATCAAGAACAGCAAATAACATGCGGTTAATGAGATAACATGCAGTAAAAACGGCATCACTCCAAAAATATTCAGGTACTTAGGCGTGCAATAACAAGGTATGAGCAACATCTAACAAATGACGGTACGTTCAGCGACGCCATTTTGTTGAGATGTGAGCACAACTGGTCTGATGAATGATATCACTATCAACACAAAATGCATCAACAGAAGAATGCGTATATTCTAAAGTATTATCAAACCGAAAAACATTAATACGCTTGCCAAATTGAGTAAAAATCTCATTATAAAATGTGGAAAGAGCATAAGATAATTCAGATATTTGTTTAAACAAAATAATCAAGTCATACGAAAGTAGTTATCAACAAAAATAACAAAATAAAAATATCTATTAGTACTCGGAATGCGAGAGAGATCCCAGATGTCTGTATGGACAATAGCAAAAGGCTCTGACTGACAATTAGTACTACTATGAGGAAAAGAACTACGGTGATATTTGCCTAACAGACAAGCTTCACAATAAAAAACCGTCACGATAAAAAACAGATACATGACTCAAACCAAGAATGGACAACTTAAGTTTAGCCACCGACGGATGGCCTAAACGAAAGTGCCACTAAAGAGGAGAAACCATTGCACTCAAGGCAGATGGAGTACGAAAAGCAGAACTAGGAGCAACATCAAGATAGTAGAGCCCATTTTTCTTATACCCCAAACCAATCATCTTTTTGGTCTTGAGGTCTTGAAAGACATAAGAAGTAGGAAAGAAGGTTAGTGAGCAATGTAAAGCTTTAGTTAATTGATTGATTGAAAACAAATTAATGGAAAAATTAGAAACATATAGATTGGAAGGTAAGGTGAAAGGAGGAGACAGATGAAGAACACTTTGATCGTGGAAAGGTCGAGACTAACCATCCGCTAAAACAATATGATGCTTAATAGGAGTCAAATTAGAAAAAAAGAGGGACTACCAAATATGTGAGAGCTGGCACCAGAATTGAGAACCCAAGATGGAGGTGTAGTGGCAGCACAGGCAATATTACTTGAATTTGCTAACCTGACAGTGGAAGATTAAGGCTCCTCAATGCGTTGTCTGAACGATCTCGCTAAGTATAGCAGTAAGAGCATCATTAGAAGTAGGAAGAGATACCTGGCTAGAAGGCCCAAAAGGCGGCTGAGACCGAACTTCAGAAGAGCTATTAGTGACTTGATGAACGTAATCTAGTTTACCATACTTAGCCCAACAATTAGGCTCAATATGATTAGTAGTACTATAGTACTCATATTTCTTATTACTGTGAGAGCTACCACGACCACTACTGCGAGATACACCATGAGATCGTTGACCCCCACGAACACCCACAGCTATGACCCCGAAAATTACCACGACCGCCTGTGTTGGTAACTAATGCAAATGATTCTAAAACAGAAGAAGGGCTAGAAGATGATTGACCTAATGAGGAACGTAATAAGCGAGAATAGGCATTAACCGCAATAGGCAAGTTCTCACTAGCAAGGATCTGATCCTTAAAACCCACACAGATCAGGATCCAACCCAGAGAGTAACGAGGCAATCATAAAGTCCTCCCAATGCCGCTTTTGTTGTTGTACATCAGTAGCGTAAGGGCGATGTAAATCCTACAAACTCTTAAATTGACTGTAGTGCTCAGATAGGGGCTTCTCAGACAACTTGAGTGTGAAGATCTGCTCATATAACTCATAAACTCGTGAAACATTACTCTGGTTCGAAAAAGAAAACTAGTAAGAGAGTCCCAAATCTGTTTGAAAGTATCACAAAATTGACGGTTATAGCAATATGAGCTTCCAAACTATGTTCCAACCAACCCATAACAGTAGAATCTATAGAAGTCACACATCTCGACAAGTCATCATCCTTAAGATTAATATGTTTGGCTTCATCTATATCAGAGTACTCAAAGGCAACACTGAACAAGAACCAATAACAAAATGTGTGATATAGATTGGAGCAATAAACAAAGAACAAACCCAAAGTAGGAAGGCACCAAAGAGAAGATCTTGGAGCAAGAATAACCCAGAACAAACCAAGAAAAAAAACACCAGAACAAACCAGAACAAAAGAAGTCGAGCCAGGAAGGAGGCAAAACCCTAGGAGCCGACCAAACCAAGCACAAATTCGATCTGAAGCAGCGAACAACTTCGAATCACAAAGAAGAAGACCCACAGCAAGTCGCCGAACCAAGAACACACAATCGGGGGCGAAAAAGAGGAAGTCGGTGACAGAAACCCTAGGCGACGACTATGTCTAAGCTCAATCATCTCCAATGGTGTCCGAATCAACCAATCGATGCCCAAGGAGACTTGTAGAGTTGATTTCGGTACCCATAGAATATATCTCAACAGCCGAAAACTAGATTTGAGGCTTCAACAACCAAGTCGCGATCTAAGGTTTTGAAAATTCAAAAAATATTCCATAAATCATCAGATACTCTCAAAAAATTTCACAAAAATCACCATCAATCTCAGAGTCTAGATGAATCGATCGGAGTAACCGACAGCGACGTCGGTTCGTACGGATGATGACATCGTACGGATACTGATGTCAGCCCTTCTTGTTTGCCTCCCGAATCAAGTCTTAGATGTTCCTTGCATGCTCTAGAGTTGGATCGGAATGCACTGATACCAAGTTGACTCGTAAAGTAGCGATTTAAGGTTAAAGGAGAAGAGGAAGGGGAACAGAGAAAGACAGAAAATGATTATTAGGAGAAAAATAATGAGGCTTAAACAACCTCTACATCACACCAGTATTTATGAAAGAAACATAAGCAATTATCCAACAGTATCGAATGATCGAGGAAAGAAAGTTGCTTTTCGTGATAACAAAATTGAAGAGTACAAGCTAGAATTTGGTAGGCTAAGTATCAACGTAAATACTATGCAGTTATTTGTACATGGACATGTATGAAGGTTGCAATGTATCACTATTTTGTTCCTCCAAGTTACAAACAGTGAGCTCATCTGTAGTTTACTCAGTTAACACAGCAAAGCGAGAAAGTTGAAGGGTATACCAAATTGTTTTATAGTTTGGCTATTAGATCTGAGTTTCCGTGGAATAAAGACGTCATGATTTTTATGTATTGTTAGTGCTTAAATCCACAAATCTTTTGTGCCTTAGCTATTAACAGACTCTACATCATAGCAAATGTAGTTCAAGTAGTCCTTCAAATGGAAGAAGAGGTCAAGAAAAAGGCTCCAATACGGTTATCAACAAATCACATACAAGGAGTGAGAACTTTGTTGGAGCCCATAGCAAGTTTTCCGAGCGCCCTTCTCATACTACCACCACTCCTTCCCCGACTACATTTGAGGGTAATACCACGCCCAAGTGCTTTAATTGTCAAAGTTCTGGACATCATGTAGGGAGTGTCCTTCAAAAATTCAGATGTCTAACAAGTCTCGTCACACTGGAGAGTGAGGAAATTGTGGAGGCAAAAGAAATGGCAAAATTGAAGCTTGAACACCAGATTGTTAAGCCTCTTGATCCCGTTGATTCTACTTTTGATAAGGAATGCTAAGATGGTACTATTGGCATTATTCATTTTGTCTTCGCTGCTAAGAGGGATAACAAACAAACAGAAAAATTTTCAGTGTGACCAAATTTTTACATGTGAGAAGTGCAATGATTGTATTTATTATTTGGTGATAGACACTGGCATTGCACTAATACTATATATGAAAAAGCTGTGAAGAAATTTGGTTTGAAGGTTGAACCACATCTCGAGCCTTATCATGGGGCATGAATCAACAACACGAAGCTTAAAGTTGATAAGTGATTCCCCGTGACATTCACTTGGCAAGCTCAATATGACTGTAATGTGTGATGTACTACCTCTTAAGCTTCATTGATGGCAAGATGAAGTACACCATTACTTGTACAACTGATTCTCATACCGTTAAGTTGAAGGAAAACTCTTTGTTAGTTCGCCATGTTCCTACTTCTGATGGTATCCTTAGTCCTGCTCCTAACTTTTCAGAGTTGAGTTCTTTTCAACCAAGGAGAATTGATGGCGTAGTCGTTGAGTTGTTAGAGAACTGTTATTCAATTTGGAAGCCTCAAGTCAAGTTCAAAGGCCCAACGTGAGCAAGTTTTTTTGGTGCAATAAGTATCATTGGTAGTTATTTTAATTTACTAAGAGTTGTTAAGTTGTTATTTAAAATATTTGATTGTTTCTTTTTATCTTAGGATTTGCCTATAAATAAGGTGGTTATTACATCAGTTTTTTTTTAATAATATTGAGTGTGCTTGAGAATTAGAGTTATAGCCCTTGTGTGTTCCCTCTCTTCCCTTCTTCTTTTGGTTCGACACCACATAGGCCTTGCGTTCTATCTGGATGAACGTTCTCAAAGGGCTTGTGGAGTTGTTAAGCTTCTTCATTGAGTTATTTTCTTGTGTTTTTTTTATTCTTCAAGAGTTCTTAGAAAAACTCATCAAGGATCAAAAATTGAAATTGTATTCTTACTTTCAGTACTAAATGTTGATGGAATTGTTAGCCATTTTCTTTAAGATGTTGCTATTTTGTCCTTGACAAAACAAAGGTACGTTTTAATTCAAGTAGTAGTATGCATGCATGCTATAGGGTTTAAAGATTTAGGTTACGTGGTATCAGAGGTGTTTGCGTGTGATAGCAGCAAGAGGTAGGATGGTCGGAGGTGATGGAGGACAAAGGAGGGTTAAGAAATTATTTACAAAACAAAAAAAAAACACATTTTTTTGTTTATATGTATTTAGTAAATTTTAAAAGCTTTTTTTCTAAAAATAAAAATAATTATCAAATGTGTTTTTGTTTACAGTTTACAAAAATTTAGAAAACAAAAACCGAAAATATTAAGCGTAAGCATTACCAAAGTGGGCCGCTGAACGAGTTTGGGGAATGGAAGCGAAAATTTCTTTTGGTTCTCTCCAAAAACTACTAGAAAGTTATTGGTGAATTGCTAAAGGTGAGATTGCCCATAAAATCATACATGATGAACTAAATGAAGATATAGCCCTTAACAGAGTAGAATGGAGTAATATGATTTATGTAGCCGACTCTAATTGATTGAAACAAAAGCTTAGTTTGGTTTGGACAAAATGAAGAAATGCTTTAGAAATGTTAGGGATTGTAGAATTCTTACCAAAGTTAGAAGTGGCAGGTCTAAGAATATAGTAGCACAATAGAAAAGAGCCTTTAAACCTTCTTTTTCATTCTTTTATCTTATAATGGAAACCCCCCTTCCCTGATTAAGCCTCTAAACCTGCTGAAGACTTCAGCATGGCCAATTGTTTAATTGTTACTAGATCAAATCAAACTAAGACTTGTGTTTCAATCAATTGGGATTAGATTCATAAGTCTTTTACTCCATTTTGCTATGTTAAGTGCTATATGTTCTATTAGAGTTAATAAATTTACACCATTTTCTTACGATGATATCCCATATTGTTATGAATACTGTAGAGACGAAAAGAGAGGAGAAAGTGTGAGAGATGACTGTTGTGGTGGTGAATGAGAGAGCAATCGAAATTAGGGTTAGCTCTCTTATCACTATTATTTATATACTGAGACCAACTTACATAGTACAATAATGTCCCTAACTTAATAGTTAACACTCCCTCTCAAGTTGAGGCATAGATATTTCTCATGCTCAACTTGCATATAATGGGGTGAAACATTTTACTACTGAACCCGCTAGTAAAAATATTTGTTAATTGATCTGTTGACTTTATAAATGGCATACAAATTGAACCCTTGCATAGTTTCTCCTTAATGAAATGTCTGTCAATCTCAATATACTTCGTTTTGTCATGTTGTACTGGGTTATGAGCGATGTTGATGGTAGCTTTATTGTCACAATACAACTTGATAGGTTTTTCACATTCAAATCCCAAATCCTTCAATAGAACTTGGAGCCAAAGAAGTGTCACAACCCATACCCCCCCTCTATAGGATTAGGGTCGAGACCGGCTAGTAGTTCTAGACTACCCAAGGCCGTTGTATCATCAAGCCGTGGTCCTCTATTAATAATCAATGGGTAAAAAATAGTACAATAAAAGTTTAATAATAAAACTTGTAAAATTGTTTCCTTTTCCATTATGAATACAATACAAAACCATTTCCATCAGAGCTGTGCATAAGCAAGATAATATGAAATTTCATTATATTACATCACCATACAGAAGTATTACGAGAGGATCTTTCATACATTACAAAGCAAAAGTCAAAAGAGTACATGGCTCA
Source organism: Heliamphora ciliata (assembly GCA_032360265.1). NCBI lineage: Eukaryota > Viridiplantae > Streptophyta > Magnoliopsida > Ericales > Sarraceniaceae > Heliamphora > Heliamphora ciliata. The sequence continues at coordinate 1,256,453 of JAUMHN010000002.1, forward strand.
AAACTCAATATCTATACTATTATAATAAGGAAACTCTTCACTTGGTGAAGCCTTTGTGACTTTTTAATCTACCAAAAATACACCTAAAATAATTTGATATTCTAATTATTTGTGTTCTTTTTTAAAACAGATGAAAAGGTTAAAAGGATAAAAACAACTACCAGACAATCTGACCCTCCCACAATCCTTACATGACCTGCGTGCAACGCATGGGCACAACTGCTCGTATACAAAGTCTCGAGAGCTAGCTTTTAGGTAAGTCATCTCTATGCATATGTACATCACAAAGCTTGGACGATTCTACCCTTCATCATCTGAAATGATGTAACATTCAACTCGTGAGAGTCCGTGAATACTATATACTATGGTTACAGATTCATACATATCCTTTGTCAAGTGTTTTGCTATATAATGCGTATAAACCGAGTCAAGAATATTCCATAGAACCAAAGCTCAAAGCATCGATAATTTTACTTTGATCATATATCTATAAAGCTTACAATGAAGAAATTAAATGGCCAAAACAAACCTATGTTTCTTTTAATTTATTATTCGAGTGTACATTACAAGGCAAGAAGGGTTTCAATCGAGCCAAAATAATCACCAAGATGATGGACAACAAACCTCTAACAACCTGAGGTGATGAGTTATTTAATCAAGCCAGTGAAAGCTGATGAGCACAAACATCTGTTATGGACACTCTTGGGCTAAAATGCGTCTTAACTGGCGTTAGGGCCTACAACTCTTGTTTTAGGCAGTGCATTCCGTTGGCTGGATCATAGCAACTGGCTTCGTAAATATGAACTTAATCCTGAATTTGTTGAAGTGTTTAATTGTGGTTTAATGGTACATGCAGAATTGCAGATGACAACGCAAGCTTCTTACCTGTTTATGTGTATATTCACGTGTTTAGTGTTGGTGTTCAAATTTATTCTTGAGTTTGCTTTGCATAGCCTCTGGACTTTATTCTTGTATGCTTTCTTAGCACTTAGCCTGACATTTTTCAAATGTTTACCTGTGTTTTCAAGGAAATAGATGAGCTATGTGAGGAATGGGTTCCAGAATCCCTTATACCTCCTATTACGGAAGAGATGCTATGTGAACCTCCAGTATTGGAAAGGTGAAAGTAGTTTTTTAGTCATTGAATTGTCGCAATGTGTTGTGGAAGTTACGGTTATTAACTGTTGTTCTTTTATTCTAGGCTCATGTTTAAACCAAAATACTCAACAAGTTTCTTTCTCGATGCTGCACTTGTTTCTTTTTCTTGTTTAACCAAACTTCTTGTGTTTTTATGCGCCTGAGCATTCTTGAAAAGACATTGAGGAGCTGTGATATTGTTAATTTTGTTAACTCCGATTATGTAGTTTCTTGAAGTATGTATCAACGAGATTTGCCACTATAGCACAGGCATCCCTGCTCATGAATTGCATTTTATGCAGTGCTGCAGGGCCACATACTGTAATCAATGGAAAGGAAGTTGTGAACTTCGCTTCGGCAAATTACCTTGGATTAGTGGGGCACGAGAAGTTACTTGTGAGAAGAGCCTTTCTTATTTCCATTTCTTATTTATGATGTTCCTGTTATTGTAGCAGCTGAACTTGTAGCAACTTTGTGTAACAGGAGTCATGTGCTTCTTCATTGGAGAAATATGGTGTTGGATCTTGTGGTTCTCGTGGATTTTATGGAACAATTGGTATGAGTCGAGATTAGCTTTTAACTGGTCTAGTGCATTGAACTATATTGGAGTTTCTCCTTACCCTTTGAATGAAAAATTATTGGGCATCTAACAATGTTATGTCGTATAGATGTCCACCTTGATTGTGAGGGCAGAATAGCTAAATTTTTGGGAACTCCAGATTGCATACTGTTTTCTTATGGACTCTCCACCATGTTCAGTGCAATTCCAGCTTTTTGTAAGAAAGGGGATATCGTCATTGTGTGAGTTATCTTTTATCTTGACATTGTTAGTAATTGATTTCTGTGGTATGGCATACTGATTATTCTAACAGTAGAGAAAGAGATAACACAAAGAAGGAAAAATAGAGAGAGTTGCCGCGGTAGATAACGAGACAACAACTTAGGGTTCTCTCCCTCACCATGGTTATTTAGATATAAAGAGATCAAAGTACAAAACTACCCTTAAAGAGATAACTAATAACTTAACAATTGCTCTCAAGCTGGTGCGTAGATATTTCTCATGCCCAATTTGTACCCAATGGGGTGAAACATTTTACTACTAATTCCTTTGGTAAAAACATCTGTTAATTGATCCTTGAACTTCATAGAGGGCATACAAATTAAACTCTTGTATAGTTTTTCCTTAATGAAATGTCTGTCAATCTTTATATTTTTTGTTCTGTCATATTGCACTAGGTTGTGAGCAATATTAATAGCAACTTTATTGTCACGATATTACTTTTTAACTCCATCACCCTCATTCTCAAACCTTTTAATAACAAATGTCATGAGCCACACTGGGTCACAAATGTCATGAGCCATAGCCTGATACTTGGTCTCGGCACTTGATCTAGCTACTACTATCTACTTCTTACTTCGTTAAGCCACCAGATTCCCTCGTACAAAAGTACCATAGCCTAACGTAGATCGTTTATCATCAACATTACTAGCCTAATTCACATCTGTGAAAGCTTTTAACTTCAGATGAACAAGATTTTAATTTAAGATTGTTCTCCTTTGCCACGAGCAGACTTAAGGTATCTCAAAATGTGGTAAACACCGTCAAGATGTAAAGTACGAGGATAATGCATGAACCAACCCCCACAACATATGCTATATCTGGTCTGGTGTGAGATACGTATATCAAGCTCTTCCACAAGTCTCTGAAATCTTCTTTGTTGATAGGCTCTCCATCATTACTACTAAGGTGGTAATTATTTGCCTCAATAGGTGAATCTTCCGATCGACAACCGAACATAACTCTTCCCAGAGGACAAGAATATGCTTTCTTTGGATAATAAAGATGCTCTTATTTGATATGGCTACCTTAATCCCAAGAAAATATCGTAACACCCAACCAAATGTTTTAGTTGAAACTCTTTAATCAGGTGTGCTTTGAGATGGGAAACCTTTTCTGCATCATTGCCTATCACTACTATGTCATCAACATACACAATAAGACTCGTGATCTTATCATTACCTTGCTTAATAAACATGGTATGAGCTACATGACTCTATTTGTACTCAAGTCTTAGCATAACCTTGAAAAATCTGTCAAGCTAGGCTCTAAGTGACTACTTTTACCCATATAGAGCCTTCTTCAACTTACAGACCTTCCCTTCAGTTGCATGGGACGAAAAACCTAGCGGTACATCTATATACGCCTGTTTCTCTAGATCCCCATGGAGGAACGCATTTTTCACATCCAGTCGTTGGAGAGACCATCCTAGTTTTGCAACACAGGAAATAAGCACTCGAACAGAGTTCATTTTTGCTACAGGAGAAAATGTCTTCTGATAGTCAATACCATACGTCTTGGGTAAATTCCTTAGCAACTAGCTTGGCCTAAATCTTTCAACTGACCCATCTACCCTTTACTTTAATTTGAACACCCATTTGCAACCTACTGGTTTATTCCCTTCTGGAAGAGATACTAACTCCCAGGTGCCATTCATTTTCAGAGCTATCATCTCCTCAACTATAGCCTCTTTTAAATTAGGATATGCCATGGTTACCTTCCAACCTTACAGAATTGATGTAGAGGACAAGTAAGAGACAAACGGCATGATATAATGGAGATAAGGAGTCATATAAAACAAATTGCGATAGAGGGTGTTGAATAAACTTCTAACTCCTTTTCTAAGAGCAGTAAGTAGATTACAATTATCAAGAGTAACAACCAGAGATTCATTAACAGATGGACCAGTGGAAGAGTGTGAGACTTGTGACAGTGATAACAATTGGCAAGGTAGTAGTGGCACACACGTAGTTTGATCCTTCTGATGTCGAGAATAAGTCTGGAGATTAGTTCTATCCAGTCTTTCGCCAACGTCTTGCTCTTTTTCCCTCTCACCAAATGCTTTCTTCTCCCCTTTACTTAGAGAAGATCTCAATGAGTAACATTAGGGAAAAATATCCATTGGGACTTCAAATTCTGTTTATCTAACGTCAATATCTCTTTCAGTCCTTGAGCGCAACAACCAGCACCACGTCCACCACCATGTCCCTGAGCAAGACAACCATGTAACTTCTAGTAGTGCTCTATAGTCTGACGGGTCTTGCTACAGTGCTCGCATCGCAATTGGTTACGGTCTACTTATCCACTCTTCTTCTCAGAGTTGGAACTAAGTTCTCAATTCCGTATGGTAGAAGTGATACCTAACTCAAAACGCTTCTTACTAAAAGATTGCACCATAGCATGATGCCTTCTCTCCTATTGAATGTTTGCATACAGTTGTCTCGAGGTAGGAAACAGTTCTCGGTCCAGAACCTGAACCAGATCTCAATCCACCATCTTGTGAAAGGAAGCAACAACAATATTGGTAGTTCAAATTGCCAAAAAATCATGACAATAATCAATCTCATGCCACAAACTAATCGACTCTACATAATACGCAGCCAAGGACCAGTATCGCTAATCTAATCCATGGATGTTCTTTCGCAACTCATAATGCTGAGCATCATTATTAGTCTGAGAGTAAGTCTAACCAGTCACTAACCAAATCTTATGCTTTAGTATCCAAAAGTAAGAAACTACGATTGATGGAAGGTTGTAGAGAATATAGCAACTATGACATGACAAGAGCATCTTCCTCAATTTTTCATGTGCAGAAAGGACTGCTACAATCGGTTGTTTAGTGTCACCACTCATCGGTGATATACCGAAGAAAGTGTAATTTTTTTGGGTTTATTTTGTTATTTGTTTATTAGTCAAAGGGTAGTTTAGTCATTAAGATTAATTAGAGTTTATGCTTTGTTTATTTATATTTTGTAATTACTCTTTAGTTGTGTAGCCTTTCATTATTGCAATAATAGTTTTTCTCCTTTATCTTTTCTTTTGCTAACATGATATCATAGCTACTGTCGAAACCCTAGCCTTCACCGGAGAATACCTAACCCTAGCCATCGATGACCATTGTCGACTCCCCGTCCACCATTGCCGACCATCAACCCTAAGCATCAACCATCCATTGCAAAACATTAGCAAAGCATCGTAATCCATTCGTCACAAGCCTTGTCAACTACAAGAACCGACAAGCCAGTTGTTCAACCATTGTCGCCGACAACCAACATCTGCAACTTGTCTTTGACCTTTGACAACCCTTCACTGACCAATCTTTAACCATCGGCGACTCTAATGGAACTCAGTGGCTAGATTTGACCTCTTGCAGTGGTACCCACAACCCAACTTGACTCATCTTGCTTCATTGACCTTTAACGAATAATTTTCTTCACTCAGTAGCTAGATATGACCTTTTTACTGTAGTACCCACAACCCGACTTGACTTCTCTTGCTTTGTTGACCTTCATCGAACAATCGTCATCCATTGGAGTTCTCTGTTGCCACTTTTGGCCTTCATTTTTGCTTCTAAATCTCTCTATTGGTGCATTTTTAGATCTGGTTCATCTCAAATGGCTTCGACTAGCTTCGACAACCTTCGTTGGACCATTGTCTATGAGTTTTGGCTTTCGTAGTGCAGATCTAGTGCCTAGGTTTTCGTTTGGCCCTATCCAGTCCCGACCCGACATTTGCTTGCTTCGATGATCATCTTGGGACCCTTATTAGCCTCCTGCAGTATCGTCTGACCCTTGTTTTGACTCCAGCAACCTTCGTCATACCTTTGTTGAGTTTGTGACCACGGCTCTTCAAAGCTTCTGACACTGGTGACCTTAAAACTTTGTTGTTTCTCAATCTCTTGTGGTTTCTCGATAGTTGGGCCTTCATCACAACATGTTTTCTTTGGAGTCTTGGATTGATTATGAGGAAATGTTTGCACCTTTAGCCAATATGACTATAGTTTGTACTCTAATTCTATTGTTGCAATTCGTCGGTGGTCTTTAGCTAGATGTCAAGTTTGCTCTCCTCAATGGGCATGTTAATTAGGAAATTTATATGCGTCATCCTCTAGGCCTTCCGCTTCCTAGTGGTTCATTATGTCTTCTTTGTCGTGCCCTTTATGGTTTGAAATAGTCCCTTCTTGCCTGGTATCAACGTTTTTAGTTCACTGTTACCCATATTGGTTTTATTCCTAGTCCTCATGGTTCTGCCCTTTTTCTCCGCCCCACTTATGCTGGCATGGTTATTTTGTTATTATATGTGGATGACATAATCATATTGGTTCTTATTCTGCTACTATCTCTGAAATGAAACATTTGTTTCGCGCATTTAAGATAAAAGATTTGAATCCTTTGTGCTATTTTCTTGGAATAGAGGTTACTTCTTCTCCTAAGGGCTGTTATCTCAATCAAAATATGCAAACGAGGTGATCAATCATGCTCACCGCACTGATGATAAGGTTGTGGATACTCCCATTGACTTGCATGCCAGGTTCTCTTCTTCTGAGGGCGTTCTTTTTGAGGACCCCATTGTCTATCGAGAGTTTATTGAGTGTTTGGTTTATCTTACTGTGACTTGTCTAGATATTTCGTATGCCGTTCATGTGGTGAGCTAATTTGTTTTGCTCCTCTCCCCACTCGTTGGGCAGCTTTGCTTCGCATTTTGCATTTTGTTCGCGGTACTATCTTTCAGAGTTTATTCTTGTCTTCGTCTTCATCTTTGATTCTTTAGGCATACTCTAATGCTGATAGGGCAGGTGATGTGTCTGATCGCAAGTGTATTATTGATTTTTGTGTATGTTTTGGGGATTCCCTCATTGCTTGGAAGAGCAAAAAGTAGTCTGTCATTGCTTATTCTACTGCTGAAGCTGAATATTGTGCCATGGCTCATGCTACAACTGAGCGTGTTTGGCTCCTATAGCCACTCTCTAATTTAGGTGTTTCTCTCTCTTCTCCTACTTCTCTCTATTGTTGTAACTAGATTGCCATCAAGATCTCCTATAACCCCGTATTTCATGAGCATACAAAGCGTATAGAGATCGATTGTTACTTTGGTTGTCATCATCTTCAGCTTAGTATTATTGATTTCCTGTTTGTCTCCTCGCCGTTGTGGCTTATCGATTTCATCACCTAGACTCACACTTTGGCTCATTTTCGGTTCTTACTTGTTAAACTCTCACTGTTTACCGGGCATGTGTCAAGAGTTTGAGGGGAGTGTGGAAGTGTATTTTTTGGGGTTATTTTGTTATTCGTTTGTTAGCCAAAAGGTAGTAGTCATTAAGGCTAAATTAGGGTTTAGGTTTTGTTTATTTATATTATATAATTCCTCTTTAGTTGTGAAGCTTTTCATTAGTGCAATAATAGTTTTTCTCCTTCATCTTCTATTTTGCTAACAATACCTGGATACGCCACTTGCAGCAATGACTAAACTACAAGCACGGGACCAAAATTACTTCCATCCAACTTAACAGGGCTAATATGAAGAGATAGACCATCACTGTGAGTCCCTAAATGACTCAACCTGATCTCATTACCACAACAAGGCTTACTAGTATTTGAAATATGGCCCAGAACAAGTAATAACAGTCCAAAAAAATCAACACAATACAACTAACTCTGCAAAGGGCTCAAATTAAGGTGATGGCATGCAAGAATAGAACCAAGAATACCCAAAAAGGCTCAAATCAACTCAATACATGCCAAAGCAACCCAATCAATGAAAGTTGATTGGGTTGAATGGAGAGCAAACCATAGTATGAGAACACCGAAATCCACTTGGTGGACCACATCAATCAAAGTTGGTGGAGAGCAAACCATAGTATCCACTTGGTGGACCACATCAATCAAAGTTGAATGGGCCGCAATCCAGGGTTTCAAAAAATTGGTCCAAGAACACCGAAAAATAGAAAAAATATATCAAACAATCCAAAAAAGGGAAAAATCACAACTCCCATCTACTCTTCTAGCCAATCATCTGGGTGTTTATTTGTTTTGTAGAACAGCGCAAAAATAAAATTTAGAATTAAAAGTAGAACAAGAAGAAAAAAATAGATTAGTCTTCCAAGAGATCGTTCTTTGATACCGTGTTAGAATAAATGTAAAGAAAGAAAAAACAGAGAAAAGGAAAAATAGAAAGACAACTGTCACGGAAGAGAATAAGATAACAACTCAGGGTTCTCTCCACCACCATACTTAGTTATATAAAAAAGGGACCAAAATACAATAATACCCTTTAAAGAGATAACTATTAACTTAACACATACACCAAAGTAATGCTTGGCTTGATCTCAACAGTTGTATCTTTCAGAACTCATTAAATTTGGTGTTGTAGCGCCAAAGTTTCTTTGTAAATCCAGTATGAGAAGTTGTGTTATTCAGTAAGGATTTGTTTTATCTTAAATATTATTGGAAGTTAAAAAGTGTAACAGGGCTTTAAAATCTATGTACCCAAAATGAGGTGCTCACTTTATGTAATAGGATAGATATTGTTTTGGTTCCAATCAAAAAAAAGGAGTGATTATGACATATTTATACTAGTCCCCTAACATTTTCATGGGTTGGCCATGCATAATCTGCATGAATTCTAGGTTTATATCTTTTTTCATCTTTATTTTAATCCTTTTTTTGTTCTATTTTTTTCTCCTTATGAGTGTCATTGATCTTTCAGGGATGAAGGTGTCCATTGGGGCATACAAAATGGGCTCTATCTTTCTAGAAGTACGATTGTGCATTTCAAGCACAATGACATGGAGTCTCTACGAAGTACTTTAGAGAAAGTTACCCATGAAAATAAGCGAGCAAGGAAGCTAAGGCATTATATTGTGGTTGAGGCCATTTACCAGGTATCTTTTGGAAATTGTGACATGCTAGAAATATTGGCTTTATACGACTCCCCTATGGGTCTACACTTCTGAAATTTATTATTGTTTTCAAATACTATATGTTAACGTGTTCATACAAAATGCCTTTGGCCTAATGGTACGGGTGTTACACTCCTAAATGCGAAGTAGGGAGTTCAAGCATTGTCAAGTGCAAGATGTGGAAGTTGAGTGCGTATATTTTCCATTTTTTTATTAAAAAAAAAAAGAAAGAAAGAAAGGAAGGAAGAAAGGGTCCATCCAAATTTGTGCATTATAGAATAAATCCATATTCATGTGAATTGTGATTCACATATATGCATGTATATAGATATAGATATAGAGATTCCATGCATGTAAGGGATGCATATAACTGTGGGAGGAATGAGGAGACCATTGATCAACTACCTGTACATTGTACTGGGACTCTCACGTTATGGCAGAAGGTGTTTCAACCTTCAAATGGTGGATATGGAGTGGTACCACCCTTGTGTTCGGATGCTTATAATTTAGCATTGGGGATATGACACCAATAAGAGCTTGTATTCTTTGGGATTGTGTGGTTTGTGCAGTGTTTGGGGTGATTTCTTCGGAAAGCAACACAAGATTCTTTGATGATAAGTTTGAAGGGTTCTAGAGATTGTATGAGATAAAGTTTTCTATACGCCTTTATTTTATGCACGACTGACTTGTCTTTTTAAGAAGATACCTTTTTTGTGGTAGAGATTGGAGAGGGGTTAGATTGAAAGAGTAGGCTGTTAAGTATCTCCTTATTAAATTTACTTTGAAACCTAAAAATTTGGAAATTCAAACTTCTGATTACTAAAGCATTATTTTTTGGTCTTGACTATTAAAAGCAATTTGAAACAACTAAGATTGTAATGGAAGGGCTGACTGACAAAACTAAGCCCAACAACTATAAAATGAACTAAAATAGCCGCTTCAAAGCTCAAGCCTCAAGTTTGAATATGTTGCTTTTGATCGTATCTGACACAGGAAAATATAAATAAATTTATGGCAAACGAATGTAAAATAAACTTATGACAAACAAAAAGTAAGAGTCATCGGGTCTGGACTTTACTCTAAAATAGATCCCTTGCAATAACTCTTTCCTTGCTGGTTGTAAACCTTCCAAAAATTGTTTGATATCGTTCAAGTCGGAACATAGTCTGATACAATTTAAGCATTTTGTATTAGTGATTTAAATTTGTTTTCGGTCTGAAAGACTATTTCCTTTCCAACTGGCAGGGTAGCAGATTGTCTTTTATGTTGCTTTATGAATTCTTGCAAGTATGGGTGTTACTTGGGCATTTTTTATATTCCCTTTACCCCCAAAAGAGACAGACAGAAAAGAGAACAAATTAAAGGTAAAACAATGAAAGGATTAAGGCCCTGATTGGCAACTTTAGCTTTTTAGCTTTTTGGCTAAAAACACCAAAAAGCCATGGTTCCCCGTGTGGCAAAAAAGAAAAAAATCTACAAAGCTAAAAAGTCAAAATAAAACACAAACTAACACAAACTCTCAGAATATTTTATTCAAACTTTCATCACTTTTAAAATACAATAATATCCCTTATTCATAACTTATTTACTACCACTACTATTTACATATAATTGTTAATATCAAATATATAGAAGGGTAAAATTGTT
>JAUMHN010000002.1:1490228-1514598 GCA_032360265.1 Heliamphora ciliata
ATGTTATTTCTAACACATACCACATAATCATGCTAACACATAACCACAACGATTATGCAGACACAACACCGATACCGCGGAGAACCGACAAGAATGATGCATCACTTTGAACAACCTACTTAGATTTCCTGCTAGAAATCACGTCCACGAAACGTGTTTCTAACTTGGCTCCCAAGTTTGTTAATCCAAAAGCCCGAAGGCAACACTAATAAATCCTAAGGTCCAACCTCCATGCTCACATATACACGACATCAACATGCTCAACAACTAACATGCTCATATTATAAACACAAACGCAGGCAACCAAGCACACTCACATCCTACCTCACAAGGTGACACACCCTCTTCCCACAGCTCATAGGTATTCGAATCCAGAGCTCTGACACCAAGTTGCCACGCCCCAAACTCCAGGTCACGCGAAGATCCTACGAACGTCACTAAACCGTCCCAACACAAAAAAAGGAGTTTAAAACTAAAAAGCCAAAACAAAGCTAAAACCTTTGTAAAATGTACTACCGAGGGTTTATCCAATTTGAAAGAGTAGCCAAGCCTTTAAGAAAAATAAAATACAAATTTTGGATAAAACAATCTTTTCATTTTAAGAGAAGCTTTGGTCGTTCCAAAATCGGCCTCGAAGCACAAGAGTTTGAATGAAGCTTAAACCATTTGAAAATCGTTGCACCAACCAACGAAAAACGTAGTAAAAAATAACGAAAAACAATAACCAACCCAAGGTTCTCTCGAAAGCATTAAAACACGCATACATCCATAAGAAAAACATATAGTTTACATGTTATACTCAAACATGAAACATGTATAGAAAGGTATAAACTACCTAACAAAGATCAAACAATAGGGTCTCGTTAACAACCACCTCCGGGCACTTCAAGGTCACCTTATAGGACGACGTTCACCTGAAAAATATTTTATAATAAAATCCCACACCGTGAGCCAAAGCCCAATAAAAATAGACTATAAAGCTATAAAGCAGGTTATGCAATTATAAGCATACAGACTCAACCACAGGAGTCCAAAAAGTTTTTCCACCTTGAAAGCCACAAGTTTTTCATCAGGCCAACACGAGCCTCAAAAATATTTTACCTCATAAAACCCCACGTTTTCAACCTTAAAAGCATGTATATCAACAGTATAGATATCATGTCACAGTTAAGGAAAAAACCGTAATTAAAACCTAATTTTTTGCTCGGATCACACAACCGAGAACAAAACATTATTTTTCCACTCGGAACACACAACCAAGGAAAATAAAACGATAAGCTGTAATAAAATAGTATGATCCACTTGGGCCACACCGCCGAGGAGAAAGAGATGAAATGAAATCCTATGTACCGACTTTGTCACACAGACAAAGGTAACAACTATAGACTCCCGGTCATTACTCTAAAATCGCTCAGGGCCTGCTAAGTAATGACAGGTTCTATACGAAGTCACAACAACGTAACCACTTAGTTTACAGGTTCACAACCTGAGGGTACTAAGCACCCACCACAACACAACACATACTGTCACGGCACATCTATAGGAATCATTTAAAAACCCGTCGTAACTCAACTATAAAAAACTTGAAAAATAGTTATATATCAACATGTATAAAATGATCCAATCCATCAACCATGGAGATCAATAACCATTTCTAACAAAACGTTAAAAATTGAGACTCAACCCCGAGGGTTAGCTCTAAACCTCCAAAAAACACGTTTTTCACAAAATACCTTGTTTTCAAACCTTCTTTTGAAATTCACGAATATCAACACATCCGAATCATGTATAAAAATTAAGAAAGGCGTAAAACCCATTTTTTACCCAAAAACCAAGGTTTAAACATGAAAACTACATTTAATATATTTTTTATTCGGCGAAAACATATATAATTGCATGTAACACCCTTTAATAATAGTAGGGTCTAGAATCCTATCTTGTTGAGCTAAAAGCTCAACGTCTCAAAAACTAAATCTCGACAAAACGAGATTATGTCCGAATAGATATGCAGCCCCCAGCACCAATATCAAGGATCTGCTGTCCGATTGCTGAAAACCAAACCCCAGGCCCATCAAAATCTAGAGAGAAGGTAGAGAGAACCAAAACTTTGCTTAGAAGCTAAGAAATCCAAAATATCTTCCAAGCTTCTGATATTTATAGAATCTCGTGCCAGGCCTCCACCGCTTGACCGCTCGACCGCTCGACCACCGCTTGAGTGGACCCCTACCGACATATCCCTCTGCCATACCTTCGCTTGAGCGGACAACCACCGTTTGAGTGGTCACCTCCCAGACCCACTCTCTGCCACCAGCCCGCTCGAGCACGCACCCACCGCTCGAGCGGTCAATACTGGGTTAAAACCTGAACAAAAGAAGCAAGACCAAACTTTAATTCTTACTTCTGCCAACACTTAAACATTTTCAAAAATGAAACGGAACGGAGTCTCACATTTGGGCCTCTTTTTGGTCCTCGCTTCACATCCATACCCTTTTTGGAGCCCTAAGAACCATAGCCGCGACATTCGTTTGTCACGGTCGTGAGGTTTTATTTATCAAGTTTGTCGTGGTAACCTTATATTTGTTACGGTCACCCGCTTTACGACCTTTTATATCACGGCCGCATCTTGTGTTGCTATGGCCGTGTGTTTTATGCATATCCAGTAGCTTGAAAGAGTGTTTTAATCTTTTCTATTTTGTTCTATATAGCCTGCTTATAGCATGTTAGAAGCTAAAACTTTGTTACATGTCCCTTAGGTCTTTATTTGTTTATTTTACTCCTTACTCACATGTTTTTCGCTTTACTTCACTCAAACTATACGTGTGGTATATCTAGAAATAATAATCAAATCGCATGATCCTGAGAATCATAATTAGGTTTTGCTTTGTTATTTGCTTTTGTTTAAAACTCTCTTTAACCTCTTGTTCTGTATATATTACCTTTAAAAAGTTTACAACAAGAACCAATATTAACAAAGTAGAGGCCAACCTCATGGTTGGGCGAAAAGGATGCCTAACACATTCCATTTTTGTACTATAGCCCCCGAACCCTCTTTTTCTCTGGTTACAATTTAAAAAGACCGGAAACCTTCTTTTTATTTTTCTTGACTTTTCTCAAAAACCAAGTAGCAACTCTATTTTTCAAAAATGATGCTCAGATATCTTGTACTTTTGTTTAAAAAAAAGAAAAAGAATATTTTCTAAAAGCAATAGATATCCGGTGCATCTGTTCCCCCCCGAAAACAAACACCCACAATGCCTAGTGCCTATGACATGATTATAAACCTCAGAAAAATATTTGGGGATCAAAATCGTGTCGGTAGGCAGGTGTGGCTATGAAATCTTTGATGAACACAAATATGGCTGAAGGCACCCCAGTTAGGGATCATGTTCTGAAGATGATCAGTCTTTTGAATGAACTAGAGATCCTAGGAGTTAAGATTGACGGAAAAATTCAGGTCAATATCATACTCCAGTCGTACCCAGATGGCTTTAAACAGTTTTGACTTAATTATACAATGATCAAACTCAATTTTTCCCTAGAATAACTACTTAAAGAACTGCAAGCAACTGAGGGAAGATGATCAGGAAGTGTGTTTGTGTTTGAAAAAGATTCTTCCTCTAAGCCGAAAGGTAAGAAGAAGAAAAAAGTTCAGCAATAGGGAGAAACAACTCCAAAAGCAGCTAAAGGGTCAAAAGCTGGTGTGAAAAATCCAAAAAGCAAGTGTTTTCACTGCAATCAGGTAGAGCATTGAATAAAGCTGTATCCAGTTTTTCTTAGCAAGAAAAACAACCAAGGTAATTTCTCTTCACTGGTTGTTGAAACATATTTAGTGATATTATCTACCTCTACCTTGTATGTAGATACGAGTGCCACTAATCATATTTGCAATTCTTTACAAGGGCTCTAAGAAAGTAGGCAGCTCAGCGATGAAAAAATTTACCTACACATGAGAAATAATACCAAGTTAGCAACAGTTACAGTAAGAGATGTAACTATTTCTTTTAGTAGAAAAAAGATTTTAACTTTAAAAGATTGTTTTTATGTACCTTCAATTAGAAAAAATTTAATTTTAGTTTTTAATTTGGTTAAGAATATATATTCAATTTATTTTAATGACTTTGTAGTTATTAAGAAAAATAAATATTTTATTTGTTTTGATACATTAGTGGTTGATCTGTATGTTATATCTCCTATCACTTCTACACTACAACTGAATAAATTGAATAATACATCTAATTTACCAAATACAAAAAATGAACCTTCTTTAATGAACCAAATGTATTTTTAGAACTTATGCCTATGTCATATTAATTTGAATATGATAAATAGACTGGTTGAAGATGAACTTTTAAATTTATTAAAAGTGGAGTTGGATAACAATATTAATCATATGGTGAATATTAATTATTAATGAAATTCACATTCCAAAAAATTGGGATTGATGATATTTCCATAAGGAAGCTTATAAGTTTTGATCGAGTCAAATTCTGCATGTGGATTTAATTGTCCGACAGTCAAATAAGTTATGCGAAAAGTCTTAAGAAATTTATTTAAAAAGCCAATTAAATATAATTGTCAGTAATTTAATTTAATTGGCTGGTATCAAGAATCTTAACGTAGGGAGAATAAATAAGCATTTAATAACTGGAGTTCAAATATTTGATTTTAAGAATATGGCTGAGAGTACAATTATAATTTTTTAGTAGAATGAATTATAATTAATGTTTTTATGAAATTGCTTTGGGGTAGAGGTGGATATCTGTTATGTAGCCCTAACCATCAGATATCTCATTATATCAGTTAGGGTTTTCACGTATTTTTTTGGTGGCTATAGAGGATTGTGAAGAACATATTCAAAGTAGCCCACACTACAAACGTGTTCTAGCATTCAGGAATACAACGGAAGACTTATATTTGGAGCCTCAACTTGAAGTCTACAACCGCGAAAGATTTTAAACTTAAAGTTATAGAAGGCCTCCAACAAAAATGATATCTAGATTCCTTTTCCAGTCAACATAATTTGGACTCGTAAATTTATTTTCTTTGAATATAGTCGTGAGTGGATTGAGTGCCATTTTATCATGAGAATCACATAATTAAAAACTATTAATTATGATAAATAAAAAAATTAATTGGTTCCCTCTACTATTTAAAAAAAAAATCGCCAATAGCTTGGTTCATCGTGAATAGCATGCCTCGATGGGAAGGACATTTACTATTCATCATTTGTCAAGATAAGTCAAATCCTATTAATTTTACTATCTAAGCAATAGACCTTGCCAAGTAAAATTAAACAGTTGACATAGTTTCAATTTTATAAATAATAGCAGTGACTCAGATTGAGATGATACCATTATTTATATTTAAGTGTATACCATCACTTAATCCCAAATCGTTCGCTTTGCAATGAACCCTTCAGATGAAGAAATGATTCACACTAATAATTATCCAGAATTATTTCTAAAGGAAGTCCATACCGGTAATCCCGTAACTAATTCTATTCGATCGGGAGGAGGGCCTGATGCTAACACACAAAATTAATTACATCACCTACGAACTAGTAATGGAGACCGCGAGATTTATCTGTGAATAAATTCTCTCACCCACTAGTTTTTAAAATATTTTTTATAATTATAAAAACTATTTAATTAAAATAATTTTAGAATTTTCGAAAACCACACGTTACAAAAGATTCTGATTTTTAAACCATCTTTACGTATTTTATGTGTAAAAAATAAAAATATTAAATTCTATTTATTTAAAAAAATAATTTTAAATAAAACTTAAGAATTTAATTTTATTTTCTGTTACACATATTTTGAAAAAAATAATTTATTAAAATTATACTCTTTTTAATTAATTCAATGAATTCAAAATTAACCCTCACATTTTTTTAAGATTTCTTATTTTTTAAAAAAATTATATTTAAACGTTTTTTACATAACAAAATAAAATTCTAAAATTTTCTTTAAAAATTTAATTTTAATTAAAAAAATTTATTTTATTTTTTGGCTACAAAGAAATTAATTTTGAATTGTAGATTTAATTAAAACTAAACAAAATAAATAAGATGAAATAAAAGTATTCACATATTTAAATAAATAAATAAATAAATACATTAAATTTTGGCTTTTATGGTTGATCTAAAACTCTTTAGCCAAAAAATTTCTACTCATTCAAAAAATCTTGAAATCCTGTCAAAATATTACAACTAATTAGAAATCTTGTAATACTCAGCTTCTGCAGGTCATAATCCCGCTAGAACATTGCAAGCCTCAGCCGAGCCTACCCGTCGCTACCGCCTGGCCACGCTGTCGCTGAACAAAGCCACTGCGCGCCCACTGCACTGCGTCGCCATGTGCATTGCACCTACGCGCGTGCGCAGCGCACAGTGCGCTGCCCCCCGTTCTGCGCTGTGCTTCATGCTTTGTCGTGGCCTTAATTCTTCCGTTGATCGATTGGCCATTGCATTGATAATCCTAATCACCCTGTGATTGGACCGTTTAGCCTGGGCTTGGTTTCAGCATGATAATTTGATAATGTTTGCTCAGCAATGAACTTATGAATTCATGAGTAAAACACACGTGAGTCATCCATTATTGAAGAATTCTTGGAAAGCACCGGTGGCACAGAACCATCCATCTTGCATAGTTCTACCAAGTTGGTGCCGCGACTTGCTGTTGTTGATGTTATTTGACTGTTCTCCCTGTTTTCTTTCGATTGATGGAAACATAAAAATAAGAACTAAAAATCAAAAAATAATTATTTCTACATTGATCCTATGTCTTCGAGGAGTTTACAATCAATCTATCATAATCAATTCTCGTGGTTAAAAAATAATTACTTAATAATCAATAAACTTTATCCAATCAAACTTGCAAATATATTAACCATTAAAAGCCGAGATTAGATTACCTGCAAAGTAGAGTTAGCTCAGTCTAAATCTACTTGAACCGATAATTAAATCATACATATATCGTCAAAAACGGCTCTAATACCAATTGTTGGGGTAAACTGTCAAAATCTTAAGATTATATCTATGATTTTAGTAAAAAATAATCTAGATGAGCAAACGCCAAAACAGACTCTAAATAAAAACTTTCTGATATCAAACAATAAAAAATAAAACCTACTAATATTCTAAAAGTTAGTTTAAAAATTATACTTTTCGAAATCTGTTTGGATGATTTCAATTTCTACAATAATCTTTAGTCAACAATCTGCTGAAGTTTTTGACTTCTAGTCAAATCTCCAACATAAGCTTTCTACTTTATTCCTGATTACTAGAATGAATAAAGTGTGGACTTTTCTCTATCGTGATATTTAAAACCTGTCTAGCCACCTCTTCTTTGGATTCACAAGACGTGAAAACCTTAGAACTGATATTGATTAACTGGCGACTAGGTTTTATAACTGCATATAAATAGGCTACAACAGGAAGCTGTGAAATAAATAAGACGTGGGCTTCTAATGCAATTATGAAATTCTACCTCAATCTAGAAGTAATCTCAAGAAAACATAAATTATTATTCATTCCACTGAAAAATTATAATTACACTCCCAGCCTTATTCTCAAAATCGTAGTATTTGAGCTCCTGTTATTAAATGTTTATTTATGCTTCCCACATTAAGATTATAGATACCTGCCGATTAAATTAAATTACTGACAATTATATTTAATTGGCTTCTTCAAAAATTCTTTAAGACGTTTCACTTAATTTATTTGACTGCCCGATTATAAAATTCACCTACAGCGTTTGGTTCGATCATAACTTATAACCTTCCTTAAGTGGTGTAGACATCCCAATTTGACCCCGTCCAATCTTAGGTGAATCCAATGATGAAAACAGGTGGAATGGTGCTTCAGTTCGATTCTCAAGAAGTGATCCAAGCTCGATATTTGAACCTGAAACCTTCAAACCAAAATTTTTTTGTCAACCTATCGAAACTTGCTGTCCAAGAAAGGCGACCGCCATGTTCATTGTGGCGACCGCCGATAGAACCTCTTAGAAACTCTAGCCAAAAGTGGCGACCGTCGCCTTAAACTTGGCGACCGCCAATGTGCATTGTGGCGATCGCCAATAGAACCATTTGGAACCTTCTTTCAACATGGCGACCGCTAACTCCAAATGGCCTGACGTGTCCCAAAACCTGGCAGTATCTCATTGGTTGATGAACTCTATAAATACCATACCTCTGGTACGTTTTTAATGACAAAATTTTAGATAGAGGTTTAGTGAGAGAAACTCTGCCGAGCCGCCGAGCAATCCAAACCCCGACGCCGAAACCCTGCCGAAATACCGAGATCTGAACCTCTGATGCCTACATTGAAGTCTTGCTTGGATCACCACCTGAGGATTGGCCCATCAAAGTACATTCCCCCAACTTGAGAATTCTTAAACAATCCAGGTACCTCGTTTGGATCCCCGATCCTTCTAACTCTATTTCCTCTTTCTTAGAGTGATCAGGTTAAATTTCAATTTCAATTTGCATATTTTTTTATTTACGTAGTTAACCTTGTTCATTGTTTAATTCGTTTCGTTTAGTTTAGTCTTTTTTTAATTAATTGCTTAGTTTACATATCCACACTAAGCACATTATCTTTTTCTTTAATCCATTCATCAAATTAAGTGCTAACATATTTTGAAAATTACAACTTACTATGTTGTTAATTATTATTATCAATACACTAACATACATGCGAATATAGTTGCTAATACTATATTCGCATTTTCTAATGATTGTCTAATTATTTATCCTTCATTTTCTTTGTTTTATTTTCCTTTTCTTTTCTCCTAATATTAGTTCAATTTATTTTTCTAGTATTTCTTTTTCTTTTTCTTTTTCTTTTTATTTCTAGCATTTATCTTCTTGTAATTATTAATTCAACATAGCATTTAGCTTAATGTTCTAGCCGTCTATTTCATTTTCTTTTCTTTTCTTACAATATTAGTTTAATACACTTTTGCTAGCTCTTATCTTCCTTTTTCTTTTCTTTCTCTTTTAACATTAGGGTAATGTCTTTTTATAGTATTTTATTTTTTTTTGTTATTAGTTTTAAATTTCATTATAATATTCCATTCCCTTTTCCTTCTCTTTTTAGTATTAGTTTAATTATTTTTTATTAGTATTTCTTTTCTTGTATTTATTTTTCTTTTAGAACTCTATTTTCTTTTTTTTATATATAGCTTTATTTTCTTATAGCTTTATTTTATCCTTCTTTTTTCTTTCATTTTCATTAATCCCAAGAAAATCATAAAAAGTCCTCTAATCTAATTTTAATTCTTTAAGTGTAGTTTTTCTTTCTATCCCTTTCTTTTTTTTTTATTTTCTTCTATCACTTTTAAAATGCAAAAAGGTGAGTAGTTAGATTGTTCTTTTATTAATAAGCATTTTTTAACTTTTTTCCTCTTAGAATAAGCATCTTTCATAAACTCTCTTCTAGGATTCTTTTTATGTGTCTTTTATTTTATATTTCTCATTTTTTTACTATTTTATCATGTTAATGTCAATGCAAGTTTTCGTTTCTTTACTTCAAAGCATATTTAAGATAGTTTCATTTATCTTTTGTAGCAAATTCATGTTTAGGTAATTTTAACAACTTCTAGCATGTTTTACTCTTTTATTTAAATCATGATAGTTTAGTTTATTTTGATGAAATTGTATGCCGGTGTGTTCCATATATCATTTAGTTAGAAATTACATATCGTAGGACTTAGGATTTTCTTTTCTTGTTTATTTTGTTTAGAGTTCTATGTACATATGTTATGTATTTTTCATATTTGATTTTGAATGTTCTCTTTTTGCCTTCATTTTTTTTATTTACATGCATTTGAGAAATTCTATTAAAGAACCAATGATGATTAGTAGAGGCCGACCTTTTGGTTGGGCGAACGGGGTGCCTAACACTTTTTTCGATTCGTACCTTAGCTCCGAACCTTTTTCTCTGGTTAAACATTTTAAAGATCAGTAGCAATTTTTGTTTTTCTTAGTTTTTCTTAAAAACTAAGTGGCGATTCCATTTTCAACAAAAGGAGTTTTCAAAATTTGGCTTTTAAGGTATTAAAATATTTTTCAAACATTTTTTGAATCCCATATTTTTGAACATTTTTCAAAACAACCCCCAAAATCCCAACACCACAGTATTTTCTCGCGACTCCGCTGGGGACTGATTTATCAAATCAAATAAGAGGGCTAGACTTGATAATATCATTGGTTCTTAATAAGAATTTCTCATTTGCATTTTCGCATGCATATGCATTGTTCTTCAAATTTCCCTGCCTGGTCGATCCGATGCCTTGAACGTTCATCCGTTTCGGGGATTGTTGGGAAGACGGGCAACCCTTACTGACTATACGCTATCATAGGGGCAGTAAAAGAGTTTGGGTGTACTGTTTGACCATGTCCTGCACCACTCCAGGCATAGGAGGTATATACCCGGCACTATTTAGAAGGTACCCTGTTCGATTAACCAAAATTGGTCTTTTGCATATAGTGAATTTAGAACTCTCAATTAGGTGCTGCTAACCCTAGTAGGATTATGTGTTTTCTTAAAATTGTATGTTTTGATTGTGTATTGTTAGGATCATTTGTTTAGGCTTAAGCTAGTTCTTCTTCCGAGTTCGGCCCGGGTTTTCTCTCATCCTTTGACTGGGTTAGCTTTTCGCCTTCGGGTTCTTACCCGGGCTTTGCTTTCACCATGTTCGGTTTTCACACCATAGTTTTCTTCTTGGGGTCAAGCCTATGTTTCATTTTAAAACCTATAGGGTAGTTTTTCTCTCTTTCAGGTTCTTTCCAGGTTGTTAGTTCCATACCCCCGCCTTTTTTTAGGCTCGTTTCCTTTAGATCCTTGTTATATCCGCGTGAGCAAGTTTTTTACCGTTATGCTGCCCGTTTTTTCTTAGAATTCTAGGTCAAACCAATCCTCTCAGCCTAGTTCTATTTTTTTGCCGGAGTACTGTCCATTTCTTCACCCGAGTTTAGTCAATCCTGTTCAGTTGTTATGCTGCCAGTATGAGCCCAACAGGGGCATTGTTGTAGCCTCCGTGATTATCTGCTTATGATTTGCCATTTTGGATATCTGGGATGTTTACTACCTAACGTCAGAATTCTCACCCAGGAAATATTTGATACTGGTTATTCTATTTTTGGGATCTAGGTTTTCTTCGGGTCTAGATCATTGAGCCAAAAAGAGCACAGTCGACATGTGTTTGGGCAAGATCAGTGACAGGCAGACTCTGTAAGGTATCTGAACAGCCAACTGAGCCAGCTAAAATGGCAAAGAATGAGGTAAACTTGACAACTCTAATGAGAGCCATTACTGAGATACAAAGAGCAATAGAGCAGCAGACCCAAGCTCAAAATCAGTGTCAGGCGCAGATCCGGGCAATTCATGCCTATATGCCCATTGTGAATAGACAGTCGAATGACACAAATGAGAATGCCAAAGACTTTTAAAATAAGAATCAAGTCCCCGATGGACAGCAAGTTGTTCCACCACCATCACGGAACCCTCGACTGGTGATAATTGAGGAAGAAAACACTGCTCAGTCCAGAGAATCTACATTGGTTGAGAAAATCGACCGGATGGAGAAGGTCTTAAGAAAGGCCAAGGTGATTGAAGAATACATGCTAGATGTGGGAGGGCTATGTTTTTTCTCAGACGCTAGGCTACCAAAAAAGTTCAAAATTCCAAATATGGAGAAGTTCAATGGAACCGGAGATCCCAGAATTCATCTTTGAATGTATGTTGGTACCCAGTCGCCAATGGGAATTGATGACCAGTTGAAGGCTCAGCTCTTTCACCGATCTCTTTCTGGGGCAGCCCAGATATGGTTCATCTCCCTCGATATAGCCAAGACTAGAACTTGGGAGAACATAGCTACGGCATTTGTTAGTCAATACAGCTACAATATCCAACTGGATGTCACCACCAGAGAGCTCGAAACAACTCGACAGAAGAGTCGAGAGTCTTTTGTTGATTTCCTAACCCGATAGAGGGGTAAGGCCGCCAAGATGATAAACCGACCCTCTGAGAAGGAGCAAGTGAGGATCGTGGTTAAAAATCTACAATCTCCACTGAAATAGTACCTCATCACCCAGCTACTTTCTACCTTTGAACAACTGTTTGACGCTAAGGTACAAATTGAAGACGCCATCTAGTCTGGGGATATCGAGAAAGCCGAACTAAGTCAGAAACCTAGGAGGACCTTTCCTACGAATAACCAAAACCAGTTTGCCACCACCAACCTCGTGTCTCGCTCGAACGAGGTAAACCTGTTGAACCCATATTCTTTCGCCCAGGAATCCAACAATACCCAACAGTCAGACAATAGCCAACAGCAAAGGCTGAGGAGGGTCTTCACTCCCCTCAACATTTTATTATCCACCGCCCTGAATCGACTCATCGAGAAGGCTCTTATCAAACCATTGGACCCCATGCCCATTCCTAATCCCCTACCGCTAAGGTTTAATGCTTCTTAATACTGTGCCTTCCACCAAGGTCACGAACACCTAACTGATAAGTGCTTAAAGCTCTGGCATGAGATCCAGAACCTCATCAACAACAAGGTGATCCCACCACCATCTGTCACCCCAAAACCAAATGTCACGACTAACCCACTGGCAAATCATGCCAGGCAGGCTGGGGTAAATTACATGTCTCTGGGACTATCAGAAGATCCGAGCTGATATATCTGTTCAGCATACCAGCCGTGCCTTTATGTTTCAATAACTGAGGATCAAACATCATGTTCATTCATCATGGTTAGGAACGACCGAGACAAGATGGAAGAATGGGATGATGGTGCTTGGGGGTGGTATCAGACAGCATTTTTAGCTATTCAATAAGAGGAAGAAGAACAAAACGAGGAAGACGATTGGCCTTTGGATTACCCAGCTTGACCTTATGCATTTGGACACGTGCTTAACGGCATTACCCTTCCCCAACTTTTTGGGGAAGAGGTATATGTTAACAAAATGCAGTCCTATTGGCTGGTAAGGATTGTACTGAAATCAGACGGGGCAGAGTGGACCAATTTTTGGGCCGCTCGGGAACAGCAGGTGGACTTTATCGAAGAGGACATATGGGAAGAAATTGATTATACATGGGCCATCGAAGATGATGAGGAGAGAAGAGGAAGAATAGCAACTAGTGACTTAGGCAATTTATGGGCATTTGAGAGCCCTCGACTTTTGAACGAGGTACGACAGACCAGTGACACAACAACGGGATTATGGGATCCTAATGAGGGGATAGAACATCTGACCAAAAGTGGGCGGCATTTCAAGCCAGCCTAGCTGGAAAAAGGGCAACCAAGTGGAAAAGAGAAGGAAAAAGAACAAGAAAAAGAAGATGATGCAGTGTTGAAACAGTTAAAGAAGACACAAGCTAACATCAGCATTCGGGGGCTACTGATGGCCTCGCATAAACACAGACAAGATGTGCTAAAGGTTCTGAATAAAGCCAGTGTTTCGATAGAGGTCACCCTAGAGCAACTAATTGGACTTATTCTGCCAGCAGTAGAACCAAAGATCATTTATTTTTTTGATAAAGATCTGCCAGCAGAGGGAAAGAATCACAACAAACCACTGCACATTACTGTTAAGTGCCTATAGATAAATGGGTCCCTATGACTCTTATCGATAACGGGTCTGCATTGAACGTATGTCCGCTCAGAACAGCACTCTGCTTAGGACTAAAGATGGAGCACTTCACACCGAACAATCAAGGAGTCCGGGCTTAGGATAACACAAGAAGAGACGTACTAGGACTGGTGTCATTTGCGTTATCAGTAGGGGTGTCATTTGCAATATCATTAGGGCCCTTGGAAACGTCGGTCGAGTTTCATGTGCTAGACGTACCAGCATCTTTTAACTTGTTGTTGGGCAGACCATGGTTGCATAACCCAAGTGTTCAGGCTGTACCATCGACTCTCCATCAGAAACTGAAACTGATAAGAAATGGGATAGTTCTGACTATTCACGAAGAAGACAGCATTCATCCCCCAAGAGAAGGAGAGGGCTCAACTATGTTGGAAGTTCAGCATAGTGAAGATGACGTATCGCTTAGTGGTTTCTGATTTGAAGATGCACAGGATGTCCAGATGCTAATTAGTGAGGAGGAAATATACATCAACCCGCAGGCTGTAACAATGATGAGGAAAATGTCCTTTTTCCCTGGTATGGGATTAGGACGTAAGCAGTAGGGAATCCCAGAATTCGTTCAAGTATTGCCGACTTCGCACTGTTTTGGTCTTGGGTAAAAACCAATGGAGGAAGACTTGGACGGGCCTAAGAGGGGACGGAAGGCCAATTATTCTAGAACGCTCAATAGGTACTTCGTTAAGGAAGAGGAAGATTTCCCATATTGCGGCTTTCTAGAGCCGTGGATCGATGAAGAAACCAATCAAAAGCTGCCAGGACTGGAGATTTTTTTCAACCATCAGTTGTCTGACACAGAAGAGGAAACAATGAAATGGGAAGAGAAGAAGGAGAAGGTTCAAGAAGAAGACTAGGCTGACAGATTGGACGACAACGACTTGGGAATACTTTTTAATGTGAAAATGGCTCAGCTGCAGATGACTGACCCAAACTGTTTCATGATGGGTTTCAGCGCACCAGCAGACTGCACTAAGCTCATCGTCGATGCGGCTGCAAAGGAAGTGAAGAATTGGACCATCGAGTCTTGTAATATGCAGGTCGTCTGTCTTGTAATACTCTGCTTTGTTTGATTTATTTCATACACTTTTTGACGATTTTAAGTTTGATGGGGATATCCCCGAAGAAATAAAACTTTTAATAAAAAGAGAAGAAGAAATGCGTGCCCAACCCATAATTGAACAAACTTTGTCAATAAATTTGGGTAATAAAAATAACCTACAAAATGTTCAAATTGGTTCTTCTTTATTCTTAGTTGATAAGCCACTGATTCTCTATCTGTCAGTGATTGATGCAGCTATGGGATGTATGTTGGCGCAAGAAGATAAAACTGGAATTGAAAAGGCTGTCTACTACTTAAGTAAGAAGATGACAGGATCAAAAATACGGTACACACCACTGGAAAAGACATGTTGGGCCTTGGTCTGGGCTTTCTAAAAACTAAGGCATTATATGCTGTCTTTCACAGTAAATATCATCTCTCGATGGACCTGTTGAAGTACCTATTTAAAAATCCGTCATTGACAGGAAGGTTGGCTCGATGGTTGTTGTTGTTATCAGAATTTGATCTTTAATATGTCGCTCGGAAGTCAGTCAAGGGTAGAGCAGTGGCAGAATTCCTAGCCGATCAACCAATTGAAGAAGGTAAAGACATAGAGTTCTAGTTTCCTGATGAACAGCTGATGAAAGTTGGAGATGACAAGTGAACTCTATATTTTGATGGTGTATCCAATCAATATGGCTATGGAATAGGAGTCCTTCTTATCACTCCTAACGAATCACACATCCCCTTGTCTTTGAAGCTCAATTTTGAAGTTACCAACAATCAGGTTGAGTATGAAGCATATTTAGCTGGATTGGAGGGAGCTTTAGAATTAGGGGCAAGGAAGCTGAAAGTCATCAGAGATTCAGCACTGGTGGTTTCGCAAGCAAGAGGAGAATGGAAGGTCAGGGACTTAACCTTGATTCTCTATCATCAAGAGCTGGAGAAACTGATACTGTGTTTCGAATCAGTGATATTTATCCACATGCCAAGACAGCAGAACAAGTTCGTCGACGCACTGGCCACCTTAGCATCTATGATTGACATACCATCTAGGGTTTGAATGAGGCCTTTGATAATTGAACAGAAGAGAAAGCCGACATACGAGGTGACATCCATAATCAAGGAAAGCACTGACGACCTTTCCTGATATTTAGAATTTTGTGAAAAATGGAGAATACCCTAAGTTTGCTAGCAAAAAGAACAAGAGGGCAGTACGACGACTATCCACACATTTTGTCATTTGCGGTGGTGGACTATACAAATGAGGACATTCTGGGGTTAATAACCAGTGTGTCGACATGAAAGAAGGCTAAGAGCTGATGAAAGAGATACACGCAGGAGTTTGTGGGCCACACATGAGCGAAAATATGTTAGCCAAAAAGATCCTGCGACAAGGATACTTTTGGATGACAATGGAGACAGACTGCATACAGTTGATGCGAAGGTGTCATAAGTTCCAGATTCACGCAAACCTTATGCCGTTCCTCCATCTCAGCTGTATAACCTGACGTCACCATGGCCATTCTCAATATAAGGCATCGATGTGATCGGCAAGGTAACACTGAAGGCGTTAAGTGGGCACGAGTTCATCTTAGTGGGCATTGACTACTTTACCAAGTGGGTGAAAGTAGCCTCCTACTCAGTATTGAAAGCCTCCCATATTGCTAAATTTATCAAGCAAAACATCATTTACCTATACAGGGTCTCCTACGAGGTCATATCAGATAATGGCTTGCATTTCCAAGAAGAGGTCTTGGATCTTTTTGAGAAATACCGAATAGTGTCCCACAAGTCCTCACCATATCGGCCGCAGACCAATGGAGCAGTTGAGGCCGCAAACAAGAACATCAAGAAGATTCTGCAAAGGGACCGGATGGAAGAATTGCTCTTGTTTGATGAAAGAAGGCTGCAGGCCCTGTTTCATGTACAAGGATATCAGAGGAGGATAGCTCAAGCGTTCAATAAAAAAGTCAAGACCCGAGATCTCAGAGAAGGGGATTTGGTCCTTAAGTAAATCAGAGCTCCTATCTTTGACCCGAGGGGCAAATTCAAGCCAAATTGGTCTGGACCGATGCTCATCAAAACCATCATGACCGGTGGTGCAGTCATCAATATAGATTTGGATGGAAATATGTTTTTCACTCCAGTTAATCTCGATCAACTCAAAAAGTACTATCCTTGAGGTAAAAATAAAGATAAAAATAAAAGCTCGCTAAGTTGAAAACCAAAAGGCAACTCATGTAAAAGTTAGAGCAGCCCGCAAGGCCGAAAACCCAAAAGGGCGACCTTGGCAAAAGTTAAGGCATTACAAAAGGGGAGTGTCAATACCCGAGTGAAAACCACGCCCAAACTATGTTATGGCCTAATTCTATCTTTTGGGATACGTAGGCAGCTTCTTTTGAGAAGTCCGGCCACATTCCTTGTTTTATCCGTTCTGAATCCAAGTATGGCCAATGAAAATTTATCTTTGAATTTTGATAATAAAGTCATTCAAATTTTGGGATAAATTTGTACCATCTTAGAAATAAAGTGAGAGTTTTTCATTACTTTAATTAGAGCTACAAAGTTTTTTAAGGGAGGGCACGTAAGTCCCAAACTCTACAAACAAAAGAGGAAAGCTATGAAATCTTTAAGACAAAGCAGGAGGCGTCAAATCCTTCTCCTTTTTGCTATTTGTTTTCCTTCTTCTTTCTTCTCCCGACCCTACATCAGCCATATCTTGTATTCAGCAGAAAGCTCGGGACATTGCAACTCCTGCATTTCCATACGTGAACGAGAGGGCCAGGCATCCTGATACAGTGTTAGAAATGGAGCCCACAGCGCATATGAGAATAAACGACCTCGAATACTAGGAAAGATGATCTGACTGTGACCGAACTACCGCATGATTCGATGGGGGTAATAGAAAGTAGTCAGACACAGACCAATTAGCAAGACACTAGGATGATCCATAGTAGTCAGAGTCATGGCAAGGATCCGCCACCAGGGGCACTGCCAGGTGATATCAGGACCGGTCAGAGAAGAAAGGTACTATCCCCAGGCTGCCTCAGTACTGCATATCTGATAACAGGGGTGGTAAAGGAAAGCTGCAGCACTGTGTCTATTAGTGGGTGGTTTTTGCACAAGATTTACCTTCTCTATTAACTAGATCTATAGCAAAAAGTTAGATCAGCGAGAGCAGAGCTTCGCAGTATGACACAAGTCTGATAAAGAGAAAGGTTTGAATCTACCTGAAGGCTCAAGGGGCTGCCAGCAAAAGTAGTAGTCTCACCACGATGGACAGCATCTAGACCCAGTAGCATCTCAGCTAGGATAAGGGAAACAAAGTCCTTCCCCATCCACATCTAACCAGCAATGTCAACTAATGCACAGCTAACTCGCCCGTCATAAGGGATAAGAAAATACTGGGCAAGAAGGCATAAGCAAAGAGCATAACGTCGCCGCAGCTAAAAACTAAGGTCACTGAGGTCACCGGTAAAACGAAATCTGTCAATGATCCAAGGTAAGTCAAGACAGTCATCCTATGTTAGAAGAGAGGCTTCCATCTTAGACAGGCCACAGAGCTGTATCACTTGTTGGCAGGTCGAAAGAAAGAAAGTGGGAACCACAACGGAGCCTCGAGGGGCCAAATCCAAAATGGCAGCAAACTCCTCCACAGTGGGGCATAGCTCTTCAAGGCCGAACCGAAAGATGTGGGATTGCGGGTCCCACAGCTGAGCAGCTACTTTCAGGAAAGGCCTGTCAATCTTTATGGACATGAGAGGAAATAAGGAGTTGATACCGAAAGGGGCGAAGTTTAAACGTTCGACATGAGAGAATGCCTCAATCCATGAAGAAAGAGGATTAGCCATTTGGGTTAGAACTTAGCCATTTGGGTTAGAACAACAGAAAATGGGGCCTCCAGGGCTGTATTTATAAGGCAGGAAGGGGCGAGAAATTAAAATTTTGGCAAAAGGTACATTCAAAGTGGCGACCACCACTTTAGAGGCGGCGGCCGCCAACTCTGAAAAGCATAGTACAGTGACATCAACCATTTGACCAGGCGACCACCATATTGTAACTGGCGACCGCCATGTAAGAATTTATGGAAAATGGCGACTACCAAGTTGATTATGGCGACTGCCATGTTAAAAAGTGGCAAGCATGTATCAGTTTGTGGTTTCTTCATTCTATGTAAGTCTTGACATTTGTATTATGCATCCAAGACAGTTTGAACAACAAACGAAAAGAAAGATGAACATGTGAAGTAATAAATGGCACGAAGGCCCAAAACGCATCAAAAAGTAGTAGAATTTATCAAAATGTAACCGGGGCACACAGGCCCAATAAAATAGTAAACAGAAGCACGCAGGTCCATAAGAGTATCAAACTGGGGCACGCAGGCCCATCAAAGTAAGATGTATCAGAAAATAAAAAGGGGGGAAGCTTTCCCTCTCAATGGTGCCTCGGGAGGACCCGGCAAGAAGACGGACCGGCCTCCTCTGAACTGTCGTCCTCAAAGAGCCGGTCAAAGTCATCACCGTCATCACTACTAGAGGAGGAGGACATGACCCTGGATCGGCTCCTAGCAAAAGAGATGGATCCCCGAGAACGAGCTCTGGAGGAAGCAGCGCGGGTCCCATGGCCGCGAGCCGGAGCTAGAGGCGGAGCAGGAGGTACTATGCCAGTAGCTCGTACTAGGGGCTGTCAAAAGAGAAGTAAGACTCAAAACAAAAGAAAGTGCAGAGAAACCGAAACAAAATATGAGATACTTACGATGGCTACCGATGTGAAAGTAATGCCAGCTGCTCGGATAGTGGCATCCATCTGTCGGACTAGTGCTCTAAGGCTAGTAACCATCAGCATCATGCAGTCTAACCAAGCCTGATCAATCTTCAAAAAGCAAAAAGGAACAGTTTAAGAATGTTAGACAGGTAAAAATAAGATGAAACTGAAGCAAAGGTGTAAGGTAAACCTGGCCGATCTCTGCCCTGAACTCTAGCGCTGGTGGAACAGCAACCGGCAAAGGGATAACAAAGTCGTAGGCCACGGTCTAAATCTCCCAGGGAATCTCTAGGCACCTCATCCCTCTGTCGGCCTCACCTACAGCTCCAGTAGCAGCTCCCACAGCAGCATCAGCAGTGTCATCATCAGCAGCCTCCAGTGCCCGCCTCCTCCTACCATCAGCTGGGCCGGGTCCTAATGGACCCAGTAGGTGTGCCCGGGCCCAGGCAGTGTAATCTCCCTTCGCCACCAGCAACTCAGCAGTAGGAGTCCCCACCAGCTGTAAAAGAAGATCGACCCGGCCCAAATGATCGGTCCGATGCATGCAGGCTGGAGGGACCACTGGTATCCAAAAGTGATCCAGGCCGAGCGACTGGCGAACCACTCACTCTCTTAGATAATACTTCCATCCAATCGACACTCCAGCAGGATCCGTCTCGAAGCAGGATCTCGGCTGCGCATCAAATCTACGCTGACCCGATCCTCTACCCCTCACCAGACGTCCCAGTAGACCTGCAATAGTTCAAAGTACAGTACAATACGATAAACAGTGAACAGTGAACGCAATACAGTATGATAATCAGTGTGTAGTGATCTGATGCAATGAATAGTACAGTGTAGATAGTAATAAATAGTAAATAGAAAGTAAGGATACCTGGTCAGGAGTCAGCCAATCTAAAGACACCCGAAATCGGTCGATGTCCTTACCCCCGGCCTTTTTCCCCTTCAGCCCTCGGGACCACCGGGCTGTTCGAGGAATGACAAGAGGGTCTGCCGTCGAGTTCGCCGGGACATGAAGCCCGAGGAACTCATAGGTCCACAGCTGCAAGGAAAAGATGTCAGCAAACAAATAATGAATAAACAAAAGAACGGGAATAAATAGAAAACTGAAGGAACTAAACCATACCTCCCAGATCCTCATGTATCCCCCAATGCTGAGTTCCTAGGGGAACCGAGTAAGAGTCGTCATAAAGCTGTAAAGGGTAGCGAGGGCAGCTCCTCCCCAGTTATATGAAGCGACTCGATCAAGGCGAGCCAACCCACCGAGGTAATGTAAATGAACGGTGTTCTCCATGTTCGAAAACAAGAAGGTACCAAACATATACATCAAGAAGCCTCGGGTGACCCACTCGTAGTGGCGGGGCTCGGTGCTCTGGAAATGGCAAAAGCGATCGAAGAACCAAGTATACCAGACTCTGTAGCGATCCATCTGAGCCGGAATGGCCCCAAAGAAGTACTGTAGCGCGTTGGTCGACTGGGCTATGGATGGATCAAACAGGATGGGGGCACCTCCAACCTGGATGCCGATAATGAGAGCGAAGTCGAGAGGCGTCAAGGTAGCCACAAAGGTGGTGAAATGGAAGGTGTTGGTGGTATCCCACCACCGCTCTACTAGAGCTATCAACCATACCCAGTCTTTACTCGTCCTACCCAATAAGGGTATGAAACGATCAAAACTGGAGGCATCAATATAAGCTCGGCTAGAAGCAGGGAGGGCATCATACCCACTCCAACACCTCTCCAGAGGCAGAACCTCCGAAGCCACGGACATAATAACCAGCCTAAAAAGAGAAGACAAATAGAGAATATATAAATAACAAATTCTGCACATGAAATATGTAGCAGATAACCAAAAGTAATAAAAGACCCTAGGTTCGCGTGTAAGTGATAACCCTTCGGTTCTTTTAAGCCCTAGAAAACTAAGCACCCTAACCTTAGGTTCGTGTGTAAGTGACGACCCTTTTGTTCTTCTTTCAAGCCCTAGAAAAATAGGCACCCTAACCCTAGGTTTGTGTGTAAGTAACGACACTTCAATTTTTTTAAGCCCTAGAAAACTAGGTAAATCTCCCTATCCCTAGGTTCGTGTGTAAGTGACGACCCTTCGGTTCTTTCAAGCCCTAAAAAATAAGGCATCCTAACCCTAGGTTCGTGTGAAAGTGACAACCCTTCAGTTCTTTCAACCCCTAGAAAAATAGGCACCCTAACCCTAGGTTCGTGTATAAATGACGACCCTTCAGTTCTTTCTAAGCTCTAATAAATCAGGCAAACCTTCCACCCTAGGTTCGTGTGTAAGTGACGATCCTTCGGTTCTTTTTAAGCCCTGATAAATTAAGTAAACCTTCCTACCCTAGGTTCGTGTGTAAGTGACGACCCTTCGGTAAATCAGGCAAACCTTCCTACCCTAGGTTCGTGTGTAAGTGACGACCCTTCAGTAAATCAGACAAACCTGACGACCCTTCAGTAAATCAGGCAAACCTTTCTACCCTAGGTTCGTGTGTAAGTGACAACCCTTCAGTAAATTAGGCAAACCTTCCTACCCTAGGTTTTTGTGTAAGTGACGATCCTTTGATTTTTGGACGTCCTAGTAAAAGACTAGGAATCCTAAAGTGTTTTTGCACGTCCTAGTAAAAGACTAGAAATCCTAAAGTCCTGACACGCTAGGAAAAACTCTATCATTTTGCCATACCCATTCTTTTCAAAAAAAAATAAAAAATTTCTCCTCCCTTTGATATTTGTGTTTTGCCGCTTTTTCCCTAACCTTTTAGGATAAATTTTATAGGAATTTTTAAAAATTTGCCCCAATCTTCTAGAAAGATTTTCCTAAAATTTCTAGGATTTTTCAAAAATTTCCAAGGTTTTCTTAAAATTTTCCTAAAATTTTCTTAAAATTTTTAGGATTTTCTAAAAATTTCTAGGGTTTTCTTAAAATCATTCTAAAATTTTTAAGATTTTCTAAAAATTTCTAACATTTTCTTGAATTTTTGTAAAAATTTCCAGAGTTTTCTTAAAATTTTCCTCAAATTTCTAAAATTTTTCTAGGATTTTCTAAAATGTTTTTCTAGAATTTTTTCCAAAATTTTTCTAATTTTCTAGATTTTAAAAAAATACCCGTTAGACTTATAGAGTTTGTGATTTTTGAAAATTTGCTTTATTCAGAAATTTTTGACAAAATCGCTTCTAATTTTAGAATTTTTAATAAAAATTACTCCTTCAATTTTCATGCCCAAAAAGCAAAAACAAAAAACTCCCCCTTATTTTTTTATGTTTTTTCTAAAAATAAAAAAATCTAAGCCCATTATTTTATGATTTTTATTAAAATAATTGCCTTTTCTTTCATTGTTTGTTTAAATCCTAAATATCCCTACAATTTTAAATGTCCATAGCAAATGTATCTAAGTTAAGTTCAAATCCCAAAGCATCACACCATCATCAAAATAAAACATCATTCATCAGTATTCATCATCATATCAAAACACATTATCATATCATTTAGGGGATCCTAGGCATGTGTCTACGTTTGATATATCATAAAAAAATATGCTCTGGTATTTAAAACAGTAAGGACAGGGTACATACCGAAGGTCACTGGCGAGAAATGTGGTGGCCAGGCTCCCGCAGAAGAACGTCAGCAGCAACGCATCGGTGGGAGGCTCGTAACGTCTCATCCCGCGTGGAACCACGTGATAGGGTGCTGGAGCGTAAGTATGCGGATCAAAAGGAGATGGTTGGCCCTCCCTAGCATCAGGGTCCAAGAAATCGGCCATCGCAGCCTCAGCAGCAGCATCAGGATCAGCAACAGCCTGTGCCTCTCGTGCCTCCTCCTCGGCTACACGGCGGGAAGCACGCTCCGCCTCAAGTACTAGGGCATCCATCGCAGCAGACGGCTGCGTGGAGGTGACTCCACCAGCAGGAAGACTAGAGGTTGTGCCTTTGAGAGCCCCTGTGGAAGAACTCCCAGTAGCAGAGGGTCCCTGTCGTGCCCCAAGATCATCATCTCCATGGCCCTGACCCTCCATGAAGAGGAATGGGATCACAAACAGAAGGGTAAACATCGTATATCAAGCAAGACAAGAAAGAAAGGGTACGAAAGCTAGAAGACAAAAGAGAAGTTTGAGAGAGAAACGAGAGAGAACAAAGAGCAAGAGAGAGAGTGTGATAGGTGAGAATGAGCCTTGCCCAGCGCGACCTAGGGGCCTTGTACGCATCTCAATATGGCGACCGTCATATTCCATTATAGCGATCGCCAAGTATTTTAAGAGTTTCTTGGCGACTGTCATGTTCAAGGGAATTTTATCCGGCGACCGCCACTTTCGAAGGGTTTGATAGTGGCGACCGCCATGTCAGAAGGGAAACGGCGCCAGTCTGTCAACAGTCACATGCGTTTTAGGGTTTCAAAGGGGGGCTGTTTAGGGGTCTTTTTTTTATATGTGTTTATTCTCTTTTAAGTATTTTTTTTTGCGCTATTTCCAAAAATATTTTTAGTAAAAATGATTTTAATATATATATATATATATAATAATTTTTCTTATTTTGTGTAGATGTTTTTTCTAATTTTAAGGGATTTTCAAAAAAAAAATCTTAGGTGTTTCCAAAAATATTTCAAGAAAATCTTTGTGCGTGGTTTCTTTTAAAATTTTATGGTGTAACTTGGCTTTTAATTATTTTTATCTCGTGACTCGTTCAAAATTTTTAGATCTTAACTCGACCTATTAATTCGTAGTTTTCATCCCAATAAATCTAATTTTAAGCCATAACTTGGTTTTTAATTATTTTTATCTCTCGCCGCGTTCTGAATTTTTAGGTCTTAATTCGACCTATTAATTCATAGTTTTCATCCCGATAAATCTAATTTTAAGCCGTAACTTGGCTTTTAATTATTTTTCTCGCACCCCACCCTGAATT
>JAUMHN010000002.1:1514698-1539821 GCA_032360265.1 Heliamphora ciliata
ATATCTTACATTTATATTATTTAACTGCGTGGATGATATTTATTGTTATTTTATATTTTCTGTTTATTTTAATTAATTCAAAAAAATTTGATTTTAATTAATTTTTATAACGAAAAAATAAAATAAATTTTTCTTTAATTAAAATTAAATTTTAAAGAAAATTTTAGATATTTTATTTTGTTACAAAATAACACGTTTAAGATGAGTTTTTTTAATTGGATATCTTGAAAAACGTAAAAATTAATTCTGAATTTTAAATTAATTAAAAGGAATAATTTAGTTTTAATAAATTAATATTTTTAAGAAAAATGTGTAACTTGAAAAATAAAATTAAGTTCATGGTTTTATTTAAAATTAATTTTTTAAATAAATAAAAATTTTAGAATATTTTATTTGTTACACATTAAAACACGAAAAGATGGTTTGAAAAAATTGAAATATTTCAAATCGTATGATTTTTCAAAATTAATAAATTTATTTTAATTAAGTAGTTTCTATAACTCTCAAAAATATTTTACAAAACTAAGTGGGAGAGAAAATTTATTCACAGATAAATTATGCGGTCTCCATCACTAGTTCGTAGATGATATAATTAATTATGCGTGTTGGCAGTAAGGCCTTCCTCCCCATTAGACAGAATTAATTGCGGTATCATCGGTATAAACTTCCTTCAGAGGTAATTCTGAATAATCATTAGTATGGATCATTTCTCCATTTGAAAGATTTATTGCAAAGCGATTGATTCGGAATTAGGTGGTGGTTAATGTCACGCTCCAAAACCCGGTGTCACGTGAAAATCCACAAAACACCAGTTTTATGAAAAATATAGGTTTTCATACATTTAAATCCGCCTGTTGAAACCAACAGAATACCCAACAAAAGGATCTCCCATAAATAAATAACATATAGTTCCAACATGCATACGATATATCGGCTTATGGCCTACAAAACTTGCCTTCAAGAACAGGCATACCAAAAAGGAAAAATTATAAAAGTTTTATGCCACCGCGGGCACCCCCAGAGCTACTCTCATGCACATCATCACATGAAAAAGGTTTTACAGAAAATCTCACCCGTGAGCCAAAGCCCAATAGAAACAGACTATAAAGCTGTAAAGCATGAAATATGCAATTATATGGTGGGAGCGAACTTAACCACAAACCAAAACGGTTTTCCTACAGACCACCAAGAGTCTCAAAATGGTTTTATTTCACAAAATCTATGTTTTCATCCTTAAAACCAGGTGTTGCAACTAATGGAAAGAATCAATCACAGTTAACGAAAAATCGTAAGCAAAAACATTGTTTCCTCGCGGAATGTACTATTGCCAAAAAAGATGATTTAATCCTATGTACCGACTCCATCACAAGGGGATAGAGGTAACAACTATAGACTCCTGCCCATGACCTAGTCCTGAATCATTTAAGACTTGTTAGGTAATGACAAGTTCTATACGGAGCACCACGACGAAAATGCTGGCTTTACGGGCCCGACAACCTGAGGGATAAAAGCATCCAAACCGACCTTCTTTACGGGAACTACCCTGAAGGATAACAAAAGTACCTACTCTGCGCACGTTTTTGGACTTTTACCGAGGGCAACTCGTGCCAAATACACGTCATCCTGGTACATCTAGATAATCATTCTAAAAAATCGAACCATTTCACAAATATACATTATACATGTATATATAGATCCATCCATCAACATGGAGATAAAAAAAAATATTTTCAAAATATTTTTCCCTGTTTCCAACAAAACGTTCAAAAATCTGAAACTCAACCTCAAGGGTTAGCTCCAAACCTCCAAAACATGATTTGTTGAGATTTTTCATAAAACCACCACTTTCACCGTTTTCAAAAACACCCTTTGAAAATCCAACACTCACAAGTCATATCATGTAATAAATCAAGAAAAGCATAAAATATGCTTTTTATCCGAAACAAGGTATAAAAATAAAACATGATATATAAAGCATTTTAAAATAGTTATATAGCAACCTGTATAAAGAGAGATCCAGTGGCCAACTGCCACATCATCCACAACAAACTCCCAAGGGAGAAGAAATTTGACAAAAAGTTCCATGAAGAATGAAAAATAACCTTTTCCAAACTTTTGGCCAAAAACGGGTGAAAATGGCTAAAAAATTTTGACATAACCTCACTCTTTTGGTCATAACTTTTTCCACAAAAATAATTTTAAAGTGAGAGAGGTGTCATTGGAAAGAAGATTTTCGGGACCTCAATTTGAACACAAAAATGACCCAATTTCGAGTCTAGATGAGGGAGATATCATCAAAACAAAATGGCCCTGCGCGGCTAGTTCTCTGAAGTGGATGTTGGGCACTCGAGCGAGCTACCACCCGAGAAAAATCCAGATTTTCTGTTCTTGAGTATTCTAAGCCCCAAACTCTCCAACAGCCACTATGATGCTTCAAAACACTTTAAAAACTACCGATTTGCATATTTTTAACACCCACAGATGTGTGCAAACTCAACCCATCAAGATCCACCGAAAGAAACATTCAAAACCCGTTTCCTTCCAACCGAAATCAACCAAAAATGCCTTTTAAACCAAAACCCGGTTTAACGAAACATCAACACCTTTTTCATACGTTTTTAAACAGTGAAACAACTTATAATTACATATAACACCCTTATACAGCAGTAGAATCTAGAATCCTACCTCGGTGAGTCAAAAACTTGATGCCTTGATCCACGTGCAAAATTAAGCTTCGTCGGAATAGAATTCTGTTCGGATGAAAGCGTAGACCACAATGCCGATACTAAGAATCTGTTGTCTGATCGTCAAAAATCGAACCCTGGGCCCTCGAGAAGTTAGAGAGAAGGCAAAGAGAAAAGGAGGAAACTTAGTGGAGAACTTTTGAAAATATCTAACTCCATATATTTATAGGCCTCCAAAATATCTTTTTTTTAAAAAAATTTTTAAAATTTGCACCGCAACTTCCCGCAGCCCCCGAGATCAACCACGCAAAATCTCTGAACCCAAACATGCATAAAAACCACCCATTTGTAGAATCTCACGCCAGGCCTCCACCACTCGAGCGCCCAACCACCGCTCAAGCGGACCCCTGTCGACATACTCTTCTGCCATACCATCGCTTGAGCGGACAACCACCGCTCGAGTGGTCACCTCCCAGACCCACTCTCTGCCACCAGCCCGCTCGAGCGCACACCCACCACTCGAGCGGCCAACACTGGGAGAAAAACTGAACCAAAGAAGCAGACCAAACATTAATCCTTACTCCCGTCAACAGTTAAATCATTTCCAAAATAAAACAGGTCAGGATCTCACAGTTAACACTTAGCTATAAATAATAGTATCCTCTTCATCTGAGTCACTGCTATTATTTACTAGACTGAATCTACGTTAGCTGTTTAATTTTACGTGGCACGATCTATTGCCTAGATAGTAAAATTAATAGGAATTGACCTGTCTAGACAAACGATGGATAGTAGACGTGTGAGACCCTGACCCGTTCTCTTTTCGGTGTTTTTCGACGCGCGTTACGTGTTTTCATTGCAGCATGTTTTATATGCTTTTGATGCATGTTTGAGGGTAGAGATGCATGCGGGGTAGGTTCCCGGGGTCGTGAGCCGTTGTGGTGCGAATTGCAAAAATTTAAAAAAAAAGATATTTTGGAGGCTTATAAATATCTGGAGTTAGATATTTTCAGAAGATATTTTTCAGAACTTAACTTCTAAGTTTCTTCCATATTCTCTCTGCCTTCTCTCTAAGTTCTCGGGGGCCCGTGGCTCAATTTTCAACGATCTAACAGCTGATCTTTGTTATTGGCATGGTGGGCTATGCAACCATCTGGTCAGATTTTAATTCCAGCGAAGCTCAATTTTACACGTGGTTTGAGGCGTCGAGTTTTGAACTCACCGAGGTAGGATTCTAGACCCTACTACTGTATAAGGGTGCTATGGGTAGACGTAGGTGTTTTTAACGGGTAAATTGCTGTAGATCTGCGTTTGTTTTAAAGTTGGGTTTTGGGCTTAAAACCTATTTTTTGGCAATTTCGTGGATGAAATCGGGTGCCGGGTGTTTCTACGATTGTCTTGGTGTTAAGCCTAGGCATGTGGATGTTTGTGCGTGTTAGATTGGTGTTTGGAGGCTTCGATTTGATGTTTGAAGGTTGAACCCGTAGCTAAAAACGGTTTATGGGTTTGTTCAGTCCACTGAACCCATGAGTTCAGTCGACTGGATCATAGTTCTTGGGGTTCAGTCGACTGAACTCATGGGGTCAGTCGACTGAACCGTGCGTTGAGGTGTTTTGGTTGTTTTCTAGTGGGTTCTTCAGTCAACTGGGGGTTGGGTCCAGTCGACTGAATTTTGGGCTGTTTGTTGGTGGTTCGGTGGTTGAGTTTTGGTTTCTAATTGTTGTCCTTTGGTATTCAATTGATTAATTTATGGAAATTAGTTGATTCAAATACCTTTGGGTCCCTTTTGGGGTTTTGTTTATGGCGTTATGGTTTCGGGGGTCGTGTGGTGACCTCGGGTGTTTGTGTAATGCCGTCCTCGGGTGTGATGTGCCTGGTTGATTTTAGGTGTTGTGGCACGGTTGTGTGCGTCGTGGTTGGGTATGGAGTGTGTTTGAGCTCTTGATCCTTTTGAGGAGAAAGGTGGTGTTTATAACCTTGTGGTTTGAGGGGTTGGTGTTGGCCTTTGGGTTAGGCTTGGTTGTCCCTGTGAGTGGATGTCAGTTTGTTTCGATGGGTGGCGTCGTGATGTATTGTTATACCTAGTTATGTGCATTTGTAACTATTTATTTATGTATAGAATATGTAAGTGAATTACATAAGGTGATAACGTTATGTGTAACGTGGTTTATGCTTTAAAACCTAGAGTTTTATAGGCATGTGTAGTAGTTTGTGGAACATCGTGTTGATACATGGTTATATGCTTTAAATCCTGGTTTAGGTTTGCGTATGTGTATGAAATGGATTTGATGATTCTGTGATCCAGTAGATGTAAATCCTGGTTGATGATGCACGTATGCGTGTGTGGGTGTATGAGGTAGGCTGCAAAGCCAGTGTATGAGGTAAGCTGCGAAGCCGGTATATGAGGTACGCTGCAAAAGCCGGTGTGTGTGCGATTGGGGCTGCGGTAGTCCTTCGGTTAATGTTCGAGAAGATGCATTAGTTGAGGCAGTGGTCCTTCGGTGAAAGTCCGAGAAGATTCATGGATTGCATGTACTGCATATTGGGACGGATAGACCAATTTTCTTAAAAACTGTATTAACGGCCTGCGGGAGTCGTAATACTGGAATCGTTTTCAAGGCTCTAATGAGTCAAAAAATAGTTTTTATCCTCGCTTTCCCTTGCATGTAAAAATTATTTTCTTGCTCTGGTGAGTCATTATCTAAAACTGTTTCAAACTGTTTTAATGGCTTGAAAAAGAGACAAAAATTACACCTCGTTTTTGTAGCATGTTTAGCTTATATTGCATGTGTTGTTTAGTATCTGCTGAGCTTTGGCTCACGGTGTGGGATTTTGATTTTTTTTAGGTACCGGTCACGCAGGTTGATCAGAAGGTGCAGGAGAGGTGGAAGAGCTGTAGTTTTCCTTTTTGTTCTTTCGTTACATGTATGCTATTACATGTTTTTTAGGCGTTGGAGCCGTGTAATGTTGCTATTTGGCGTTTATATATAATTCATGTATGGTTTATCTTTGAGAGTGTATTCTCGGGATTGATTTTATCTGGATGTTGTTGGTGTTTCACGGGGCCCGAAGTTTGCGGCATGAGAACTTGGTATCAGAGCTCTGGGTTCGAATACCAAAGAGCCGTGGGAAGAGGTTGCATCACCGTGTGAGGTTGATTGCGTGTGGTTGACTGCATGTGTTTAGATGTTTTGATAACATGAATGTGACAGCATGCGAGTCATACGTGAACGATGTGTATATGTGAGCATAGGGGTTGAATCTTAGGAGTGATAGTCCTGCCTTTAGGCGTTTGGATTAGCAAACTTGGGAGCCAAGTTTGAAACGCATTTAGCTGACGTGATTTTAATCAGGAAATCTGAGTAGGTTATCCAGATTGATGTGTTATTCTTGTTGGTTCTCCTAAGTATGTGGGGTTATTTAGCATGAACCTATGCGCTTATGTGTTAGCATGCTTATGCGGTTTATGCTATGTGCTGCATCTCACGTTCTATCTTCTTCATATAGATGCGATGTCGGCGAGGGCGAGGGCGAGGGCAAGGGCGAGGCCGTGGTCGAGGCCGTGGCATGCCGGCTAAGGGGATATTCCTATCCCTGATGCTGGGGATGCTAATGCTTCCTAGGGATCGATGGACGCAACGAAGTTGTTGCGTGTGCTGGTTAGTTCTATCCAGCAGTTGGTTGCTAGGGGTGAGCCTGTTAGGGAGAGGGAGGCAGTGCCTGAGGTGAGGGAGGCGAGGGTTATAGTTGCGATGCAGGAGTTTCGGCGTATGGATTCGCCTACCTTTACAAGAGATCCTGATCCTCTTATGGCGACAGAGTGGTTGGAGTTGACGACTCGGATCCTTGACACATTGCAGATTGTGGAGGATGAGTTGCTAGTTTCCTTTGCCACTTTTCAGCTGAGGAGTGCTACTCATCAGTGGTGGAGATATGCCAGGACTATAGTGGGGGCCACATGGGCAGCTTTTACACGAGTCTTTCTGGAGAGATACTTCCCAGCTTCGAGGAGGGACTTATGCAGAGAGGAGTTCTATTCTCTTACCTAGGGGCCATGGACATCATGCAGTACGAGGCCAGGTTTACGAGCTTGTCTCAGTTCGCACTGGAGGTGGAGTGCACAGATGAGTTACTTTCGATGAGGTTCGAGCAGGGCTTGAGGCGGGCAATCAAGGAGCGAGTGGCTGTGATGGGATTTCATGTGTTCAGAAAGCTGGTGGAGGCAGCAGCGAGGGTTGAGAATGCTTTGGCTGAGACTCGAACTTCGAGGGAGGCCAGGACATCGCAGGGTGGAACGAAGGTACAGACAGCTGGACGCTCCAGTAAGAGGCAAAAGTTCTCTGGTCCTAGCTTTTACCCATCTGGGCCACAGCAATTTTCAGCACCATCACCATCGGTGGCTTCGTCTGGGAAGCTAGAGCAGAGGGAGTTGATCTGTTTTCGATGTAGACAGCTAGGGCATCGTGCGACAGATTGTTTACAGCTGAGACCATCCCAGAGTTTGGCTCCAGTGTAGCCGCAGGGGAGGGAACCGTCAGTTTGCTATGAGTGTGGACAATCTGAACATAATCGTAGGAATTATCCCCATTGAGGCAGTACGCCGAGAAGGGAGGACACACCAGTGGGTTCGTATGTGCCGGGTTCATCTGAGTACCGACAGCGACCTTTTGTAGTTCAGACTTCCCGAGTGACGGATAGGGGAACGTTAGTTCAATCGGTGCGGTAGGCGACAACGCTGAGTACTGGTGGACAGGATAGGATGGGATTGCCCCGAGCGTATTCTCTTATAGCTTCGAGGACACCGGTCGTGCCGGAGGATGCTGATATGCCTTCAGCGAGCAGAGGAACTTTCTAAGTATGCAGGCTTTGGACCAGTTCTTCATTGCATGTGTTTGGGGTTGGTTATGGATCCGTGAATGGTGTGCTGTGTGGAGGCAGTGGTTGGTGAGGATGTGAGGTTGGGAGTGTTGTAGATCCCGTGTCTGTGAGATAGTTTGCCATTGCCTAGGATGCCTGACCTTGTTTGACTATATCTTAGGAATGACTTGGTTGACCATCCCGTGTGCTTGTGTCGGTTGCAATCAACGGTTTATTATTTTGGCCTTGTGTTGAATTTCAGGGGCGAAATTCCTTTAAGGGGGTAGAGTTGTGAGACCCTGACCCGTTCTCTTTTTCGGCATTTTACGACGCGCGTTACGTGTTTTCGTTGCAGCATGTTTTATATGCTTTTGATGCATGCTTGAGGGTAGAGATGAATGCGGGGTAGGTTCCCAGGGCCGTGGGCCGTTGTAGCGTGAATTACGAAAATTAAAAAAAAAAGATATTTTGGAGGCCTATAAATATCTGGAGTTAGATATTTTTAAAAGATATTTTTCAAAACTTAACTCCTAAGTTTCTTCCATATTCTCTCTACCTTCTCTCCAAGTTCTCGGGGGCCCGGGGATTGATTTTTAACGATCCAATAGCTGATCTTTGTTATTGGCACGATGGGCTACGCAACCATCTGATTAGATTTGATTTTAGCGAAGCTCAATTTTGCACGTGGTTCGAGGCATCGAGTTTTG
This sequence comes from Heliamphora ciliata, assembly GCA_032360265.1. Classification (NCBI taxonomy): domain Eukaryota; kingdom Viridiplantae; phylum Streptophyta; class Magnoliopsida; order Ericales; family Sarraceniaceae; genus Heliamphora; species Heliamphora ciliata. Next base: position 1,522,947 of record JAUMHN010000002.1, read on the forward strand.
AACTCATTGAGGTAGGATTCTAGACCCTACTGCTATATAAGGGTGCAATGGGTAAACGTGGGTGTTTTTAACGAAAAGATTGCTATAGATCTGCGTTTCTTTTAAAGTTGGGTTTTGGGTTTAAAACCTATTTTTTGGCGATTTCGTGGATGGAACCGGGTGCCGGGTGTTTCTGCAGTGGTCTTGGTGTTAGGGCTAGGCGTGTGGATGTTTATGGGTGTTAGATCGGTGTGTGGAGGCTTCGATTTGAGGTTTGGAGGTTGAACCCGTAGCTAAAAATGATTTCTAGGCTTGTTCAGTCGACTGAACCCATGAGTTCAGTCGCTTGGATCATAGTTCTTAGGGTTCAGTCTACTGAACTCATGGGGCCAGTCAACTGAACCGTGCATTGAGGTGTTTTGGTGGTTTTCCAGTGGGTTTTTCAGTCGACTGAGGGTTGGGTCCGGTCGATTGAATTTTGGGCTGTTTGTTGGTGGTTCGGTGGTTGGGTTTTGGTTTCCAACTGGTGTCCTTTGGTATTCAATTGATTAATTTATGGGAATTAGTTGATTCAAATTCCATTGGGTCCGTTTTGGGGTTTAGTTAATGGCGTTATGGTTTTGGGGGTCGTGTGGTGACCTCAGGTATTTGTGTGATGTCGTCCTTGGGTGTGACGTGCGTGGTTGGTTTTAGGTGTTGTGGCACGGTTGTGTGTGTCGTGGTTGGGTATGGAGTGTGTTTGAGCTCTTGATCCTTTTGAGGAGAAAGGTGATGTTTATAATCTCGTGGTTTGAGGGGTTGGTGTTGGCCTTCGGGTTAGGCATAGTTGTCCCTGTGAGTGGATGTCAGTTTGTTTCGGTGGGTGGCGTCGTGATGTATTGTTATACATGATTATGTGCATTTACAACTGTTTATTTATGTACAAAATATGTAAGTGAATTACATAAGGTGATATCGTTATGTGTAACGTGGTTTATGCTTCAAAACCTAGAGTTTTATAGGCATGTGATGTAGTTTGTGGAACGTCGTGTTGATACATGGTTATATACTTTAAATCCAAGTTTAGGTTTGCATATGTGTATGAAATGGATTAGATGAATTTGTGATCCAGTAGATGTAAATCCTGATTGATGATGCACGTATGCGTGTGTGGGTGTATGAGGTAGGCTGCGAAGCCGGTGTATGAGGTAGGCTGCGAAAGCCGGTGTGTGTGCGATTGGGGTTGTGGTAGTCCTTCGGTTAAAGTCCGAGAAGGTGCATTAGTTGGGGTAGTGGTTCTTCGGTAAAAGTCCGAGAAGATTCATGGATTGCATGTACTGCATATTGGGACGGATAGACTAATTTTCTTAAAAACTGTATTAACGGCCTGCGGGAGTTGTAATACTGGAATCGTTTTCAAGGCTCTAATGAGTCAAAAAATGGTTTTTATCCTTGCTTTCCCTTGCATGTGAAAATTATTTTCTGGCTCTGGTGAGTCGTGATCTAAAACTGTTTTAAACTGTTTTAATGGCTTGAAAGAGAGTCGAAAATTGCATCTCGTTTTCCTAGCATGTTTAGCTTATATTGTATGTGTTGTTTAGAATATACTGAGCTTTGGCTCACGGTGTGGGATTTTGATTTTCTTCAGGTACTGTTCACGCAGGTTGATCAGGAGGTGCGGGAGAGGTGGAAGTTTGTAGTCTTCTTTTTTGTTCTTTCGTTACATGTATGCTATAACATGTTTTTTGGGCGTTGGAGCCGTGTAATGTTGTCGTTTGGCGTTTATATACAATGCATATATGGTTTATCTTTGAGAGTGTATTCTCGGGTTGGGTTTTATCTGGTTGTTGTAGGTGTTTCACGGGACTCGAAGTTTGGGGCGTGACAAGACGTCCTCCCATCGAGGCATACTATTCACAGGGTATTAGACTGCTGGCGAATTGTTTTTAAATGGCAGAGGAAACCAATTTAAAATAAAAGTTAAAGTTTTGCTCGTCATAATTAATGATTTTTAATTATGTGATTCTCAGGATTAAAATGGATTTCAATTCACTCGCGGCGATACTCAAAGAAAACAACTAACAGGACCAAACTATGTAGACTGGAAAAGAAATGTGGATATAGCTTTAATTACCGAGGGTAATCTTAGGATACCAGGAAATTTGTTTTTTTCTGAAAAGAATTCTTCCTCTAAGCCGAAAGGTAAGAAAAAGATGAAAGGCAGTTAGTGAGCTACGGGCTGGTGTGAAAAAGATGAAAGGCAGTCTTCACCTCAACCAGACACGGCACTAGAAAAAGTAATTTCTAATTTTTCTCAACAAACAGAACAAGCAAAGTAATTTATGTTCACTAGTTGTGAAAACATGTTTAGTAGTGTTATCTACCAGTATATGGTGTGTAGATACGGAAGCCACTAATCATGTCTATAATTCATTGAAAGGGTTCCAAGAAACCTGATAACCTAGTGATGGGGAGATTTACCTATATATGGGCAATAATACCATGGTAACAGCAGTAGTAGTAGGAGATGTTAATCTCAATTTTAGTAGAGATATGGTTTTACTTTTAAAATATTGTCTTTATGTACCTTCTACTAAAAGAAATTTAATTTCAATTTTTAATTTTGTGAAAAACAAATATTCTATTCATTTTAATGACTCTGTGGTTATTAAGAAAAATAAATATTTTATTTGTTCTGGTACATTGGTGGATGATCTATATGTACTTCTTTAATGAACCAAACATTTCTTTGGCACTTACGCTTGGGTCATATTAATCTAAAAAGAATAAATAGACTAGCAGAAGATGGACCTTTGAGTTCATTGGAAGTGGAGGCACTTCCAGTCTGTGAGTCATACTTAGAGGGTAAGATGATCAAGAGCCCTTTTTCAGCCAAAGGCTATAGAGCTAAAGAACTGTTGAACTAGTTCACTCTGATTTGTGTGGTTTTATGACTATCTGGGCTAAAGGTGATTTTGAGTACTTCGTCAATTTCATTGACGACTACTCAAGGTATGGATACATTAATTGATGCATCGTAAGTCAAAATGCTTTAAAAAATTCAAAAAATTCAAGGCGGAGGCAGAGAAGCATTTGGGTAAAAGTATCAAATCACTACGATCCGACTATAGTGGCGAGTTCCTCTTTAGAGAGTTTAGAGACTACTTATCATCAGAAGAGATTATATCCTGGTTGACTACACCGGGCACTCCGCAGCAAAATGGTATACGAGAAAGAAGGAATAAGACTCTTATGGAGATGGTAAGGTTGATGATGAGTTATTCAAAATTACCCGATTCGTTTTGGAGACTTGCATTAGAAACAACAGCTTATATTTTGAACTTGGTACCTTCTAAGTTAGTACCTTATACTCTCACAGAATTCTGGATCGGGTGCAAGCCTAATCTGAGACATATTCGAATTTGGGGGTATTCGGCACATGTGCTGAAAGGGAATGCGGGTAAGTTAAAATAGAGGATAAAAGTCTATTTATTTATCGGGTATCCCAAGGGAATGAATGGTGGTTTATTTTATAATCCTAAGGATTAGAAGTTCATTGTTAGCACCTATGCCCAATTCTTGGGAAAAGATTATTATGGACCACAGGTCCAAAAGTAAAATTATCCTAGAAGAATTGAGAGAAAATACTAGTAGAACAGAAGAGAAACCACAAGTCACTGATATCTCATTGTCTCGTTGTAGTGGGAGGAATATCGGAACAGGTACAGATCCTGAGCCAGATCAGGGTGCTACCATATTAACATGCAAGATGAGCATGTGGATAATGGTGCACATGGATCAGATTCTGTACAGCGCGTTACTTTTAGTACATAGGCGCATGTAGTGCCTCGTCATAGTGGAAGGGTTGTTCATGAACCCAATCGGTATATGTTCTTGGGAGAGTCTTTTGATAGGATCCTAGTAGAACTGGATACCGAACTATGTAACTACAATGAAGTACTCCAAGACAAAGATGCAGATCTTTAGCAAAATACTATGAATTTAGAGATAGAATCTATGTATTCTAATCAGTTCTGAGAACTTATTGAACCACCTGAAAGGATAAAACCCATCAGATGCAAGTGGATCTATAAGAGGAAGAGAGGAGCAGACAAAAAGGTAGAAACCGTCAAAACTAAGCTTGTTGCAAAAAGATTCACTTAGAAAGAAGGGATCGATTATGAGGAAATCTTTTCTCTGGTAGCCATGCTTAAGTCTATCTGAATTCTCCTATCCAATGCGACTCATTTTGATTATGAAATCTGGCAAATAGATGTCGAGACATCTTTCCTTAATGGAAGTTTTAACCAGTGTATCTATATGGTACAACCAGACGGTTTCATAGTAAAGGGCCAAGAGCACATGTTGTGCAACCTTAAGAGATCTATTTATGGACTTAAGCAGGCATCGAGGTCTTGGAATACTTGGTTTGGTTATGCCATAAAGTCTTATGATTTTGATCAAAGTTCAGATGAGTCCTGTGTGTGCAAGAAGCATGACGGAAGCATAGTGGTTTTCTAGTACTTTATGTAGATGATATCTTACTCATTGAAAATGACGTGGGGGTGTTATTTTCAATAAAAGTTTGGTTATTTGGGTAGTTCAATATAGAGGACTTGGGAGAAGCCAGTCACATCCTTGGGATCAAGCTTTTGCGAGATTGAAAATGAAGGATGTTGGGCTTATCACAAGCAAAATATATCGATGATATCCTTGCTCGTTTTAGCATACAGGATTCTAAGAAAGAGTTTTTTCCTTTCAGGTATGGAATCACACTATCTAAGGATCAGTGTCCTAAGACACCTAATGAGATAGAGAAGATGAAAGCGATTCATTATGCTTCCGCAGTAAGAAGCCTAATATATGCTATGCTTTATACTAGACCCGACATATGCTTTGCTGTTGGCATGGTTAGCAGATATCAGTCTAACTCAGGATTGGAGCATTAGATTGTGGTAAAGAATATAATCAATTACCTGAAAAGAACTAAGGATTATATGTTGGTTTACTAAGTAGATAATCTAGCGCCTTTGGGGTACATAGAATCGAACTTCCAGTCCGACAAAGATTCCCATAAGTCTACCTCAGGATATGTTTATTTTGGGAGGTGGAGCTATAAGTTGGAGGAGTATCAAGCAGTCCTGCATTGCTGATTCCACCATGGAGGCTGAGTACGTGGCAGCTTCTGAAGCAGCCAAGGAGGCTGTTTGGATCAGAAACTTCCTGTTGGATCTAGATGTGGTGCCTTCAGTTTAGTCGGCTATTACACTTTATTGTGACAATAGCAGAGCAGTTGCAAACTTGAAGAAGCTAAGAGTGCACAAGAGAAAAAATCACATTGAACGTAAATATCACCTGATATGAGAAATTGTACAGAGAGGTGATGTTGCTGTGACCAAGATTGCATTAGGGGACAACCTTACAGATCCTTTTATAAAGAACCTACTGGTTAAGCCTTTTGATAGTCATGTAGAGGGCATGGGAGTCAGATGTATGGCAAGATGGTATTGATTATAAGTGAGAGATTGTAAGGGTTGTATACTAAGAAATTATGGATTTTGTGATTTTAGTATTTTATTTTATTCTTTAATAAAATTATTTTCCATTTTATGAGAATCTTAACGAACAATATATGCAATATCATTTCTTTAATGTTATGCATGGATGTCCTTTATTCTGTACGGTATTTAATCTAGTGTGTAGAGTACGGCTTTCACATAGAAGAGTAGATTATAGGTTCTTGAAAAATATAAGTTTACGATTCACAATTTAGACGTAATTGGACAAACGATCGGTATGATTGTAGCATAGAATTTTAGTAGGCCTGTCTTGGTTACGGGGAACAGATAATAGTGTCGTCTATTGTTCCGACTCTCTGTGCTAGTACACTTAGTGTATTAAATAGGACCACATTGGGGTAATTAATTTTATATTGACTATATAAATTAATTCACTCCAAGGTTATTATAAGTGGTTATGCTCTTAATCCCGAAATAATTATTATTCGTGTATATTTAGTATTCGTTGTTTTGATTCATTAGAGTATGCGATCTTTTACGGGTTAATATTTTTAGTGAGTTGGATAGCGGTATTAAATATATGGTGAATATTAATTATTGATGGAATCCACATCCTGATTGTTCGGGATTAACGATACCCCCTTAAGGAAGCTTATAAGTTTTGACCGGACCAAACCTTGTAGGTAAATTTAATTATTTAGCTGTTAAATAAGTTAAGCGGAAGGACATAAAGAATTTTAAGAAGCCGATTAAAAGTAAATTGTCAGTAATTAAATTTAATTGGCGGGTATCAAGAATCTAAATGTGGGGAGATGAGTTAAGCATTTAATAATAAGAGCTCGAATAATTGATTTTGAGAATGTGGTTGGGAGTGCAATTACGATTCTTTAGTGGTATGAATTGTAATTTATGTTTTTATGAAATTGTCTTAGGGGCAGGTGGATTTTCATAATTACATTAGAAGCCCAAGTCATATTTACTCCACAGGTCCCTACTGTAACCCTATATATATGTATGCAGTTATGCTAACCCTTGCTTATTATTTGACACTTCGTGAATTATGATTTCCACGTAAATCCTAGGTGGCTAGATTAGCTGGTTCAAGATCATGATAGATCGTGGCCCACTCTACTTTTGTGACTCGCATCTAAAAATACAGTAGAAGACTTGATTAGGGCTTCAACTAGAAGGATTCACATTCGTGGTTGTTACAGTAACTGAAATCATTCTACCAGATTTCGAAAGGTATAATCTCAAATCTAACTTTGGGAGTACAGGTTTTATTTTGATCGTTCGACAATAAAATTTTTTTAAACAGGAGCCTGCTTCGGTGATTGCCCGTCTATTATTTTTTTATCGAAAAATCGTATTCAAATTAATGATCTTGGCATTTTCCCTCCAACAGTTAGATAGAAGGTTTACACGCCCGAGTACGTCGACGTGGGGAGCTCCGGCCTTGTTTGCCAAAAAGAATGATGGGTCTTTGAGATTGTGTATTGATTATAGAAGGCAAAATTAGGAAACTATGAAGAATATGTATCCTATGCCAAGGATTGATGATTTGTTTGATCAATGAAAGGGTTCAGGTTATTTTTCAAAAATTAACTTGATGTCGGCGTATTACCAGTTGAGAATCAGAGAAGAGAACATAGGTAAGACCACTTTTTGAACTCGTTATGGTCACTACGAGTTCTTAGTCATGCTGTTTAGTTTGACGAACGCGCCTGCGACGTTCATGGACTTGATGATCCGAGTGTTTCGTCCATATCTTGACAGTTTTGTAGTTGTGTTTGTGGATGATATTCTTATCTACTCACCATCGAGAGAGGCACATGAGGGACATCTACGTATCGCCCTACAGCTTTTGAGGAAACATTGTCTGTATGCAAAATTTGAGAAGCGTGAGTTTTGAATGCCAGAGCTGAGGTTCCTTGGGCATGTGGTGTCGGGTGATGGAGTATCTGTGGATTCTTTAATGATTGATGTAGTGATGAGTTGGGAACGACCGAAGAATGTGTTTGAGATTTGTATTTTTTTGGGTTTGGCAAGCTACTACCGACGATTCCTGAAAGACTTTTCTTGACTCGGTACACCGATGACTCGCCTTATGCGAAAGGGAGTCAAGTTCGTTTAGAGTGAGTCTTGTGAGTTGGCATTCCAGGAGCTGTAGAAGAGATTGACCAATGCACTAGTGTTGGTAATTCCGAAACGGGGTTTGGGTTACACGGTTTATTGTGATGCTTCGCATGATAGCTTGGGATGTGTCTTGATGCGGGAGGGTAGGGTTGTAGCATATGGATCTTGGTAGTTGAAGACTCATGAATAGAACTATCCGACACATGACATAGAATTGGTAGATGTGGTTTTTGCCTTGAAGGCATGGCGTCACTATCTTTACGGTGAGAATTTTGAGGTTTTCTCATACCATCACAATTTAAAATACTTGTTTTCTTAGAAGGATCTAAATTTATGCCAGCAGAGGTGGATGGAGTTTATGGAGGACTACAACATTGATCTTCAGTATCACCTCGGGAAGGCTAATATTGTGGCCGATGCTCTGAGCAGGAAATCTCATGGTTCATTAGGTTATATTTCCATATGAGAGTGGGACACACTATATGAGGTTGTTGAATTTGATTTGTGTCTTGGGGAGACAGAGGAGCGTGCAACCTTATTTTCAGTGGTTTCACGACCTATGTTGATTACTCGTATTATGGAGGCTCAACAGATAGATCAGGAAGCTCAGATGTTACGGGATCGTGTTGTTAGTGGTGCAGACACCATGGGGTGGGTTGTGAGCCCGGATTAGAGTTTGAGATTTTCTAGGAGAGTATTTGTATGGGAGTTATGCCGTGAGGACGTGTTACATGAGTTCCATCATTCTCGTCTTGCAGTGCACCCGGGAGGTACCAAGATGTATCACGATTTATGCCGACAGTTTTGGTGGAAGGGAATGAAGAGGGATGTAGTTCATCTTGTTTCTCGATTCCTAACTTGTCATCAAGTGAAGGCAGAACATCAGAGGCCAGTAGAATTACTATAGCCATTACCAGTGTCAGAGTAGAAGTGATAGAACATCACGATGGATTTTGTATCTGAACTTTCGAGATTGCGTAAGGGGCATGATGCTATATGGGTTGTGGTTGACAGACTAACGAAGTCTGCACATTTTCTTCCCATACGTGTGAAAGATTCTATGGACAAGTTGAGTAAGTTGTATATCAGTGAGATTGTTCAGTTACACGGAGTGCCTGTTTTTATTATTTTCGACAGAGACCCGTATTTCACGTCATGCTTTTGGAAGAGTCATCAGTCAGCATTGGGGTCGAACTTTCTTTTCAGCACTGCTTTTCATCTTCAGACTGATGGTCAGTCTGAGCGTACCATTCAGATTTTAAAAGATATGCTGAGAGCTTGTGTACTCGATCTTTGGGGTTCTTGGGAGGACCATTTACAGTTGGCAGTATTTGTGTATAATAATAGCTATCAGTCTGGCATTGGGATGGCTCCATTTGAGGCCTTGTATGGCAGGCCGTGTAGGTCGTCAATTTGTTGGAAAGATGTGGGGGAAATGACAGTTTTGGGACCTAACTTGGTGCGGGAGACAACGAAAAAGATTACCATAACTCGCCATTGATTAGTGACTGCCCAGAGTGGTCAGAAGAATTACGCAGACCAAAGGAGAAGGCCTATAGAGTTTGGGGATGGGGACCACGTGTTTCTAAAGGTTTCACCACGCCGAGGTTTAATGAGATTTGGCCGTAGCGGGAAGTTATCGCCGCGCTTCATTGCGATGTTTGAAATCTTTAAGAGGATTGAGGAGGTGGCATACCGTCTGGCCTTGCCTCCTTAGTTGTCATCTGTGTATAACATGTTTCACATTTTCATGCTTCTGAGATACAAGCTTGACTCGTCATATATCTTGAATTAGGCTGAGTTGCGGGTAGACGAGGACATTTCTTTTGAGGAACGACCCGTGAGGATTTTAGATAAGAAGGAATATGTGTTGAGAGGGAGAACCATTGCCTACGTCAAAGTTCTTTGGCTTTTTCATGGTGTCGAGGAGGATACATGGGAGTTTGAGTCCGAAGTTCATGCTAAGTACCCGGAGTTGTTTTCCTCTTGACCTCGTAGCGAATTTCAGAGGTAAAATTCTATAAGGGGGAAGAGTTGTGTGATCCAGTTCCTTTCTATTTTGTAATATATATTCTCTACGTGCTGTATATCATTTTAGTTCTTATGAAAAAATATGTTTCTATATGTTTTATACACGTGCTGGCTTAGATATGCATGTTGGTTTCAATTCCGATCATGTTGGACGCATAACAGAAAGTTGGGAAAGTTTTTTAGGCCGGACCGCTTGATTGGTCTTTAGACCGCTCGAGCGGACTGTCTAGCTGAGAGTCTATAAAGTCAGCTAGTGGCATGGGACTTTGGCCCAAAGCTTCTCCTACAAGCTTCACTTTATACACAACCCAAAACTTCTGCCTTCACTTTAAATTTTAGCTTGCTTTGGGCTTGGATCTTGGCTTTTCGAGGGTGGATTAGTGTCACGCCCCATAACTCGGGGTCATGTGAAAATCCACCAAGCACCAATTTTTATGAAAATACAGGTTTTCATACATTTAAATCCGCCTGTTGAAACCAATGGAATACCCAACAAAAGTGTATCTCTCATAACTAAATAACATGCAGTTCCCACATGCATACAGTATATCGCCTTATGGCGTACAAAACCTGCTTTCGGGAACATGCATACCAAAAGAGAAGGAAACTATAAAATTCTTCCGCCACCGCGGGCATCACTAAAGCAACTCCTCATCCAATTTATCACCTAAAAATTGTTTTGACAAGAAAATCCCACCCGTGAGTCGAAGCCCAATAGAAAATAGACTATAAAGCGGTAAAGCAGGATATGCAATCATCTGGTGGGAGCGAACTCAACCACAAACCCAAAATGGTTTTCCATCAGACCACCACGAGTCTCAAAACGGTCTTATTTCATAAAACCCCTATTTTCAATCCTTAAAACCATGTTCTGCAGATAATGCAAATAAACCACCACAGTTAACGAAAAACAGTAATCAAAACATTGTTCCCTCACGAAATGTACCATCGTGGAAAAGAAGTAGAAGAGTATGATCATGTGTACCGACTCCATCACACGATCGAGGTAGCAACGATAAACCCCTGTCCATTATCTAATCCCGATACATCATGGGAGCGGTTAGATAAACATAAGTTCTATACGAAGCACCACAACGTAAAGCTTAATTTACGGGCCCAACAACCCGAGGGTACAAAGCACCCAACCAACTCAATTTACGGGGACTAACCTAAAGGTACAGAGCACCTACGCTGCGCACGTTTTCAGATTCACACCGAGGGTAACTCGTGCCAAATACACGTCATCCCGGTATATCTAGATATTCTTTTAAAAAATTGAATCGTAGATCGACTACGAAAACATTTCACAAATATACATTATACATGTATATATATATCCATCCATCAACATGAAGATCAAACAAAACATTTCAAAATATTTTTCCAGAAAAACAGTTATACAACACATGTATAAACAAGGGATCCAATCCATGAACTATGGAGATCAAACCGAAATATGTAAAAACATAATTAAATCAAAACATTTTAGAAATTGAGCTTCAAACCCAAGGGCTAGCTCCAAACCTCCATTAAATACGTTTTTCACCAAAGGTTTTCGTAAAAACTCCTTTTTCCATCGATCATTCACTCGAGGAAAGCCAACACCTAACCATCGAACCACCAAAACATCACCAACAGCCCACACAGGACCCCAGTCGACTGGCCCAATCCCCCAGTCGACTGAAAAACTCTCTGGAAAAAGAGAATCAAAACAGAAACAATTTCAGTAGACTGAGCTCTCAGGTCCAGTCGACTGAACTCCCAAAAAGATGATTCAGTCGACTGACCTCCAAGGTCCAGTTGACTGAACTTCCCCAGATTTGTGTTGAGCTACAAATTTTGGTCCCAAACCTCAAATCGAGCCTCCAAACACCCATTAAACACCCTCGAACATCAACACGCCCAAGCCTCAAGCCAACACCTCGAAAGGGAACCTACAAACACACTTCCATCCACCAAAAACGCAGAAAAATAGTTTTAAAAAAAATCAAGAAAACCAGATCTAAAACATAAATCACCTTTTCATGCGTTGTTAAACGGTAGAAAAGCATAAGATTACATATAACACCCTTATATAGCAGTAGAATCTGAGATCCTACCTCGTTGGGTCAAATACCCGACGCCTTAATTTACGTGCAAATTCAAACTTCGTCGAAATCAAATTCCATCCGGATAGATGCGTAGACCACGATGGCAATAGCAAGGATCCGCTGTTAGATCGTTGAAAATCGAGCTCCGAGCCCCCGAGAAGTTAGAGAGAAGGCAGAGCGTTTAGTGAGTCTCAAAGCTAGACAGAGAAGGTGGAAGATATTTTGAACAAAATATCTAAAGGAAGATATTTATTGGCAAAATATCTCGAAAATATCTTTTTTTTTTTGAAATTCGCACTGCAACTCCTTACAACCCCCGGGACCAACCCCGCATGCTTAGTTTAACCAAAACATGCACCAAAACACATATAAGCCTATTAAGGTACAAACGCCAAAACGTGTACAAAACACCAAACATGCATATATATATAAAAAATAAAATGGTACAGGGTCTCACAACTCTCCCCCCTTAAGGAATTTTGCCCCCGAAATTCACTACAAGGTCACGAGGTAAACAACTCCGGGTATCTCACACGAACCGCAGACTCAAGCTCCTAAGTCGCTTCTTCAACCCCGTGATGAAGCCACTGAATTGTGATATAAGCAATCGTTCTCCCCCGTAACACTTGTTCCTTCGTATCTTGAATCTTCACCGAGCGCTCCTCATACGTAACATCCTCATCAACCCGCAGCTCTGTCCAATCTAGAACATGTGAAGGATCAGGCTCATACCTCCGAAGCATAGATACGTGAAACACGTTATGCACCGATGCTAACTGAGCTGGCAAAGCCAAACGGTATGCTACCACCCCAATCCTTTCTAGGATCTCGAACGGTCCAATAAAACGTGGTGATAGCATCCCACTATGACCAAATCTCATCAATCCCCTGCGTGGCGAGACCTTCAAAAACACGTGATCCCCCACTGCAAACTCTAATGGTCTCCTTCTCCGATCAGCATAACTCTTCTGGTGACTCTGTGCTATCACTAGGCGCTGACGAATCACTGCAATCTTCTCTGTTGTCTCCCGTACTAGGTCGGGTCCCAAAATAGTGGTCTCTTCCACCCCTGTCCAACAAACAGGCGATCTACACAGCCTACCATATAGAGCCTCATACGGTGCCATTCTAATGCTGAACTGGTAATTGTTGTTGTATGCAAACTCTGCCAATGATAAGTGATCCTCCTAAGAACCCCAAAAATGAAGCACACAGGCTCACAACATATCCTCTAAAATCTGAATAGTCCTCTCAGACTGACCGTCGGTCTGAGGATGAAAAGTTTTACTAAAAGTCAAGCTCGTCCCCAAGACCACCTGAAGACTCTGCCAAAAGTGCGATGTAAAGCGTGGGCCTCGATCAGAAATAATAGTTACAAGTACTTCGTGTAGTCGTACTATCTCCCGGATGTACACGCTACTCAATCGGTCCACTAAATCCTTCACTCGAATGGGAAGAAAATGCACAGACTTCGTCAACCTATCCACTACAACCCAAACAGCATCATGTCTCTTCGGCAAGCGTGGAAGTTCTGATACAAAATTCATAGTGACATTCTCCCACATCCACTCAGATATCGGCAAAGGCTGTAACAATTATGTCGGTCTCTAGTGTTCCACCTTTACTTGCTGACAAGTAAAGCATCGAGAAACGAATCGGAGCACATCCTTCTTCATTCCCGTCTACCAGAACTAACGGCATAGATCGTGATACATCTTTGTGCCCCCCGGATGCACCATAAGACGTGAGTGATGAAACTCATGTAGCACCTCAGTACGGCACGACTCTGGCACAAACAATCACCCTGACATCCTCAGACTCTGATTTGTACTCATCACCCATCTTGCTGTGTCTATCCCACTGGCGATGCGGTCCCGTACCATCTGAGCCTCCTGATCGGTCCTCTAAGCCTCTAACACGCGTGCAACCAATGCAGGATGTGAAGCAACTGAATATAAGGTCACATCTCCCCCTGTCTCCCCAAAACATAGATCAAACTCCTCAATGTCTCCAAGCATATCCAACTCTCGTATAGCCACAGAAGCTAACGAACTATGAGATCTCCTGCTGAGTGCATCAGCTACGACATTTGGCTTTCGTGGATGGTACTGCAAATCAAAGTCGTAGTCCTCCAACAACTCCATCCATCTCCGTTAGCGAAGATTCAAGTCCTTCTGCAAAAATAAGTACTTTAGGCTCTTGTGATCAGAGAAGACCTCGAAACGCTCACCATAAAGATAGTGACGCCATGTCTTCAAGGCAAAGAGCACGGCTGTCAATTCCAGATCGTGGGTCGGGTAGTTCCTCTCATGTGACTTCAACTGTCGGGATCCATAGGCTACAACCTTGCCTTCCTGCATCAAAACGCAACCCAAACCCACATGTGATGCATCGCAGTACACTATGTAACCCAAACCTCGCTCAGGAATAATCAGAATTGGTGCACTGGTTAATCTCCTCTTCAACTCTTGGAAAGCCGACTCACAGAATTCGCTCAACACAAACGTGACTCCCTTCCACTTCAAACGCGTCATCGGTGCTGTAAGCCTAGAGAAGTTCTTCACGAACCGCCGATAATAACCCGCTAGACCCAGAAAACTGCGGATCTCAAAAAAGTTCTTCAATCGCTCCCAATCTGTCACTGCATCAGTCTTCATCGAGTCCACTAATACCCCATCCTTCGACACCACATGTCCGAGGAATCTCACCTCGGTCATCCAGAACTCACACTTCTCGAACTTCGCATGCAAGCGATGTTCTCTCAGAAGCTATAGAACAACATGTAGATGCTCCTCGTGCATCACTTTCATTGGTGAATAGACAAGAATATCATCCACGAACACGACCACAAAACTGTCCAGATAAGGGTGGAAGATACTGTTCATCAAACCCATAAATGTAGCTGCAGTGTTCGTCAGACCGAACGGCATAACCAAAAACTCGTAGTGACCATAATGAGTTCGAAAGGCGGTCTTCGCTATGTCCTCATCCCTAATTCTCAATTGATGATACCCTGACCTCAAGTCAATTTTCAAAAAATAGCGGGACCCCTTCAACTGATCAAACAAGTCGTCAATCCTCGGCGTCAGATACTTTTTCTTCACCATTACTTGGTTCAACTTCCTGTAGTCTATATATAACCTTAACGAACCTTCCTTCTTTTTCACAAAGAGCGCTGGAGCTCCCCACAGCGATGTACTTGGGCGCACAAACCCCTTGTCAAGCAACTCCTAAAGCTGCACCTTGAGTTCTCGCAACTCAGCTGGTGCAAAGCGGTAAGATGGCATAGAGATGGGAGCAGCTCCTAGAACAAGATCAATGGAGAACTCCACATCTCGGCTCGGTGACAACTAAAATAGATCATCAGAAAAGACATCCGGATAGACGCACACCACATGGGGTAACACTTCTCGAACCCCAACCGGCTCATCTAACCTGAGTGCAGAAAATAGGAAACCCAAGTTCCCTCGAACTCGTGCGGCACCTGGCACAGATGCTAAGCCCTCATCCCGATCACCCACAAAGTAAAAGCAGTCACCCTCAGGCGTACAAATCGACACTCTCCATCGTTCACAATCTATGAAGGTACGGTAGGTAGTCAGCTAGTCCATTCCTAGGATGACACCGAATGTAGTCATGTCTAGAATGATAAAATCAAACGCTAAACAACGACTGCCGACTCCTAATTCACAAGATCTACAAACTCTACTCAACACCACATTTTCGCTGACTAGGGTCTGCACACTCAACACACTACCCAACGAGTCTACCTTCAACCCCAATGTAGATGTAAAAGTAGAAGAGATAAAGAAATGTGATTCTCCCGTGTCAATAAGAACACTAACCCATGATCTAAAGACTAGAAGAGTACCTCTGATCATGGATGGAGTAGCAGTAGCATTAGGTCCAACTGGTGCCTTAGAAGCACTGGGATCGGCAAAAACATAAGCTCTGGCCTGCGGCAGTCTGGTCTGTCCACCAGAACCCTGAGTCGATGGCTGCCTCACCGACTGCGCCGAAGCATCTCCTTCTACAAACCTAGACGTCTGAGCCCTAGGCTGATGCAGAGCCTGTCGCCTCTGTACAGATGAAGCAACTGATGCTCCTGACGTGCTGTGGACATTCCCCTCTCTGGGACAGTGTTTTCGAATATGCCTGGACTGACCACACCCAAAATAGATAGGTGGGTCTCTCGCTTGTAACCGGATGGGCGCTGAACTTTGAGTTTAGCCCTTTTGCGGGCACTCAACTAAACGATGTCCCAGCTGTCCTCATCGATAACAAATCAACCCTCTCTGCTCTGGCCTTCTTGGCGAAGCCACTGAAGGTGCAGGCGTGGACGACTGTGGCTAATACGACCTGGTAAAATTGGAGCTAGGTCCAGACGACCTTCGGCGCTTGTTCCTGTGCCCCTATAGCTGTGTATCCCCACGGCCCTGCTGGTTCTTACCCTCTCTAACCCTGCGGCTGTCTGCTAACGAGTTCTCTACTCGGATAGCAGCTTCCACCAGCTTGATATACACCTCCACATCCAGAGCTGCAACCCTATCCTTGATAGTAGGTCAAAGTCCCCTCTCAAACCTTTGAGTGCGGAACTCCTCTATAGATACCATCTTGGGTGCGAACCGTGACAGATTCGCGAACTTAGCCTCATACTGGACCACAGACAGGTTCCCCTGAACAAGGGAGAGAAACTCCTCTCGATAAGTATCCCTCGAAGATGTCGGGAAATACTTCTCCAAGAAGACTCTCATGGAAGCAGCCCACGTGTAATCCACAGTGGTCTTGGCAAACTTCCACCACTCCCTAGCAACTTCACGCAGTTGGAACGCCGCCAACTTCACACGCAGAGCATCCTCCTTGATATCCAGAGTATCAAAGATCGACGTGGTCACTTCCAACCACTCAATAGCAACTTTGGGGTCCGGCTTGTTAGGAATGTATACTGAAAGCCATGCTTTTTAAGTTTTTTTTCTTGATCCCTGGCATATTAATGAGAAACATATGAGATGTTTTTGCATTCGTGGTTTCATATTTATATTTGTGATGAATGAATGCATAGTTCGTATATTCTGTTCAGTATTTGACTCGGTGCATGCTGCACGGAAGATCGGGTCATAGGTTCTGACAGATTATACAGG
>JAUMHN010000002.1:1611315-1627038 GCA_032360265.1 Heliamphora ciliata
CCGGCGTGTGTAGGAGTATGATTGTAATAGTGTTATCTAAATTTATTATAAATAAGAGCTCGCCTTCCCATTAGGGTACGGCTTTCCATTATTCTTAACAGTCTTAGCAGTTGGAAGGTTTGATTTGTGTTGATTTGCTCGATTATTGCATCATTATTGGTTTGGATTAGTCCAACAGTCTTTGGGTCGTGTTTTTTAGTCAATGTATTTCCTAGTTTATTTGATGCAAAGTGATGCTTTAGATCTTTTTCTCATGGAGAGAAAATACTATTTGAATGCATGATTTTTAGAGTTCCGATCGCTTGTTGCTTGAATTGGTTGTGACTTGGGTCGCTCCAAATCTGGTTCGGCTTGGCTTGCTTTCCTGATCTGTTTTTGGTTCGGCTTGGTTTTCTTTTCTTGATCTCGTGCCTCTATTTCTTCTGTTTTGAATTATTGTGGCCGACGGCAAAGCCTCGTTACTTCGGGTTGATGATATTCCCAATTCAATTATGTCTATAAGATTAAATGGGTTGAATTATTTAGCTTAGGCACATGCACTAAGGATTTTATCGTGTGGAAAGTGCAAATTGAAATACGTAACTGATAATCCTTTGGTTAAGATAGAATCGAAATATTAAGATTGGATGTGTGAGGATTCTATTGTTATGTGCTAACTATGATATAGTATTGAGCCTAATCTTGCAGCGATTGTTGAATTTTGTTGCACTTCTAAGAAGATCTGGGACCCTGTTGCTGACTCTTTCTTGCATTAGAGTAATGTTTCCCGTATTTATAAGATCTATGAGAAATTATTTAGCACAAAATAGTATGGGAAGCTCTTATCTGAGTATTACAACATTTTTAAGAATCTTTGGGACCCGTTGTTGCAGTGACGACCCTTTATGTACTGATCTCGCACAATAGCAACACCATTGGGAGCACTTTATGATTACTTCCTTGCTAGGCTTGGACCTTGCGTTACGTGGGTTCAAAGATTAGATTCTTACTAGTAAGACCTTGCTTTTTTTAGCTATTGCTTATTCTCTGTTTTTGTGCTCTTCATTAGGATAGCCATCTACTGTTCCTCGCTTTGCTATTTCTATTTCAAAGGTTCTCAGCTTTAGTTTCCACTAATGGTCGTAGTGGCCCATGTTGTGGACATAGTTCTCGTGGTAGAGCTCGTAGTGGAGGTTGAGCAGGTGGCCAAGGCGATCGAAAGTGTGATTATTGTGGGGGTGCTATTCATACAGTACCCTACTATTGGCAAAAGTATGAAAAGCTTATTAAGGTCTTAAAAGTATACAGTATAGTCCTCTAGTTTATATTTGTTAGATCCTAAATCATTGCTACTTGATATATTTTAATCTCTTTCATGGTTTCAAGTCACTCGAGCAGATACAATTTGGAGCTTAAGTGAAGGCTTAAGGAGTGTTCGGGAAGTCTGAGGTTGATTCGAGCATGGAAAGAAGACAAAATGAAGCTCGCAGCATAAGTTCGTCTGGTCCCTGTCCGGATGGAATTATGCAGCAATGTGCACGAATTTCAACCTAGCTAGTCCAATTGGTGAGGGCTATAAAAAGAAAATCCTACCTCGAAGTTGGGGGTTCTCAAACTTGTGAAAAGAGTGAGAAGAAAGGTGGTGGCTCTCTCCGAATGTCATCCCATAGCACTTTCGGCTGAGAACTCTACATCATCATCCATGAGTGGCTTGAAGCCTCCTTTTAGGGTTTTAGATGAAACTCTAGCCAAGCTGTGTTTGAGTTTATATTTGATCTATGGATTATATCTTTTACTTTGTATAACTTTTGACTAGGTTTCTTATTTAATATAACAATCGTTCTTGGTTTTAATATTTGTTTTATGTGATTGTGAATATCAAGTTGTACACTGTTTTACTTGTAAATGCAATCTAAATGTGAGATACTTTAGCTTTGCGAGGTCGGGTTGTGCTAAATTTGTTTAGGACAACCTGTGTCGTTAAAGATAGGCTATATCAGGTTTGGTTCTGGTTAATTATCTGTAGAAGTCTGTTAAGGCTTGTAGCCTTAACAGATATTGTGTCAGTAAATAGTTTAAGTCCATGTTCGGTATAAATTCATCGTTGTGAGGCTAAGGTGGATTCGATTCCCTAATGTTTTTCATATTTGAAGTTCCATTAGATTAATTTTTGTTTTTTTAATCTTTCAACTCTAATCTCATAAACCCAATCAATCTCTTTTCTGAATTAATTCTAGGAACTAGTGTGAGAATACCGCAATTTAGCCTTCTTGTTCCTGTTGGAATGATACCTAGTCTTAACCATTATTCTAAGGAGTAGTAGTTTTTACTTGGTTTTATTAATTATTTTTGGTGTAATAATGCCAACATCAAAAACCAAGTTATGTTCATCAGGTTACATCCAATGCTAGGCATTTTCAACTCTTTCTGGTCAGGCAGTCGAGTGTGATTATTGTGGGGGTGTTAATCGTATGGTACCCTACTGTTGGAAAAAGTAGGAGATTCCAAGTTATGCTCATCAGGTTACCGATGATACTTCTCAAATCCAATCTCATGCGTTTTTAGCACTTTCTGGTTAGGCCACCTTTTGTTCTAGCTCTCATGATTCACTCAGCACTCAACTTAGCGATCTCGTTTAGGCATTGCCAATTGCTCATCGTTCTTCCACTTCTACTGCTACTTTAGCCAAATTCAGGTACTATTCAATGTGCCTCTCTTTCGCCTTTTTTCATGGATTATAGATTCCAAAACTAGTTCTCACGTGTTTGGTAATTCATCTTTTATTTTTTTTATTGATTTTCTTCCTATTCAACATAATATTATTTTAGTTGATGGTTCCTCTCGCCCCGTCCGTGGGAAAGGTGTTCTTCGTCCCAATGAATCCCTTGCTTTTTAATCTCTATGTTCCAGATTTCCCATTCAATATGCTTTCTATTAGTTAGTTGACTAAAGTTTTAAATTTCTGTACAACCCTCTCTCCTTCTTCTTTGTTGATGATTACTCTCATATGACTTGGTTCTTTTGACTTCAACCTTTGACTTTGACCTTGTCCGCTTGGCACGCTCTCATTTGTTATCAAGTCTTCCTTTCTCTCTTGTTATTTGGACTGCCACATCATAATTTTTGAGGCGTGACAGTTTTAGTGTTCCAAACCTTGTTTATTTCTATAAGATGAATAGATTATACATGAATGACTCTTCAAATACTAAGAACATGATAGAACTTGCATTTTAATTGTTTAATTGAAGGAGATGTTTTAGGGTTGCGAATGTTATAAACCTATCTTTGACCATCTGTAAGACTCAACAAGCATTTCTTGTCATATAACATGACCCACGGGCGACCCTGACAAACGATGTCTAGCAAAATCATATACTCCCCAATCCACCTTTGACTTTTAAACAAAATAAATGATAAATGAATGTGTCTGCTCCCTAAACTGGACTAGATGCTGCACGTGAAATTGTGGACTAGCCATCATTTGTGGCAGCTGGTAAAATTATATTGACTAAATCTTATAAATATTGTTCAAAAATCTTAATGGTATAGTAAAAACTTGAAGGTTAATAATAAAAGGGAAAAAAAGTATTGGAGGTCTTTCAATTTAACTTTATAGCATACAAGGATAACACGACGATAACAATTCTAATAGATTATAATTCTGTTTCGAGCCCTTAGGATGCACACTCATTATTCTGTAGTTATTCTTGAAGTACTTAATTGATTTTGTATTGATTGAAATGCCTGATTGGGATTTCAAGGTGAATGTGTGGTAAATCAGAAAAGATAAAATCAGGAATGAATAAATTTTGTAAGGTGGTTGATGCACCTATTTGATGTAGAACACGAGGTAACAGAATTTTTGGAGCAGAATAAGTCAAGGAAGAATCGTTGAGCAATTTTTCTTAGGGAAAATTTATTTAGCAATAGATATTTTCTAGAAATGTCTAGTTTAATTGCCGCTTGTTTTGGCAATGATTTTATTTCCACATAGTTTCTAGATTTGAACCTAACTCAAATATATTGCCAAATCGAAGCAAATCAGAGTCACTCGTAGCAACCACAACACTGACTGAACCATTTGCCGAAGCATGAATTCTCAAAAAGGAAATGCCGAAAAAAAATAGGCACTGCCAAACTAGGGGTATATATATATAATATTTGCAAAAAGAGAAGTAATAACTTCTATAATCACCAAATCAACCAGAATCTGATACAAACAATGATTTTTAGCACCTATAGAATGGGTTTTGACAATCAAAACTAGCAGGTTTTTAGATCGAAAAATAGGGTTATGAAATTGAATTTTTCCCCCCAAAATTGAAAGGAGCATCAAATGTCTTCATAATTTATGCAAAAATCACCATAATTACCAAGGGAACGAGATGAGTTAAACCATGTATTCGCCAACGGCCAGCGTGCGGACAGGTTGCTGATGTCACTTTGGCGTCATTGTACGACTACAATGACGGTTACCTTACGTTAAACATGATGTCAAATTGTCAACGCATCGCAGTTACATTGTGACAAGTTCTAAAAATCTATGACTCATTTTAGGGTTGGATCGAATTGCTCTAATACTAATTTGAGTTGTAAAATATGAATTTAGGGAGGAGGAAGAGGAAGAGAGATAGAGAAGAGAAAACAGATAGAAAGAAGGTTTAAGAAAAGTCAAGGAGTCTTAATCAGATTCCTTCACCAACATGGTTTTATAATAATATATGCCAAAAACAATTGTAAGAATGCCCTTGTAAATATAAGATCAAAGACAAGGACAATAACTAAAAACACTCTTAACATCGTTGTTGGATAATCTCTACAGTTTGTTTAGTACTTTGTTATTCTTTATTTTTGCAGACAGAAAGGAGTGTTGATTTGATACTTCGGGGGGAAACACCACTGGTTGAGGTAAGTAATTAGGTCAAGTTTATCCTCATTATATAGACTTCTTTGGTTTTCATTTTTGTTGACTAATACTAATGGCTGAAAGCCATCTTCATGAGGGAACACACAATCCTTAATGAAAATTGAGGACTCAATGGAATCAAGAAAAGAAACCATTGCTTTCAAGACCTGTAGATGCGCTTCAAAGGAAAATGTTATTGAAAATCAACATTTTAGCTTTACACCTCTTTCCGTCCAAAACACGCCAAACTGCAATTTGAGGAACTCTCTTGATTCTTTAAATAAATTTGTTCTTTCTACTAGCCTTAGTTCTAATTGTTGGATAGCTTGATATACATTGCTGGGTCCATTTCTTATTAGTTTAAGTTTTTGGGACAATTGGTGACTTAACATAGTATCAGAGCTTTGGGTCCACGAGGTATTGGATTCAAGTCTCGTGATATATTTCTCTGTTATATTTGTTATTGTGCACTTTGTGTGTCGGTGCACCTGTTCAGTTTGTTTGCCTCTCCACGTGCGAGACAGAGTCGCACGTGAGGGGGGAGTGTTGGATAGCTTGATATATATTGTTGAGCCCATTTTCTATTAGCTTAAGTTTTTGGAACAATTGGTGACTTAACACTAATTAATTAAAATTTTTAGCCCATGACATCTTAAAACAGATACTTAAAGAACCAATTAAATCTTGAATTATGTAGCAATGAAGAGAATGTGGTTCATGAGTTCTCAAAGTAATCTCCTTGCAGTTATTGTATGAATTCATAGTTTTTCTTTGGGAAACCTGAAACACTCTACTTACTGAAAAGGAAAAAAAAACCTCATGAGAGATTGTTGACCACCAACTCATCTAAAAGTTTAAATTGTTAGAAAGTTCTAAAAATTTAAACTATTAGAAAGAGTGGTAGCTTCATTATTTACATTATCAACGTGCCCCTTCATGTGTGGCTGACTCTCCAACATAAGCACACCAAACACGTAGGCGGTGAGATTTGAACACAATATATATTGCCTATTCTGATACGTTTTTTGATCACCATCCAATCTAAAAGCTTAAATTGTTAAAAGGAGGGTAACTTTGTTATTTATATTATCAACACCTGGAACACCCCACCATTGGATAACGCAGCATAGCAGGATTGAATTGAAAGCAGAGCTCCATTTGGACACTTACTTTGAACAACTATATTAACTATCACTGCAGATTTTCTGCATGATTTTCAAAGAATCTTGACACTAGTTGCTAAAAATGCCAATGAACACAACATCCGAGTGGTTGATGTTGCCCTCCATATTCACTCAATACTTTTCCAGTTTCCTTATTGATACAATCTCAAAAAGGTACAGAAAGCCCTCCATTGGAGTAAGATCCCTTTATTAAACACCGCTTACTACTTTCTTCCTCGTCTATGGTAAACACAAAACAGAACTATTGGATATACATGAACCGAATTCGACTACAACACTGACCTTTGGTTGTTTCCTGTATGCCTGATCATGAATACTGTTAGAGATATATACTAAACACAACAAACCTTTGTAACTAATTGAAGGATCATCCAAAATGACTCAACTAGGATGGAATTAGATCAACACATAATCTGCTACTATTACTAAATGCTAATCTTTTGCATGCATAAGGTTACACATAATTTAATTAGGGTAAATTACACTTACACCCCTTCTATTATAGTAAAATCACACTGTCATACCCTTTACTCTCTTTTTACATTGTTGATACTACTAGGCTATTTTGGACGATGGGATGTTTTCCTTCTTTATTTCTTTATTTTTTTCTTCACAGGGTGGGTGTTGTTTTCATTAATTTTGAGATATTTAATTTTCAGATGCATTTTACTTGCTTTTTTTCTACAAGTACAAATTCCAGTTGGTTCGTATTGACTTTGTGCAATTTATATGAAACTTGGTTGTCCACAATTCAATTAGATGCGAAATCTAGAAAGCCCAAATCTTCAATCAATCTCCTTAGAGCTTTAATTATTATTTTTTTTAAGGAGCCAATCTTGCTATGCTTGTTTTCTATACCAAAACCAATGCAATCTTCTCAATTTCTGCGTGACCGGTTTTGCATTTTTGGCTCTAGTACTAGACGATGTTGTGCAACCATCTCCCTCAACCATTACCGTTACTAAACAGGATTTTCTTTTATGGGTTCTGAAGCAAGGGTTTTTTTTTATTATTTATAATTGTTTATTGAAAAAGCTTTGTTCATGAGAAGTAGTGACCTACTACACGAATCATAGAAGAAAAGGAATGATAAGATAATGGGTTCAAGTCAAATGGGCATGTACTGTGTAAGGATTACATCGTCAAACACTACCTGTCCCCTTTTGGTTCGAGAATATGTGGTTGTCCTTTTAAGTGGGGGACTGGCACTGGCTCCCTTTATGTTTGACAATATGTGGTTGAGTATCATTCTTTTAGAAAATTTATTGAGCGCGGTGGTGGAATTGTGGGGCTCATAGGTGGGGACCTTTTGTATTCATGAAGAAAAGTTTGTGAAGGAAAAATTGAAGATTTAGAATAAAAAAATTGTGGAGACCCGGTCCTTCTTGTAATTTAATTTATTGCGGTGGGTGGTAGTGTCATTTTTGTCACATGTGCCTTGTTTGGTGTTGTTTGATACTTTGCAGAGTTGAATGGGGAGAAATGTAGCAATAGTAGTTATAAGGATGTTTAGGTCAAAACTCGTGGTGTTGAAGAAAAGAGAAGAGATCTGCTTGATGTGGGGAACATTTTGATGGGAACGTAATTCATTTTGGAGGGTTTTTATTTTTTTCCCCCTCACTATGGCTTCTCTTTCTCCTCTCTTTTCTTCTCCTTAGTAGGGATTCTTACTCTCTTATAAAATGTGTATAAATTTGTATTTAGTAGCTTTATTTTGGGTTTCAAGAAAGAAATTTTATGTTGATTTTTGCCTTAGTTTCAAATTGCCACGCCTTGAATATTCAAATCCAAGGACATGATAAGGGAATATGAAGGATACCAAGGGAACCTTAAAGGTTGCACCGAATGAGTATGAATAGTCAAGGATAACTTCCCAAGTCAACCAAAAGAATTCCAACTCATAACCCCGAAGTCCAACTAGAGAAAACAAATCCCCAACTACCCAAGAAAACAACTCAAGCGCAAGGACTGCTCGAGTGCGCAAGGACTGCTCAAGCGCCCAAAGAGCTGAGAGGGGTTTTGCAGGAAAAAGACCACTCAAGGTGTAAGAGGGACCACTCGAGTGCACAAAATACATCAAGGCTGAAAAGTGGACTGAAAGGATGTAACTTGCAGCAAAGAGACCGCTCAAGCAATAACGATTCGCTAGATCTAGTAGTCTCTTAACCTGCTGAAGTTCAAAATCTCAAGTTCCAATTCTAATTCCATGTAAGGCAAAAAATCTCACAGTCAAATATACAACTCCAAAACAAGATTACCTAAATAAAATAGGTTTTGAGCCCACACCTTTTTACTTCTCGTAAATATCCTATCGATTTCCATGCAAAATCAAAATATAATTCAATTTCCATACATTCAAGAATGCAAATTTTATTCATTCCAATGACTATCCATATTACAACTCAAGCATGATATTAAAACATAATACATCATCATCTCAAATGTTTCCCTTTCATGCTTCTATAAATTGCATAGAATCCAAAAGAAATATCCTAGGTCATGATCTTACAACATCATATGCATCAAAATGGTGGCATTTGGCCCAAAAATATAAAAAAATTGGAAGGAGGAGATCCTCAACACCCTCAAGTCCTTGGTTCTATGTCGGCACCTGAAATATTATATATGAGCACGGAAGCCCATTGTGAAATTATGCAGACAGATAATATATCATGATACGTAGGCATGTCGGGATATACTAATATATACATCTACATTGCTTAAGAACAAATGTTTCCAAGATTTTTTTTTTCTATTTCATCATCTGGCTTATGTTCTTTATATGGCGTTCTTTGAAACTATGTTGATACTTCCACTCCTTGGAACTCGATAAAATAACCTCGTAACTTTTGGGATGAATTGCATTGTTGATATTAACCCAAGTCAATTGGTCTCCTAGAATGCCTCACTTGCATAGATTGCTGCATTTCCACTTAACACCATGACCGCTCAGTGATAAGGAGGTAGGGGTGCAGAGACAGTTAGGAGGTTTGTCTAGAAGTAACAACTTTCCAAAATATTTTTTTCCTTTCAAAATTGTGTTTCCATGACACACTGACACACCCACACGACCATGAGGAGACAAGTTACAATCTATAAATTATTAGTTTTAGAAATACCAAACACCACCAATAAGTTGTTTGATTGGCCTAGTAACAAATCATGACGGCTTTCATTTATGTTTTCCAAACCATTTCAAGTCTAATTTTATTTTCCCCAAATTCCATAAATCTCGGGTTGTTCACCAAACAAAGTACTTAGCACTTTGCATGGCATAAGTTCTAAATCATCTGTCGTTTTCGACCTTTTAACCCAAAAGGGCGTGCAACCTACCATTGGAAAATTTTTCGACCTTTCCCCCACTTATTTCTCTATGACACAGTCACAGCCCATAAGATTCCAAATCAAAATGGTATACTGAGCCCTTAACCCTGTCGAATCAAGCCTCAAAAACATAACATCCGAAAATGAATTCACACGAAAATTTGCTTTTCAATCCAATGTTGTAAAAATTACTTCGATTTCAATGTACACACCAAAATCTCTCAATTTAACAATTTCCAACATTTCTCCAAATAAAACCAACTTCCCCAATAAAACACGCTACATTTTTCAAGAAAATTCCATCATTTCCGGCAATACATCTTAATCATTTAAATCACATAAACATATATCCAATTTAAAAAATAACCCAATATCTTTTATTTTTCTCAAATTTTTATTAAATCCTAATTTATGCATTTCTCATTGGATCTCAAATTTGCTTCGCATGGTATTTCCAAATCGCATAAAACATTACTACAATGCATAAGGAGAAAAAAATCTTAACGCCACCACATTTAAAATTCCTAGTGCATGTTTTCTAATACTCAAAATCCTAACCCAACCGAGATGTGGAAATATGCATACACAAAGTATACATATTAAGTTAGGAGCATGGAAACCTACCTCAAAGATGAGAAAAGGTGAAGAGAGGAAAACCTAAAACTCAAGATCCATCAAAGTGTGTACCCCTCCCATTAAAATGTTGTCCTTGTCGAGGAGATAACTTCTATCTTCTTCGGTGTCACAAAAATTAGTCTAAAAGCAATTCGCATGAGTGCATTTGTATGTGAGCTATAGAAAGAGAAGCTAGAGAGGGAGAGAGAGAGAGGGGTAGTTTTAATAACTTTTTGGAGAAGTCTCACGACTTGTATAAAACAAACCAAACGAAACTAAGCTTTTGTCCCAATCAATTAGAGTCGGCTACATGAATCATTTTACGCCATTCTACTATGTTAAGAGCCATATATTCAGTTAGTTTTAATAGATTTATATATTTTCTTAATACGGCATCCTATATCAATTTAAGTCTCTTCCTAGTATTTTCATTACTCATGATCTCATCGTTTTTTCTAACCACTATATCAATTGATTTACGTTGTATGTGTCCAAACCACCTTAATCTATTTTCTCTCAACTTGTTCTCAATTGGTGCAACTCCTACCATTCCACGAATCTTTTCATTCTTAAATTTTATCTTTTCTAGTCTTACCACACATCTACCTTAACATATGAAATCGTTGGTCTAATCACTGTCCTATAAAATTTTTCTTTTAATCTTGTAAGTATCCGTCGATCACATAAAACTTTGGAAGCATTCCTCCACTTGAGCCAACCAACTTTGATTCTATGGGTTATATCATTTGCAACCTCTCCATCTTTGTTAATAATCGAAATTAAATAACGAACATATTCACTCTTAGTTATCTCTTGATTTTGAATTTTTACTTTTTCACCATTTATACTCTTATTACTCCTAAAATTATATTCCATATATTCAGTTTTGTTTTTACTTATTTGAAACCCTTTTAATTCTAAAGCTTCCCTCCACATTTCTAGCTTAGCGTTAACCTCACTTCTAGTCTCATTTACTAAGACAATATCATTAGCAAACAACATATACCATGAGACCTCATCCTGAATATATTTAGTCAATTTATCCATAACTAAGGTAAAGAGATTAGGACTCAAAGCTGATCCTTAGCGTAATCCTACTGTAATTGAGAATTTACTTGTTCTCCTGCAAGTAATGTAATTGTCGTGGAGGCTCCATCATATATGTCTCTTATCACATCAATGTAATCCTTTGTCACTCCCTTTCTCTCCAACGCTCACTATATGATATCTCTAGGCACTCTATCATAGGTTTTTTCTAAGCTTATAAAAATCATATGAAGATTTCTATTCTTTTCTTTATACTTCTCTATTAATCTCCTTAGTAAGTGGATTGCTTCCATAGTTGATCTACTAGGTATAAAACCAAATTGATTCTCTGACACTGTTGCTGTTAGCCTTAGACGATGTTCAATCACTCTTTTCCATAACTTTATCGTATGATTCATCAACTTAATACCTCTATAGTTACAGTTTTGAATATCTCTTTTATTTTTTTATATATAGGTATTAGAATACTCTTTCTCGACTTTTCGGGCATTTTTCTAGTCATTATGATTTTATTAAATAACTTTGTTAATCAAGACACTCTCACTTCGCCTAGGCATTTCCATATCTTCACAGGGATACCATTTGGTCCTAAAGCTTTTTCAGATTTCATTCTTTTCATTGCAGTTTTTACTTCAAACTTACGTATTCTGCAATAGAACTTATATTATCTAGTTTCATCAAAGTTATCAGATTTCTCTCCTTTAAATCTTTTCACATATTTTTCGTTTAATTATATCTCAAAATAGGTTTATCACTTTTCCTTAATTTTCTTGTCATTTACTAACATCCTTGAATTCTCGCTTTTTATATATTTAACTTGAGTAAGATCTCTTGTTTTCCATTCTCTCCACTTAGCGAGTTTGTAGATATTTTTTTCTCCATCTTTACTATCTAATTTAGCATAAAAATCATCATAAGCTTTCAATTTGGCATCTCTAATGATTCTCTTACCGTCCTTACAAGTTTGTTTATAACTCTTAAAATTGGCCTCATTTCTATCATTTTGCCACTTTTAAAACATTTCTTCTTTGCTTTTACTATGGCTTGGATCTCGCCATTCCACCACCAAGTTTCCTTAGTTGTAGGGCATTTCCATTTCGAGTCTCCGAGAACTTTTTTCAATATCTTTTTAATCTATCCTGCCATTGATCCCCAAATAGTATTTGCATCTTCTAAATCCCACCTTCTTTACATATTTTGTTCTTAAAAATTTTCAATTTCTCACCTTGAAGATTCCACCATCTAGTTCGTGGGATTTTAATATCTCTTTTCGCTTTATGTTGCCCTTTTATGTAAATATCTAGTACTATAAGTCTATGTTGTGATGCTAAGCTCTCTCCAAGAATGACCTTGCAATCTTTACGTATTAGGTGGTCTATGTTCCTGATAAAGAAATAATCTATTTGACTTTTATGAGATCCATTCGTAAAGGTTATTAGGTGTTCTCTCTTTTTAAAGAAAGTATTGGTTAATATAAGATCAAATGCTACTGCAAAATCTAGGGTCTCCTCTCCAGCCTCATTTCGATCACAAAAACTAAATCCCCCATGAACTTTCTTATATTCTTGTCTCTTGTTTTTTACGTGCCCACTAAAATCTTCACATATAATTATCTTCTCTCCTACTGGTATTTCTTGAACCATTTCATCTATTTGATCCCAAAATTGTCTTTTAGTAGGGTCATCCAATCCTAACTAAGGTGAATAGGCATTAATTACATTAACTATAGTTTCTCCAATCACAAGTTTAATTAAAATTATCCTATCTCCATTTTCGCGTGATTGTTACTATATTATCTTAAAGGTATTTAACTACTATTATTTCTACACTATTTCTAAGTCTCTTTCCTAGTATAATAGACTTTATGCCCTATATTATCTATTTCTTTTGATTTATCTTCTACTCATTTAATCTTTTGTAAGCACGCTATGCTAATTTTTCTTCTAATCATAGTGTCAACTAATTCCATTGTTTTACTTGTTAAAGTTTTTATATTCCAAGTTACTAATTTAAGCCTATGGTCCCGGGCTAACTTCTTTACCGGCGATCACCCAGGGAAGCGCAGGAACCTTTGCTCACTTTTCACCATACCTAGGCCCCGGTGTGGTGTCCCTTGCCTATTTTTTTGAAACGCCCGAAGGCAAGCATAATGCGTCACATAAGGGGGACGCCCTAGAATTGACACGTAAATTCATTGGATTCATGTTCATACGGATCTGGCAGGCTGTTTTATGTGTTGGTTGTTAGCTACTTAATGCACAAATCTCCTCATTTCTTCGGGCTTGGGACTGGCGGTATAACATCTAATAATTTAAGCACTACACAGGCGGAGTTCTCACGGCTTGTATGTTACTCAAAATATTATGTAATCGCTTTGATTGATCTCACCATAGCATCTCTCTGAATCTGGGCTGCATTTTTGTTTGAGATGCATTTCTTTTATTCAATTCATGGGCAAATGAATTGATAGATACCAGAGTATCACATTCATTGGTTTAATCAGCATTTGCATATGCCTTAAGACTAGAGGTGGACGTGTTGAGTTATGCCTTGTTGATTGAGACACCAGTTGGATGTAGGGTGACTTTAAGGAGGGTTTGTAGGACTTGTGAGATAGAGATCGCAAACCGTTATCTTCTTTGTGATTTTTTTGTTTTAAATATGATTAGATTTGATGTCATCCTAGGATGGATTGGTTGTCTTTTTGGGCGACAATCAACTATTACAAGTGAAGAGTAATCGTTTGCACTCCTGATGGGAATTAATTTTACTTCCTGGGAGATCGAGACGATAGTTTGATTGTCTTTGGACAACTTGAGGTGCTAAGTCTACTTTTCTCCATTATGTGATCAACAAGGGAGGGTTAACTCGCATTGAGTTACCACCCATTGTGAGCGAGTATCCAGATGTGTTTTCGGATGATCTTTTTGAGCTACCGCTAAAATTGGAGATTGAATTCTCTATAGATCTAGTGTTAGGCACCGAGCCTATATCAATACTACTTTATAGTTTTGCACCAATAGAGTTGTAGGAGGTCAAGGTTCAGTTGTAGAATTGTTGGACAATGGATTTGTTTGACCTAATGTTTCACCTTGGGAAGTTTTGGCGTTGTTTTCCAAGAAAAAAGATCGATTTCTCAGAGTGTTTATTAGCTACCGAAGGTTTAATTAGGTCATAGAGAAGACGAGCGATGATTTAGCAGTTGTTGAGGATCTCGATCGATTATGGACATCGATTGATTTCTTAAAAAGTGTTAGTTGTTGATGATCGATGATTTATTTTAACAGTTGGTGGATCAATGTGTTTCTCTAGATCGATTTGAGAATGAGTTATCATAGTTAAGAATTAGGGGATAACCCGTGCCTAAAGGTACTTCCAATCAATTTAATTTTTTCAAAGACAGTTATCCCTGAAAGTACTTCCAATCAATTATTAAAAATAAACAATCCAACTAATGAAAATTTACATAAAATAGAATGGAGATTATGTATAGTTTTTTTTTAATAATAAAATTGATCAAAATCTATTTTTTAATAAAACGTTTTCTAGTTATAACCCATACCTCTAAAAAGTACTTTCGAATCAATTTCTTCTACTCAATTATTAAATGGCTCTTGTACTTTCCTGTACATAAAATGTGATTAATAGGAAAGACAATACTTTAAAATAAAAAATAAATTAAATGAATTATCGAACTTTTAAAATAATCATTATTATAATTAAAATGCTTAATATTTATATAATAAAACAAATAAAAACTAATTCCTCCATTATGTAGAATTTGAAAAGACAGAGAACGTCACGTGGTTCACATAACTTTGCTTTTCTTCAATAAATTCCTATATAACTATAACCTTCACACTTCAAAAAGAAAAATCATACACTATGTAAAATAAATTATAAAGTTTCCATAACTCCTCAAAAGTTTCTTTTTATAAATAAAAAATTATTCAAACCAAGTTTCTATCAAAGGTAACTTAAACAACAATTTAAATTTTTAGTTTTCAAATAGGAATAAAAAAATTTCTCAAAAAAAAAAAAAGTGATCAACTTTTGTAAAAAAAAATTGATACATTTTAAATTGTCACATAATACAAATGTTTTTATATTAAAAAAGAATTAATTTAATAATTTTCTACCGATGGTAACCAAAATAACATTTTTTCAATAAAACAAATTTATTTTTTGTAAAGAGATGATATTTTTTGAAGAGAAAAATGAGGATAGAGATGGTATTGAATGAGGAGAGATATGATAATTTTCTAAATTAACTGCATTAAATGAGGAGAGTGATGATATTTTTTTAAAATGGTACTTATTGCCGTATGATGTAAGTTTGGACAATTTCAACAATTGGATAAAAAATATGACGTGTCATAAAACCGCTCTGTTTTGTAATATAGATTGATCAAAATCAATATTTTAATACAATGTTTTCTAGTTATAACTCATACATTTAAAAGGTACTTTCGAATCAATTTTTTCTACTCAATTATGAAAAAGGTTCTCGCACTCTCCTGTACATGAAATGTGATTAGTAAAAAAAATAAAACATTAAAATAAAAGGCAAATTAAATGAAATATTGAACTTTTAAAAAAATTATTATTATAATTAAAATGCTTAAGATTTAAGAATAAAACAAATAAAAATAAATTCCTACATTATGT
>JAUMHN010000002.1:1640688-1650776 GCA_032360265.1 Heliamphora ciliata
AACGTGGGGAGAAATGGTAAGTATTTAATAACAGGAGCTCAATGCAAGAAGGTCTTGAGATTATGGGTCAAAGTGCAGTTATAGTTCTTTAGTGGTATAAACTGTAATTCAATATTTTATAAAAAGTGCAGAAACCGCTGTTGATTTTTCATAATTGCAGATACCGCTATGCGTCTTTCTTTAATTGCAGAAACCACTAGTAGGTATTTGTGTTCCACTGCAAGTTTAACTCATAATTACTCCTCAGGTCCCTGCTGTAACTCTATATATACAAGGGTAGGCTGAACCAGTTTAAGATTAATAGTTCATATATCATTATCATTGAGATATTATTATTTTTTCTTTCAAAGACTTGAATATATCGGGGTTTTGCCGGTACAAGTTCTCGGAGGATCGTAACCCACACTACGTTCGAGGATCGCGTAAGAGAATATGGTAGAAGATATGACTGGAGCTTTAATTTGGAATTAAGACGTAGTTGAAGATTAGATTGACAAGTGGTATTCATCTAAATTAACTTTGGTTGCACGGGTTTTTTTTATCATTCGACGTCAAAATTTTTATTTAGAGCCCGTTTTGGCGTTTTCCCGTACAGTTAATTTTTTTACCAAAAATCATTTTACAAAAATAATGATTTTGGTAGTATTGCCTCCAACAAATTGGTATAAGAGCCGTTTTATTTTTTGTTTATAGTGTATCGGGACCGGATAGTTTTAAAACTGTTTCTAACTTTGTTTTGCAAGCGTTCTAATTCCGATTTTATGATCATCGTTTATTTTCATATTTGATTGAATGCATGGATGATAATTATTATTTTTAATTACGGAGGTTGACCGTGATAGATTAATTTTTTTTAGATCGATTGTGAACTCTATGGAGGCATAGGATCTATGTAAAAATTATTATTTTTTGGTTTCTAGTTCTTGTATTTTTTTTTTATTTTATGTAATCGAAAAAAAAAAACAAAAGGAGAATAATGAAGAACAGTCGAAGAACAAGTTTAATGCTGCGGGAATTTTTTTTTTGAGACAACTTTTTTTCGGTTATAAGAAAGAAAAGAAAGAAAGAGTAGCAGCAGCAGCGCCCAAACTGGCGCTGGGTTTCAGTCCACCGAAAAGATTCCCAAACTGATGCATCTTCAATTGATGCTTGAAGAAGAAAAGTGATTAACAATATATCCCAAAAGGCCACAGTGGATATTTTTTCTTGCAAAAAGCTTCAGCAAGCGCCGAATTTGATGAGATTAGAAAAAAAAAGAAAAAAAAAAGAAAATCAAAAGCTTCAAACAGCGCCCAAACAGGCGTAAACAGTGGCGCCTGAAGCCAGCCAAACGAGGCCCTTCCAAACCGCAGCAAGCTGCTATGGCACTTCCTTCTCAAACAGGGCCGGTTACTGCTTCAGTTTTTGAAAGAAGAAAGAGATCAAAAAGAGGCACTGTTCGGAGAAAATTCCAATCCAAGAGGCGCACGGTTTTCAAGCAAACAAACAGAAGCAGCGCAATCACCAAACATAGTCCAACACTGTTTCGGTAAAATAGCAATTGGCAATCACATTGTTTCCGAATCAGTAGCGAAACAGGATTAAGCTACTGTTTGGGTTGGCTTGTTCTTTTGATAAAGATAGGATTGATGCAAACGGGATACAAGCTTTTGAGTCAAAAAAGAATAGTGAAGCTGATCCTTTTAAACAGGATACTGAAATTGAAACTCTTTAAAGTTTTGAAACTCTTTAAAGTTTCGTTTTAATAAGAAAATCGGAATTTATTTTATATTTATTTTGTATTTAATTTAATTTTTTATTAATTACGTGAATGAGATATATATTGGTTTTATCATGTTAATTTAATTAATTCGAATATTCGATTTTAATTAAAATATTTTGTAATAGAAAATAAAATTAAGTTTTTTTAATTAATTAAGTTTAATTAAATAGACAAACTTTAAATATTTTATTTTTTTTACAAAATATCACATTTAAGATGATTTTTTAAAAAATTGGATATCTTAAAAAAGCGTGAGAATTAATTTTAAATTTTGAATTAATTAAATAAAAAAAATGTTTAATCGAAATAAATTATTATTTTTCAAAAAATATGAAATAAAAAATAAAATAAATAAATACTTTTAATCACTACTTTAGCTGAAAAGCTGAAGGAAAAACTGTGTATATATTAAATTTTATTTATTACGCATTTAAACACGAAAAGATAGTTTGATAAATCAGAATTTTTGAAATTGTGTACACGGAAAGATATTTGATTATGTCAGATCATGTGGCTTTCGAAATTAATAAATTTATTTTAATTAAACGAATTTTTATAACTCTAAAAAATGTTTTTAAAATCTAAGTGGGAGAAGAAATTTATTCACAGATAAATCCCGCGGTCTCCATCACCAGTTTGTAGGCAATGCAATTAAACCCTACGTATTGGCAGTAAGGCTTTTCTCCCCACCAAACAATTAATTGCAGTATCGCAAGTACAAACCTCCTTTAGGGACAATTCTGGATAATTGTTAGTGTGAATCACTTCTCCATCTGAATGATTCATTGCGAAACGATTAATTTGGGATTAGGTAATAGTTAATACTTAGCTATCTAAAATAGTATCCTCTCTATCTAAGTTACTGCTATTATATACTGGACCGAAACTATGTCAGGTATTTAATTTTACTAGGCATGCTCAGTTGCCTGGATAGTAAAATTAAAAGAATTTGGCATGTCTAGTCTTATGAAGAATAGTAGACCACCACCCATCGTGGCATGCTATTCTCAAGTTACTAGGTTGCTAGCGAATTAATTTTAAAATGGTAGAGAGAACCAAATTAAAATGAATTCAAAATTTTGCTCATCATAATTAACGATTTTTAAATTATGTGATTCTTAGGATTAAAATGGATTTCAACCCACTTACTTCAATACTCAAAAAAAATAAACTAACAGGACCAAATTTCATTGACTTGAAATGTAACTTGAATATAGTTTTAATTACAAATGGTATTCCTTTAATACCAGAAAATGTGTCTGTTTTAGAAAAAGGTTCTTCCTCGGGGCCGAAAGGCATGAAGAAGAAAAAGGTTCAGAAATAGGGAGACACAATTTCCAGGATAGTTAGTGGGCCACGGACTGGTGTGAAAAAGGCAAAAGGCAGATGTTTTAACTGCAACTAGACCCGACACTGAAAAAAGTTATGTCCAGTATTTCTCAGTAACCAAAACAAACAAGATAATTTCTGTTCAGTGGTTGTGGAAACATGTTTAGCATTGTTATCTACCGGTACCTGATGTGTAGATACGGGAGCTACTAATCATGTCTGCAATTCATTGCAGGGGTTCTAGGAAACCCAACAACTCAGTGATTGGGAGATTTACCTACATATGGGCAATAATACAAAGATAACAGCAGTTGCAGTAGGAGATGTCACTCTCAGTTTTGGTAGAGATTAGATTTTAATATTGAGAGATTGTCTTTATGTACCTGTCATTAGAAGAAACTTAGTTTCCGTTTCTAGATTGGCTAAAAACAGATATTTTGTTTATTTTAATAAATTTGTGGTTATTAAAGATAATAAACAGGTTACCTGTTATGGTACATTGGTGGATGATCTTTATATTATTACTCCAATCTGTCATACACTGCAACTGACTGAAACGAATAATACATCTATATTACCATATAAGAGAAAATTTTCTTCTTTAATGAACCAAATGTTTCTTTGGCACTTTTGCTTAGGTCATATTAATCTAAAAAGAATAAATAGACTAGTAGCAGATGGACCTTCGAGTTCATTGGAAGTGGAGGCACTTTCAGTTTATGAATCTTGCTTAGAGGGTAAGATGCCCAAGAGGCCATTTTCGGCTGAAGGCTATAGAGCTAAAGAATCGTTGGAGTTGGTTCATTCTAATGTGTGTGGTCCTATGACAATTCGGGCTAGAGGTGGCTTTGAGTACTTCGTCAGTTTCATTGATGACTGCTCAAGGTATGGATATATTTACCTGATGCACCGTAAGTATGAATGCATTGAGAAATTTAAAGAATTCAAGACAGAGATGGAGAAGCGTCTGGGAAAAGTATCAAATCATTACTATCCGACTGTGGTGGAGAATATGTATTTAGAGAGTTTAAGGACTACTTGTCATTAGAGGGGATTACATCCCAGTTGACTGCACCTGCCACTCAACAGCGGAATGGTGTAGCAGAAAGAAAGAATAGGACTCTTATGGAGATAGTAAGGTCAATGATGAGTTATTCAGGTTTACCAGAATCGTTTTGGGGACTCGCTTTAGAGACAGCGGCTTACATTCTGAACTTGGTACCTTCTAAGTTAGTACCTTCTACTCCCACAGAATTGTGGACCGGGCGTAAGCCTAGTCTGAAACACATTCAGATTTGGGGGTGTTCAGGACATGTGCTAAAAGAAAATGCGGATAAGTTAGAACCGAGAACAGAAGTCTGTTTCTTTGTGGGATATCCCAAGAGAACGAAGGGTGATCTATTTTATAATTCTATGGATCAGAAAGTCATTGTTAGCACCAATGCCCGATTCTTGAAAGAGAATTATATTATGGATTACAGGCCCAAAAGTAATATTATTCTGGAAGAACTGAGAGGAAATACAAGTAAAACGGAAGAGGAACCACAAGTCACTGATATTCCATTACCTCGTTGTAGTGGGAGGATTATCGGTACAGGTGCAAATCAAGAACAGGGTGTTGATGCACAAGGTTCAGATTCTGCACAGCCTGTACATAGACACAAGTAGTGCCTCGTCGTAGTGGAAGGGTTGTTCATCAACCTAACCGGTATATGTTCTTGGGAGAGTCTTTTGACAAGATCCTAGCACAACTGGATATCGAACCTTGTAACTATAATGAAGCACTACAAGACAAAGATACAGATCTTTGGCAAAGGGCTATGAATTCAGAGATGAAATCTATGTATTCCAATCAGGTCTGGAAACTTGTAGAACCACCCGAAGGAATAAAATTCATTGGATGCAAGTAGATCTACAAGAGAAAGAAAGGAGTAGACGAAAATGTTGAAACCTTCAAAGCTAGGCATGTTGCTAAAAGGTTCACTTAGAAAGAATGAATCGATTATGAGGAAACCTTTTCGTCGGTAGCTATGCTTAAGTCTATCCGAATTCTCTTATCAATTGCCGCTCATTTCGATTATGAAATCTGGCAAATGGATGTCAAGACAGCTTTCCTTAATGAAAGTCTTGACGAATGTATCTATATGATACACCAGACGGATTCATTGCAAAGGGCCAAGAGCACATGTTGTGTAAACTTAAAAGATCAATTTATGGACTTAAGCAGGCATCGAGATCTTGGAACACTCGGTTTGATCAACCTATAAAGTCTTAATATTTTTTTATCAAAGTCCGAATGAGTCTTGTTTGTACAAGAAGCGTGACGGAAGCGTGGTGATCTTCTTAGTACTTGATGTAGACGATATCTTGCTCATCGAAAACGATGTGGGGGCATTATCTACGATTAAAGTATGGTTATCTGGATAGTTCGATATGAAGGACTTGGGAGAAGCTAGTCACATCCTTGGGATCAAGCTTATGCGAGATCGAAAACATAGGATATTGGGTTTATCACAAGTAAAGTATATCGATGATATACTTGCTCGTTTTAGCATGTAGGATTCCAAGAAAGGGTTTCTCCTTTTCAGGTATGGAATCACTCTATCCAAGGATCAATATCATATGACACCTGATGAGATAGAGAGGATAAAGGCGGTTCCTTATGTTTCGGCAGTAGAAAGCCTCATGTATGCTATGCTTTACACTAGACCCGACATCTGCTTTGCCGTTGGCATGATTAGCAGATATTAGTCTAATCCAAGACAGGAGTATTAGACTGCAGTAAAAAATATAATCAAGTACCTGAAGAGGACTAAGAATTATCTGTTGGTTTACTAGGCAGATAGTCTAGTACCTTTGGGGTACGCAAACTCAAATTTTCAGTCAGACATAGTGCTTGCATCAGGAGACAACCTTGCAGATCCTTTACAAAGAACTTACCGGTTAAGACTTTTGATAGTCATGTAGAGGGCATGAGAGTCAGATGTATAGCACCATGGTTTTGAGTATAAGTGGAAAATTGTTAGGGTTGGTATATTGAAAATCATATTTTTAGTATTTAATTTTATTTTAATAAAATTAATTTTTTATTTTATGAGAATCTTTATGAGCAATGTATCTATATTATTTCTTTGATATGCATAGATGCCTGATATTCTGTATAGTATTTAATCTGGTGTGTAGAGTACGGCTTACACATAGAAGATCAGATTTTAGGTTCTCGCAGAATATAAGTTTTATGTTCACAGTTTAGATGGAAACAGACATACCATCGGTACGACTGTGGCACAGAGTTTTAGTAGGCCTATCTTGGTTACGAAAAACAGATAATAGTATCGTCTATTGTTCCAATTCTTTGTGCCAGTATACTTTGTGTGTATTGAACGGGACATTTGAGGTAATTAATTTAGTACTGACTACTGATTATATAAATTAATTCACACCCCAAGATTATTATGAATAGTGCTTATCCTCTTAATTCTGAAATAATTATTGATTTAAATATATTTAATATTCGTTATTTTGATTCATTAGAAAGTGCGATCTTACATGCGTCTATATTTCCAGTGAGTTGGATAGCGGTATTATTTATATGGTAAATATTAATTATTGACAGAATCCACATCTCGAAGATCGAAATTGACGATACCTCCTTAAGGATGCTTATAAGTTTTGACCGGGCCAAACTCTGCAAGTGGATTTAATTATCCGATGGTCAAATAAGTTAAGCGAAAGGGTTTAAGGAATATCAAGATGCCGATTAAATTAAATTGTCAGTAATTAAATTTAATTGGCGGGTATCGAAAATCTTAACGTGGAGAGAAATGGTAAGTATTTAATAACAGGAGCTCAATGCAAGAAAATCTTGAGATTATGTGTCAAAGTGCAATTATATTTCTCTAGTGTTGTGAACTGTAATTCAGTATTTTATGAAAATTACAGAAATCGCTGCTGATTTTTCATAATTGCAGATACCGCTATATGTCTTTCTTTAATTACAGAAACTGCTGGTAGGTGCTTGTGTTCCACTGCTTGTGTTCCACTGGAAGTCTAACTCATAATTACTCCCCAGGTCCCTGCTGTAGCCCTATATATACACGGGTAGGCTGAACTAGTTTAAGATTGATTGTTCATATATCATTATCATTGAGATATTTTTTTTGTCTTCAAAGATATAAATATATCGGGATTCTACCGGTACAAGTTCTCGGAGGATCATAACACATACTACGTTCGAGGATCGCGTAAGGGAATACAGTAAAAAATCTGACTGGAGTTTCAACTCAGAATCAAGTCGTAGTTGAAGATTAGATTGATAAGAGGTATTCATCTAAATTAACTTTGGTTGCACGGGTTTATTTTTTATCGTTCGACGTCAAAATTTTTATCTGGATCCCGTTTCGGCGTTTGCCCGTCAAGTTAATTTTTTACCGAAAATTATTTTACAAAAATAATAATCTTAGCAGCATTACCTCCAAAAATAACACCTCTAAAAATCACTGTTGTGGATATGTGAGTAACACAACCTTCTGTCACATGTTTTTGTGCAACCAAAAAGCCATGTTTTTAGTGACCAACTCTAAAAGTGCTTTTCATGAAAAGTGTCAGTAATATATTTATCTAGTTTATGTCTAAAAATATGACCAAACAAGCCCTGGATGATCAAAAAACTATTTTTAAATCGTCTATTGAAAATAGGTTCTGCTGTGTGTTTTATGATTGACTGAACCTATTTCCAAAATG
The DNA here is from genome assembly GCA_032360265.1 of Heliamphora ciliata. Classification (NCBI taxonomy): domain Eukaryota; kingdom Viridiplantae; phylum Streptophyta; class Magnoliopsida; order Ericales; family Sarraceniaceae; genus Heliamphora; species Heliamphora ciliata. Next base: position 1,648,523 of record JAUMHN010000002.1, read on the forward strand.
GCTTACATATCTAACTTGATTCAAACAACTACCCTGAGCACTACTCATGAGACTTGTAGAGGTCATATTAAATTAGAACATATCCAAAACTCATACTTGTAAGACCTGTTTTGATACCCCAAAACTGAGACCATCTGAGACTTTTTTTGTACTTTTCTTTGTAAATTGCTGAACCATTTTTACTTGTATAAATTTGTTCTACTTTTTTCCTTAAGATTTGACCTTAGTGTTAAACATAAAAATTGTAGAGGATATTTTTATCTAGGTGGTAACCAAAAACCAGAACCAAACACTAATTCTAAATAACCCAAATTGCTACCGTAGTTTGCAAATAAGTGATTAATAGTTTACTTGTAAATTGTTAAGTGTATGATAAGGCATGTTTTAATTGTGTAACTTGTTCTAAATGGTTTACTTGATTTAAATGAGATGAATAATGAATTAATGTTAATGTGTGATGAAACAAGACTATGCCATGAGATTAGAATCGTGTTTTGAGAATTGTACCCCATGCTCCAACTTGTGATACTTTATGCTATGTTGGTTTATACCTTGCCATGCCTAGTATATACCATGCTATAAGTAGTTGTACTTTGAGATGCATATCGTACCATCATGAGCATTATCACTGTTACACATCCATGACATGTTGGGATCCATCATACCGTTGTGGGTTTGGATGCATTGGAGTATTTACTTCCTCGATTCTAAGTCTAGGGCGTCCCTAGTTGCCGGTTTATATCTTATTTAGGGTTTTATTCCCGGTATATACCCTAGGTGTGTCCCCGGTATAGGAAATTGTTTATGATGAAAATTGTTGGGCACCATGGGTTCTCGCTAGCATGTTGTCTTTTTTACTTGGATTTTGGGTTGACACCGGTGAAGGTATCACGGGTCTTAAGGTGGGTTTATTTGGATAAGTGCACGAAATTGATTTTTGGTTGGCCAGAGGTGATGGTCCGCCCCCACGCTGTTGCTATTGAGTAAAATAGCTGTGACATGAAACCCAGTGACGTGGTTACTATTCGCAACGAGGTGCGATGATGACTTTGGTGATTAATTACCCATTAAGTCTACTCTTGTAATTCCTGACGTGAAATTCATGTTATGTCTCTGGGCATATGTTGGTTGGGCATCTTGCACTACATTGCATTATCATTCTTGCATATTTAGCTAACTTTGCAATTTTCTGCTCATTATGCTCTATATTTTAACTCTTCCCTGTCTCTTTAACTTATAAATGTTTAAAGTATTTGTGATGCCCTATCCTCTTGGAACATCGGGACATACATAAATATAGATAAGAAAACTATTCTACCCATTCATTCATATTTACATATCATAAATATTACATTATAAGAGTTTTGAATAGTTCAAAAGCACAAGCTTTTACAGTTTCACCATAGATTTACAAAAAATTACAGTATGTGCCTAGAAACTGAACAAAAAGAACAAAAAAGAAGACTTCAATCTTCAACAAGCATCATCAGGGTCCCCTTGCTCTTGGAACTCACCCTGGTACTCGTAGCCTTCCTCCTCTTCCTAGGAGATTTCTTCTTTAAAGAATTCTAGTAGAGAATACTCCAAACCTTCTAACCAATCTCACGGCACAAATATTTCACAACGCATATCATTTAACACTTAGTACATTTTAATGTCAAGGAGACAAACAAATTTGACAATTATAGCATGAGAAGTAGATATAAGAACAAGCATGCAAGTATGCAATACCATGGATGCATTGCAAGTGCTCAACCCAACAAAACACCCAGAATCATAACATGGATTCCACGCCACGAATTTCAAAAGTAGACTTTATGGGTGTTGATCACAAAAGCAATCATCGCGCCTCGTTGCGAGTAATAATCTCATCGCCCTGTTACATACCGCAACTGTTTGATTTAATCACAAAGGCATAGGGCCCAGCGCCACTTTGAGACTTATTGTCATTACCCGCAATGACTTATTGTTATTGCCTCAAGAACTTATTGTCATTGCCTTGATGGACTTATTATAGAGTCACCTACCTTAAGACTCGTGATGCCTTTGTCGGTGTCAACCCAAACTCTAAGCCACCAAAATCAGAAGGCTAGCGATGAACCTGTGATGCCCACTAATTTCCATAATAAATAATTTCTAACACCAAGGACACACCCATGGTGTTCACAGGGAATACATGTTAGGGTTGGTATACTGAAAACTATGTTTTTAGTATTTAATTTTATTTTTAATAAAATTAATTTTCTATTTTATG
>JAUMHN010000002.1:1680017-1704927 GCA_032360265.1 Heliamphora ciliata
GCCGAAGCACAACACTTACCACAGTCGACAACCACTTCTCGACTCCAAGAACTCTGAGCAGTTCCAAGTCCCAAACAAGACCCAAGCCAGATTCACAAAAGTCTACCTAAAAACCCACCATACGCATATCACAACCGCCCTGTTCCGACAAACCCCCGCTTCACCAAGAGCTAGAAACACAACCATACGCACACAACGGTCAACGATCCTCAACTGATCATTGCAAAAGAACTTTACGTCTCAACACCAACTCCCTTGTCGACAAGAATCATCACAAGCACTCTGGTCTACCAACCGAACCTCACATGGATCACAATCCAAATTGGTCAACCATCTATTAGAACCACGAAGGATTAGTCCAACCATCACCCGAACACAGTAACACAAGTTCCCGAGTCACAATACGAGTCACCATTCCACTGAGATTCTTATAGTCTTAGAACACAACCAAATCTAAACCAATCAAGAACCTAGCATCTTCATCCAACCGAGATGAAACAACTCGTACCAGACAATTGTCTACAAGACAATTGCCTACAAGAAAACTCTCTCTCTCCTTCAATCCAAAGGAAAGAAAAAGGCCAACAAGAAACCAAAACCCAACCTTGGCGTACTGCCAGTACTCATCAGCACTTAGCTCCAAGAATTCTGTAAGTCTTACCTCGAGGCCACATCGACTACGGTCACACTGCTGCTGCCAACTTCGATCACGATACTCAGGTCATCCGCTACACCAAGCTCTCTTAGACCTCATTCACATGTGTGAACACCAGCCATCTGTATACCTAGTACAACACATACCCTTGCGCCCAAGACCTCACTCCACAAGGTTACGCTTACTCACCTACCTAACTCCTGCTAGGCAAACCACAATCACATCACGGTCTCGAGCTCACTGTCCAAGGCACGATATCAAACAAACGAAACCCAATTCTGAGACCTTTCATTTAAAGCTACTAGTAACTCCCACGATCATGCAGACATCTTCTGCACTTTCGCTCTCAAAGCACACATCGATCACAGGTATCGTACCCTACGATTTCTCACCTATCACCCCAGGCTAGCCAAAGCACACAGTTCATGGATGAACCTCATCACTCCACACTTAGTTCTCATGGGTAAATAACATACCCATCTCTAAACCTAAGCTGGAACACAAACAACCTCTAAACATCTCATACCCAGGATACGTCATCTCAACACTAAGCCAACCACATGAATCTCACACGGTTCCCAAACGCGATCTCCTAATCACTAGGATATCGACCAAGTCACTGACCTGCCTTCCCTTAGGAATCTCACAGAATTGATACTCATCGCAGGAGCCCTTACATTCCCATACAGCCATAACCAGTGTTCTTCCTAGCATAACTGCAATTCATACTCGTTCCCATATCCATGAGCTCACTCACTTGGAACTCAATTTTCAAACCTCAAAAGGTATACAACGTCTAAGGTCATCAGACTACTCAAACTACCAACAACATCCTGCTGACCACCATCAATATCCTGACTACCAGGAATTATCTCCAGAACCACACGTTCTGCTATCTCAACATACGCTCGACTAAGGATCTCTACGCTCTCATCCACTATGTTCCCGTCCATACCCCGTCCTGAGTACACGGCTCAAGACATAGCATGGCTCATGACGTATCTAATCCATCACACAGCCAGAACCACGTATACCAAGACTCTGAAGGGTTGTTACTATCCCTAATCCAATCACATTGACTTATTTCCCAGGGTCTTCGACACCCCATCACCTCGATTCATATGGTCAACCATAACACAACCCCGACATCCACTAGCCTACTCTCAAGGGGAGCCAGCTACTATAACCAAGCCACTAACTAGGCTTCATCTGCACCCGAACAAACGTTGCTCGTATTAACATCAAACAGATACCAATCGGGGCCAACCTCTCACACGGAACCTAACTCACTGATGAGTTCCACAACATACCAAGCGATCGACGCTCAACCCATAACCCTGCTTCTGTAATTGATAGCAACTGAATCACATAACCAAGACCCAAACCACAGTCTCGTCGTCTCTAAGGGTGTACAGGTCGTATATGAAGAAAGCATGAAACACGACAACCTAAGGTCGATTTATCATGTTACTTCTATCACATACCACATAATCATGCTAACACAATCACGACGATCATGCAGACACAACACTGATACCGAGGAAAACCAACAAGAATGACGCGTCACTTTGGATAACCTACTCAAATTCCTTGCTATAAATCACATCCATGAAATGCAGTTCTAACTTGGCTCCCAAGTTTGTTAGTCCAAAGGCAAGACTAATCAATCCTAAAGTCCAACCTCTATGCTCACATATACATGACATCAACATCTCTTGTTCAAAACACATGCAACCAAGCACACACACATCCTCATAAGGTGATGCACCTTTGTCTCCCACAGCTCATAGGTATTCGAACCCAGAGCTCTGATACCAAGTTGTCACGCTCCAAAGTCCGGGTCACGCGAAAAGCCACTGAATAACCACCAAATCGCCCAAACAAAAGGGATTTAAAAACAGAAGACCAAACAAGGCCAAAACCTTTATAAAAACGTACTACCGAGGGTTTATTAATTTAAAAGAGTATCCTAAAGACAACGGTTACAGCCTCACAAGCTAAGCCTTTAAAAACCAAATATGTGTTTTGAATAAGAAATTCTTTCCATTTTAAAAGAAGCTTAGGCCGTTCCAAAAATCTTCCTTGAAGAACAAGAGTATAAATGAAGCATAAACATTTGAAAATCCCATTTGTAAACCATTAATCCCAACAACGAAAAAATGTAGTATGAAACTACAGAAAATAACAACCAACTCAAGGTTCTCTCGAAAGCATTAAAGTATGCATACATCCATAATCATAATATATGATTTACAATATGTTACAAATAAATATGAGACATATACAATAGGTATAGGCTACCTATCAAGACAAAACAGAAGTCTTCTCACCAGCCACCTCCGGGCACCACCAAGTCAACCTACAGGACTACACTTACCTAAAATGGTTTTAAGATAAAATCCCACACCATGAGCCAAAACACAATAGGAAAAGACAATAAAGCTGTAAAGCAAGAAATATGCAATCACAAGCATACGGGCTCAACCACAGGAGTCAAAAAGGTTTTTTCAACCCAAAACCACAAGTTTTTCATAAGGCTAATACGAGCCTCAAAATGATTTTACTTCATAAAACCCCACATTTTTGTCCTCAAAATCATGCATATCATATAGTGGGAGTGAACTCAACCACAAAGCCAAAAGGTTTTACATCATAAAATCTCAAGTTTTCCACAAACCTCCAAAACAATTTTTCCTTCACAACTAAGCATTTAAACAATCCAAAACCACATTTTACAGTTGAAGAAAAATAGTAATCAAAACATCGTTTCCTCACGGAATGTACCATCGTGAAAAAAGAAGAAGAATATGATCCTATGTACTGACTCCATCACAAGACAGAGGTAACAATGATAGACCCCTGTCCAGTATCTAATCCCCATACATCATGGGACCAGTTAGATACACATAAGTTCTATACATAGCACCATAACGTAACCACTCAATTTACGGCGACAACCCGAGGGTACAGAGCACCCAACTCAATTTACGGGGACTAACCCAAAGGTACAGAGCACCTACGCTGTGCACGTTTTCAGACTTACACTGAAGGCAACTCGTGCCAAGTACCTGTCATCCCGGTACATCTAGATAATCTTCTAAAAATTGAACCGTAGCTTAACTACGAAAAATATTTCACAAATATATATTATACATGTATATACAGATCCATCCATCAACATGGAGATCAACAAAACATTTTCAAATGTTTTTTCCCATTTTAAACAAAATGTTTCAAAACCTGAGACTCAACCCCGAAGGCGAGCGCCAAACCTCTAAAACATAAAATGTTGCGATTTCTATTGAAAACTATCATTTTCCACTGTTTTTAAGAAAATCCTTAAAAACCACACTACCACATGTCATACAGTACTATAAGCTAAGAAAAGTGAATAACATGCATTCTATCAGAAAAACAAGGCATAAACAGAAAATATGACATTTGATGCATTTTCTACCCGGTAAAAATACATACAATTACATATAACACCCTCATAACAGCAGTAGGTCTAGAATCCTACCTTGGTGAGTCAAAACTCGAAGCCTTGAAAATTGAACCTTGACAAAACTGAATTCTGTCTGGATATATGCGAAGCCCCCAGCACCAACATCGAGGATCTACAGTCGTATTACTAAAAATCGAGCCCTAGGACCTCAAAAACCTAGAGAGAATGCAGAGAGAATCGAAACTTAGCTTAGAAGAAAGCTCCATCAAAATATATCAACCTCAGATATTTATAGAAAAACACCAAAATTCTTAGTTCAGCCGACTGGACCCTTAGTTCAGTCGACTGAACAGCCTATTGAAAACCTCAAAAATGCCCACCGCCACGATTTAGTCGACTGAACCCCTATGTCCAGTCGATCGAACTCCAAATTTTGGGTTCAATCAACTGGGCCAAGTCCTCCAGTTGACCGAACTACTGTGCAGAGTGTTTTTCCGCGTAAAAACTGGTTTTTCACCCCAAACGCTAGCCAAACAAGCCTTAACAGAACCCGAACACGCGCCAAGGGCGTATTTAAAACATTCTAGAGGTTCCAAAATAATTCGAACACTTAATCATTCCAAAATGAATCGGGTCAGGGTCTCACAATCAAGTGTACCTGAAAAAGACTAAGGAGTATATGTTGGTTTATCAGGCAGACAGTCTAGTACCTTTGGGGTACACAGACTCAGATTTTCAGTCAGATAGGGATTCCCGTAAGTCTACCTCAGGATATGTGTTTACCTTAGGAGGTAGAGCTATAAGTTGGAGGAGTATCAAGCAGTCCTGCATTGCTGATTCCACCATGGAGACTGAGTACGTGGTAGCTTCTGAAGCAGCCAAGGAGGCTCTTTTGAGTTTGCAACTGCTCCGCTATTTTGGGTTCAATCAACTGGTACCTTATTTTAATAAAATTAATTTTCTATTTTATAAGAATTTTTATGAGCAATGTATATATATCATTTATTTGTTATGCATTGATGTCCGATATTCTGTATAGTATTCAATCTGGTGTGCAGAACACGGCTTACACACAGAAGGTCAAATTTTAGGTTCTTGCAAAATATAAGTTTTATATTCACAGTTAGATGAAAATGGACATACCATCGGTACGAATGTGTCATAGAGTTTTAGTAGGCCTGTTTTGATTACGGAAAACAGATAATAGCGTCGTCTATTGTTTTGACTCTCTATGCCAGTACACTTTGTGTGTATTGAACGGAACATTTGGAGTAATTAATTTTATACTGACTACATAAATTAATTTACACCACAAGGTTATTATAAATAGTGCTTATCTTCTTAATTCTAAAATAATTATTGATTTGCATATATTTAATATTCGTTATTTTAATTCATTAGAGGGTGCGATCTTATATGAGTTTATATTCTCGGTGAGTTAGATAACGGTATTATTTATATAGAAAATATTAATTATTGACGTAATCCATGTCCCAAAAGATCAGGATTAATGATACCCCCTTAAGGATACTTATTAGTTTTGACCGGGCTAAACCCTGCAAGTGAATTTAATTATCCGGCAGTCAAATAAGTTAAGAAAAAGAGCTTAAGAAATATTAAGATGTCGATTAAATTAGATTATCAGTAATTAAATTTAATCGGCGGGTATCGAAAATCTTAACGTGGGGAGAAATGATAAGCATTTAACAACAGGAGCTCAATGCAAAAAGGTATTGAGATTATGGGTTAGAATGCAATTATAGTTCTGTAGTGGTGTAAACTGTAATTCAGTATTTTATGAAAATTGCAGAAATCGCTGCGTCTTTCCATAATTGTAGAAACCGCTGGTAGGTATCTGTGTTCCACTAAAAGTCTTACGCATAATTACTCTCTAAGTTCCTGTTGTAGCCCTATATATACGCGGGTAGGCTGTACCAATTTGAGATTGATAGATCATATCTCACCATATCATAATATATATTTTATCTTTCAAGATTAAATATATCAGGGTTCTGTCGGTACGAGTTCTCGATAGTCTGTAGCCCACACTACGTTCGAGGATCGCGTAAGGGAATACAATAGAAGATTTGACAGGAATTTTAACTTGGAATCAAATCGTAGTTGAAGGCTAGATCAACAAAATGTATTCTTCTAAATTAACTTTGGTTGCATGGATTTATTTTTTATCGTTCAACGTCAAAATTTTCATCTGGACCCCGTTTCGACGATTGCCCATCCAGTTAAATTTTTACCAAAAATCATTTACAAAAACAATAATATTAGCAATATTGCCTCCAATAGGTCAGACAGTGGTGGCAAGTACCTCTTGGGAGAGATTAGGGACTTTTTATCAGAGGCTGGGATTACATCCAAGTTGAACGCACCGGGCATTCTACTACAGAATGGTGTAGCAAAAAGAAGAAACATTACTCTTATAAAAATAGTAAGGTCTATGATCAGTTATTCAATATTATCTGCTTCATTTTGGGGATTTGCATTAGAAAGAACTACTTATATTCTAAACTTGGTACCTTCTAAGTTAGTATCTACTACTCCTAGAGAACTGTGGACTGGGTGCAAGCCTAGTATAAGATATGTTCAAATTTAGGGTAGTCCAACACATGTGCTAAAGTGAAACACGAATAAATTAGAAACAAGGATAGAAGTCTATTTTTTTGTTAGATATCCTAAGGGAACGAATGGTGGTTTATTTTATAATTGAAAGGACCAAAAGGTCATTATTAGTACCAATGCTCAATTCTTGGAAGAGTACTGTGTAATGAACCACAAGCCCAAAAGTAGGAATATTCTAGAACAGCTGAGAGGTAAGAGCCACAGGTTTCTAATACTCCATTGCCTCATCATAGTGGCTAGATTATCAGGACAATTGTAGATTTTAAGCCAAATCTCAATGCTACCATCAACATGCCAGTTTCACAACTAGGGCAGAATGTGGATGATGGTGTATTGGATTCAGAACCAGCACAATGTGTCATTGCTAGTACACATGCGTAGGTTGTGCCTTGTTGTAATAGGAGGATTGTCCATCAACCCAATTGGTATATGTTCTTAGAAAAGTCTTTTGATAAGATCCCGAAAAAACATGACACTAGACCCTGTAACCACAATGAAGCACTCCAAGATAAAGATGCAAATCTTTGGCAATGAGCTACGAATTCTAAGATTGAGTTTATGTATTCTAATAAGGTCTGGGATCTTATAGAACCACCAGATGGGATAAAACCATTGGATGAAAGTAGATCTATAAAAAGAAGACAAGAGTAGATGGGAAGGTGAAAATTTTCAAATCTAGACTTGTTGCAAAAGGTTTTACTCAAAAAGAAGGAAACAATTATGAGAGGAGACTTTTTCGCCGCTAGCCATATTTAAGTCTATCCAAATTCTCTAATCCATTGCGGGTCATTTCGATTAAAAAATTTAGAAAACGGATGTTAAGGCAACTTTCCTTAACGAATATCTTGATGAATGCACCCATATGTTAAAACTAGACGGTTTCATAAGAAAAGGCCAAGAGCACATATTGTGCAAACTTAAGAGATCCATTGTTGGACTTAAGTCAGCATCTAGATCTTGTAATACTCAATTTTATAAGGCCATTAAGCCTTATGATTTTGATTGATGTCCTAACGAGTTCTGTGTGTACAAGAAGTATGATAGAAACGTGGTGGTGTTTCTAGTATTTTACGTGGATGATGTCTTGCTCATCAGAAATGATGTGAGGGTGTTATCTTCGGTGAAGGTATGGTTATCCATTTAGTTCGAGATGAAAGATTTGGGAGAAACCAGCCATATCTTAGGGATTAAGCTTTTGTGAGATCAAAGACAAAGAATGCTGGGCTTATCATAAGCCAATTATATCGATATGGTCCTTACTCATTTTAGCATGCAGGATTCCAAAAAAAGGTTTCTATCTTCTAGACATAGAATCACTCTATCCAATGATCATTGTCCTAAGATAGCAGTTGAGATAGAGAAGTTGAAAGCGGTTCTTTATGCTTCAGCAGTAGGAAGCCTCATGTATGTTATACTTTGCACTACACCGGACATCTATTTTATTGTTGGCATGGTTAGAAGATATATCAGTCTAATCCAGGGCAGGAGCAATGGACAGCAGTAAAACTGTTGGAGCAAACTGCCAAGATCCTAAAATTACATCTATTATTTTAGTAAAAAAATAACTGGACGGGCAAACGCCAAAACTGGCTCCAGATTAAAAATTTTTGATAACGAACAATCAAAATAAAATCCGATAATACTCTCAAAATTAGTTTTAGGATTATGTCTTTCGACATCGGGTTGGATGATTTTAGTTACTGCAACAATTTCCAACCAACGATCCGCCATGATTTTTGACTTCTAGTCAAATCTTCGACACAAGCTTTCTATTGTATTCCCGAATGCTAAACATGAATAAAGTGTGAATTTTGATCTATCGTGTTCTTCAAAATCTGTCTAGTCGCATATTCTTTGGATTTACAATATGTGAAAACCCTAGAACTAATAATGAATTTAAACTGGCAGCTAGGTTTTGTAATAGCATATAAATAGGTTACAACAGGGACCTATGGAGTAAATAAGACATGGACTTTCAATGTAATTATGAAGTCCTGCCTCAACCTATAAGCAATTTTATAAAAACATAAATTATAATTCATTGCACTATAGAATTACAATTGCACTCCCAGCCTTATTCTCAAAATCGTAGTATTCGAGTTCATGTTATTAAATACTTATTTATTAGCCCCACGTTAAGATTTCAGATACCCGCCGAATAAATTAAATTACTGATAATTATATTTAATCGGTTTCTTAAATAAATTTCTTAATACCTTCTACTTAACTTATTTGACTGTCAGATAATTAAATCCACCTGTAGGGTTTGGTTCGGTCAAAACTTATAAGCTTCCTTAAGGGGTATCACCAATCTCGATCTTTCGAAATGTAGATTCCATCAATAATTAATATTCATCAAAAATCAATATCGTTATCCAACTTACTGGGATTATAGACTCGCAAAAGATCGCACCTTTTAATGAATCAAAATAACGAATATTAAATATACGTATCTAATTAATTTTTTTAGAATTAAGAGTATAAACACTCATAATAACCATAAGATGTGAATTAATTTATATAACTAGTAAAAAATTAATTACTCTAACGTGGTTCTGTTCAATACACATAAAGTGTAATAGCGCATCGAGTCGGAACAATAGGCAACACTATTATCTCTTTCCCATAACTAAAATAGGTTTACTAAAACACTATACTACAACCGCATTGATGGTGTGTCCAATTCAATCTAAGCCGTGAACCAAAAAATTATATTCTTCAAGAATCGATAATCTGGTTTTTTATGTATAAGACGAACTCTATAAATCAGATTAAATACTGTGCAAAATAAAAGATACCTATGCATAATATTAAATAAATAATGAAACTGCATACATTATTTATTAAGATTCTCATAAAATGAAAAAATAATTTCATTAATGAATAAAATTAAGGGTATATTACACTTACACCCCCTGTATTTAAGGGTTATATCACCGTCACCCTCTCTATTCTCTGAAATATCACTACACTCCCTTACTTATTTTATTTTTGTAACACTTAAAATCCAAAAGTTAACAGAAAGTTAACTTTCGGACAAAAAACACTATTTCAACAGTGTTTTTACTATTTTTTTTAATTACAAAATTTTATTTAAAAATTTTTAATTAAAAAATAAAAAATTACTAAATGCAAAAAATAAGTAAAATAAAAACATAAAATTTAATTTATTAATTTATTTTTATTTTTAAGTTTTTAATTTTGATAAAAAAAAATATTAATTTCTATAGTGAAATATTTTAACATTAGCTCAAACGAGTATAGTGAAATATTTTATCTGGGATAATTTTTTTTTGCCTTTTTATTTTTATTTTTATTTTTAGTAAAAAAATAAATTATTATATTTTTAAAACTTATTTAATTAAAATGATTTGGAAAAAAAGTATAATTTTCTTGACCAATGCACTATCTGAGATAAAATTTTTTTTTTGCATTTTTTTGTGTGTGTGGCTCTTTTAGTTTATTTTGTATTTTTTAATTTGTTAGAAAGTAAAAATATTTTGAGTAAAATAAAGAAAAAATTCATTAAATTCAAAAATAAACAACATAAAATTTGATTAGTTAGTTTCTTATAGTTTATATGTTTTTTTTTGTTTATATTTAGGCATCGCGTATAATAAATTTTTTTTTCTATAGTGAAATGTTTTAATATTAGCTCAAACGAGCATAGTAAAATATTCAAATATTAGCTCAAACGATTATACTTGTTTCTTTTTTCATGTAAAAAATTAAAAAAATAAAAAATTTGATAAAAAAATTAAAAAAAAGTTCAAATAAGGTGAAAAAACCATTTTAAAGCTTTATAAGGCTCTTTCTTTTTAATAATTTTTTAAAATTTCAGCCAAAACAGCTACACTTTTAAATTTATTTTATTATGATGAATCAAAAAAGTAAAAAAATTTAGAGTAAAAAAATTTTAAAAATTCATAAAAGACTGAAAGAGCCACACACAAAAAAAGGCAAAAAAAAAAATTATCCCAGATAGTGCATTGGTGAAGAAAATTATACTTTTTTCCAAATCATTTCAATTAAATGAGTTTTAAAAGTATAATAATTTACCTTTTTCTAAAAATAAAAATAAAAATAAAAAGGTAAAAAAAAATTCCAGATAGAACATTTTACTATACTCGTTTGACTTAATGTTAAAACATTTCACTATAGAAATTAATATTTTTTTATCAAAATTAATATTTTTTATCAAAATTTAAAAATTAAAAATAAAAATAAATTAATAAATTAAATTTTATGTTTTTATTTTATTTATTCTTGTATTTAGTAATTTTTTATTTTTAATTAAAAAATTTTAATAAAATTTTGTAATTAAAAAAAAACAGTGAAAACACTGTTGTGTTTTCCGTTCAAAAGTTAACAGAAAGTTAAGTTTTGAATCTAAGTGTTATAAAAATAAAAAAGTAACGGGGTGACAGTGATATAACTCTTAAATATAGTGGGTGTAAGTGTAATATACCCTAAAATTAATTAATAAAAATAATAAAAAACATAATTTTTAGTATACAACTCTGACAATAACATAAACTCAAGTACCTAAAAATGATTAAAAATTATATGTTGGTTTACGAGACAGATAGTCTAGTACCCTTGGGTATACAGACTCTGATTTTCAATCATATAAAGATTCCAAAAAGTCTACCATTGGATATGTTTTTACCTCGGGAGATGAAGCAATAAGTTGGAGGAGTATTAAGCAGTCTTGCATTACTGATTCCACCATGGAGGCTATGTGGCAGGCTTCTAAGGCAGCCAAGAAGGCCGTTTCGCTGAGGAACTTCCTGCTAGACTTGGATGTGGTATCTTCAGTACAATTAGCTATTACACTTTATTGTGACAATAGCGGTACGGTTACAAACTCGAAAGAATCAAAAACTCACAAAGTAAAGCACATTGAGCGTAAGTATCACTTGATACGAGAGATCCTACAGAGATGTGACGTAGATATAACGAATATTGTATCGACAAACAACTTTGTACACCATTTTACAAAGAGCTTACTAGTTAAGATTTTTGACAGTCATGTAGAAGGCATGTGAGTCAGATGTATGGTAGTATGACTTTAAGTATAAATGGGAGATTGTTAGGATTGTATACTAAATACTTTCCATTGAATTTTTGGTATTATTTTTTATTTATTAATAAAAAACTATTTTTTTATTTTAAAAAGAATGTGTATGAGCAATGTATGCATTTCATTATTTATTTGATGTCATACATAGGTGTCTTTTATTCTACATAGTAGCTGATCTGGAGTGTAGAGTCCAGTTTATACACAGAAAATCAGATTAACGGTTCTTGTAGAATATAAATTTATAATTCACAGTCTTAGATGGAATTAGATACACCATCGGTACGACTGTACCACAGTGTTTTAATAGATCTGTCTTAATTATGGGATTTGGTAATTGTTTTAACAAATGTTCTGACTCATTGTACTAATATACTTTGTATGTATTGAATATGATCACGTTAAGGTAATTAATTTTATACCAACTATGTAAATTATTTTACACCCCATGATTATTATGAGTGTTATGTTCTTAATTCTGAAATAATTATTAGATACGTATATTTAATGTTTATTATTTTGATTCATTAAAGGGTACGATATTTTACGTGTCTCAAATTTTGGTGAGTTGGATAACAGCGTTAAATATATTGTGGATATTAATTATTGATGGATTCAACGTCTCGAAATAGAGATTGATGATACCCACTTAAGGAAGTTTATAAGTTTTGATCATTCTAAACCATGTTAGTAGATTTTATAATCCGGCATATTAAATAAGATAAGCGGAAGGTCTTAAAGAGTTATTAAAGAGGTCAATTAAATATAATTGTCAGTAATTTAATTTAATCAATGTGTATCTATAATTTTAACGTGGAGAGAATAATAAACATTTAATAACATGAGCTCAAATAATCGATTTTGAGAATAAGACTGAAAATAAAATTACAATTCTTTAGTGATATGATTTATAATTTATATTTTTTGAAAATTGCTTTTGGGTTGAAGTGAATTTTACTAATTACATTAAAAGTTCGGATCTTTTACTCATTTGGTTCCTACTATAACCATTTTATATGTTGTTATAACCATGGCAGCCAGTTACTCAGCCTTCTTAGAGTTTCCATGTATTTGTGAGAACTAAAGAAAAAGGAGAAGGCATCTAGATAGGGTTTGAAGTACGAATGATCAAAGCTTATATTTTATTCATGTCTTCAACATTTAGGAATACAGTGGAAGATCTGAGTGGAGAAAAGGTTGCTGATTTTCTGCCACATTGATCTTCATATTCAAAATTCAAGTGCTGAAATGT
The DNA here is from genome assembly GCA_032360265.1 of Heliamphora ciliata. Classification (NCBI taxonomy): domain Eukaryota; kingdom Viridiplantae; phylum Streptophyta; class Magnoliopsida; order Ericales; family Sarraceniaceae; genus Heliamphora; species Heliamphora ciliata. Next base: position 1,693,084 of record JAUMHN010000002.1, read on the forward strand.
GATCAAACCATAGGGATCACGCATGTATAATCTCTATTCTTCCTTGTAGGTATACTGGGTTTTAGTTTTCGAGATTTGGGTAAAAAAATTTACTTTCCGTAGGAATTTCGTCCGGACTGTTTCTCGTCCATTCGGACGGTGATACAATTGTTTTTGTTCTATGTTCTTCGCCTCGCACCACGTTTGACTAGATTCATATGTACCGTCATTGGATCTTGGGATTCCGATTCCTTGATTGTGGGCCTCCACAAGTCTGTGCACATTAATTTCAAATTTTCATATTTTGGTGTTCTGCCACCTTTCAAGAAACCGACTCTTTTCTGCTTCCAAAAAATCACTACAAATAATTTGGTCATTTGTGACAAATTAATTGTCTCAAAATATATGTATTTCCTCATTAATACAATTAGAGATGAAAATGAGTCATTTCCATTTTCGTCGCCATCGGATTGTGATAAAAAGTATCTCATGACCAAAACTTATTTTCTCGTTAAAAAATTGATATTTTGTGACAAAAATTTAAAATTCTCGCTAAATATTTCACATTTGTGGCAAAAATTTTGTGAGTAAAGATAAAATAAAATCGTTGCAATTAATATTTCATCACAAAAAAATTAAATAAATTTTACAGAACTGATTTGTGATGAAGCAATTTCAGCACAATTTGTGTTCCTTGCTAAATAAATACAAATTGTGATGTTATTATTTTGCCACAAATTACCTGAAGTAACTCTTTAAATCACAGCCAAGATTCGATCCTACATCCGAATGCGTCATTTAGTCTTCCTATGGTCCTCGATCTTATTGCTCATCAAGAACAACACCTTTTGATACTACATTTTATATTATTTTCATCTCCTTATCTCTCTTTATATTTTACCCAAGAAAACATAGTTAAGTACAATATACATTACACTATTAAGCCATGTATGAAGTTAGAGACTAGGCAATTTGATCCGAACACAATTTTTATCCCATGTTTATTTGGGATTTATTTTTTGTTTTTTAAATTTTTTTTATGTCAGGACTAGTACTTTGAATTAGACTCCTAGAGCTTGTTTGGAATAAGAGATTGGAAAGGAAAGAAATGGCTTAGGAAACAAGTGAGTCCCACCGATTTAGAATTTATCACTCAGCACATATAATCTCATGTTTGTTTTGCAGTATCGAGACTAATAATATGAAAAATACTGTTTAATAATAGCCCGTTCATGGTATTATAATATCATGCCCTTCTTTGGTATTATTAGCGCAATTCTCCAAATTATCTTTTCTTCTTATCTAATAGTAAAAAATAACTCTATAAAATATTTTTATTTTTAATGGTAAATATGTTATTTAAATGAATAATTCATCATTAATCTACTAATCCCATGTAAAACAAAAATATTATTTATTACAATCATTAAAACAATAAAACAGTATGGGATTTATTTCTCACTATTAATCCCATATAAGTGGTAATATGAAGAATACTACACTTAATTACCAATTAATCCCATTAGTCCTATACTAATTATGAAACATGGCTTTTGTGTCATGACTTATTATTTTTGTGACTAAAGTTAAAAAGCTTTAAATCTTTAAGTGAGATACTACTTACACCACACAGAGTTTTTATTTATTTGACTTAAAATCATGTTAAACAAAGAGTTCAATTTTAATATTGGTTACCAAAGGAGGCATGAATTGGCCATTAGAGATAAATAACCATTTAACATAAATCATTAAGTGGAGATAACTGGGTTAAGAAGCTAATATCACAAATTACCCATGTATCTAACCATTATCACTTCACATGGATATTACGATCTAGAAAAGTAACTACAAAATAGTAACTAATAACTTTTCAGGGTAGTCCGACGGTTTAATATCATAATTGAGACCAACCGTAAGCACGGAGGTCTAGTGTTCGACTCCAGTTGAAAGTGCTCTGACTTAATCGATACCTATGGTCTACGGGTGATTACAAATATCTAGAAGTTTACACTTTAGAGGTGGGTCCAAAGGACCTTGCCTTGAGTCGATTCTTTCGTCAAAAAATAAAAAAATGAGTAACTAACATATATAGTTAATTAAAACAACTTGTCACGTTCCAAAATCCGGGGTTACGTGAAAATCCACCAAACATCCAATTTATATGAAAATATAAGTTTTCATACATTAAAATCCTACTGTTGAAGCCGATGGAAACCCCAACAAAGTGTATTTCTCATAAAGGAAAGACATACAGTTCAACATGCATATAATATATCGCCTTTTGGCGTACAAAACTTGCCTTCAGGAACAGGCATACCAAAAAGAAGGAAAACTGTAAAAGTTTTCTGCCACCGCGGGCACCACCAAGCTATATCTCATCTACATCATCACCTGAAAAAGATTTTACAAAAAATTTCCACCCGTGAGCCGAAGCCCAATAGAAAATAGATAATAAGCTTTAAAGTAGGAATATGCAATCTTATGGTGGGAACGAACTCAATCACAAAACCAAAACAGATTTCCATCCAAAACACTCAAGTTTTCCCAACAGACTACATAAGTTTTCCAAAACGGTTTTATTAACATAAAATCTTGTTTTCGTCCTTAAAACCATGTGATGAAACTATTGCAAATAATTATCCGCAGTCAAGGAAAAACAGTAATCAAAACATCGTTCCCTCGCAGAATGTACCATCGCGAAAAAGAAGAATAAGATCCTATGTACCGACTCTATCACCAGGGGATAGAGGTCACAACTATAGACTCATGTCCAGTATCTAGCCCCCAGATATCGTGGGATCCCCTAGATACACGCAGGTTCTATACGGAGCACCATGAACGTACCACTCAATTTACGGGTTACGACATCGAGGGAGCTAAGCACCCATCCGCCTCAGTTTATGGGAACTACCCCGAAGGACCCGAGTACATACGCTGCGTACGTTTTCGGACTTACACAGAGGGCAACTCGTGCCACATACACGTCATCCCGGTACTTCTAGATAATCTTCTCAAAATATTTCTCAAATCGGTACATTATACATGTACATAGATCCATCCCTCACTAGGAGATCAAAACAAAACATTTTCAAAATATTTTCTCCAAAAATAGTTATACAATGCATGTATAAGCATGAGATCCAATCCATGAAACTATAGAGATCAATGAAAAACATGTAAAAACATACACATTTTATGAAAACGTTTAGCAAGGGAGCCTCAACCCCAAGGGTTAGCTCCAAATCTCCAATAAACACATTTTATGAAAACGTTTAGCAAGGGAGCCTCAACCCCAAGGGTTAGCTCCAAACCTCCAATAAACACGTTTTTCATCCAAAAACTCCTCCTTTTTCTCAAAGAAACCCAACCTTTTCCAAAAGAACCACCAAATTTTCAAAAGCAAACAGCAAACATTTTCGTCGACTGGACCCAACCTCCAGTCGACTGAAAATCACACTGGAAAATAACATTTTTCAACCCGAAGCACTTCAGTCGACTGACCCTCCGAGTCCAGTCGACTGAACTCATGGGTCCAGTCGACTGAACTTGCCCAAAAAATATTTTTTTTTTCTACGATTTTGTGCTTTCAAACCTCAAACCAAGCTTCAAAAACACCCATTTTGATGCCTAAAGGCATACTCGAGCCCAAGGCTATCACAAACCATCATCAGAACGATCCAACACCTGATTTCATCCAACCGAAACGCCGAAAAAGAGTTTTAAAACCTAAAACCCCAACTTTGAAACAAAGATGATTTCCAAGCGATTTACATGGTGAAAACACATAAGATTACATATACAACCCCAATACAGCAGTAGAATCTGAGATCCTACGTCGTTGGGTCAAAAACCTAACGCCTCAATCCACGTGCAAATTCGAGCTTCGTCAAAATCAAAATCCGTCCGAATGGATGCGTAAACCACGATGCCGATACCAAAGATCAGCAGTTGGTTTATCAAAAACCAAGCCCCAGGCCCCTGAGAAGTTAGAGATAAGGTAGAGAGAAAATGGAGAAAACTTAGGAGTTAAGTTTTGAAAATATCTTTTGAAAATATTTAACTCCAGATATTTATAGGCCTCCAAAATATCTTTTTTTTTTAATTTTTGAAATTCGCACTGTAACTCCTCGTGGCCCCCGGGACCAACCCCGTATACTTCGATTAACCAAAACATGCACCATAACACATATAAGCATATTAAGGCAAAAATGCCAACACGTGTACAAAACAGTAAATATGCATAAATATGAAAATAAAACGGTACAGGGTCTCACAACTCTCCTCCCTTAAGGAATTTTGCCCCCTAAATTCACTACTAGGTCACGAGGTGAACAACTCCGGGTATCACTCACGAACCCCAGACTCAAGCTTCCAAGTCGCTTCTTCAACTCCGTGACAATGCCACTAAACTTTGACATAAGCAATCGTTCTCCCCCACAACACTTGTTCCTTCGTATTCAGAATCTTCACGGGACGCTCCTCATACGTCACATCCTCATCAACTCTCAATTCAGTCCAATCTAACACATGAGACGGATCCGGCTCATACCTCCGAAGCATAGAAACGTGGAAGACATTGTGCACAGAGGCTAATTGAGGCGGCAAAGCCAGACGGTATGCTACCACCCCAATCTTTTCTAGGATCTCAAATAGCTCGATAAAACGTGGTGATAGCTTCCCGCTACGACCAAATCTCATCAACCCTCTGCGTGACGAGACCTTCAGAAACACATGGTCTCCCACGGAAAATTCTAATGGTCTCCTCCTCCGATCAACATAACTCTTCTGGCGGCTCTGTGCTGTCACTAGACGCTGACGAATCACTGTAATCACCTCGGTCATTTCCCGCACTAGATTGGGTCCCAAAATAGCGATCTCTCCACCTCTGTCCAACACACAGGCGATCCACATGGCCTACCATACAGAGCCTCATATAGTGCCATCCCAATACTGGATGATAGCTATTATTGTATGCAAATTCTGCCAAAAATAGATGATCCTGCCAAGAACCCCAAAAATCAAGCACACAGGCTCTTAGCATGTCCTCCAAAATCTGAATGGTCCTCTCAGACTAACCATCAGTTTGAGGATGAAAATGTGTACTAAAAGTCAAGCTCGTCCCCAAAGCCACCTGAAAACTCTGCCAAAAGCGCGATGTATAGCGCGGATCTCGATCAGAAACAATAGTCACCGAAACTCCGTGTAGTCAGACTATCTCCTGTATGTACAATCTACTCAATCTGTCCACTGAGTCTCTCACTCGAATGGGAAAAAAATGTGCTGACTTCGTTAGCCTATCCACCACAACCCAAACAGCATCATGTCCTCTCGACGAGCGTGAAAGTCCTGATGCAAAATCTATAGTGAAATTCTCCCACTTCCACTCAGATACAGGCAATGGCTGCAACAATCCTGCTGGTCTCTGGTGTTCCACCTTCACTTGCTGACAAGTAAAGCAACGAGAAACAAATCAGATCACATCCCTCTTCATTCCCGTCCACTAGAATTGACGGCGTAGGTCATGGTACATCTTCGTACCTCCCGGATGCACTGCAAGACGTGAGTGATGAAACTCATGTAGCACCTTAGCACGGCACGACATTGGTACAAATAATCCCCCTAACAACCTCAGACTCTGATCTGAACTCATCACCCATCCTGCTGTATCTGTCCCACTGGCAATGCGGTCCCGTATCATCTGAGCCTCATGATCGGTCCTCTAGGCTTCTAACACGCGTGCATCCAATGGGGGCTGTGAAGCAACTGCATATAAAGTCGCACCCCCCACTGTCTCCCCAAGACACCGATCAAATTCCCCAACATCTCCAAGCATGTCCCACTATCGCATAGCCACAGAAGCTAATGAGCCGTGAGATCTCCTACTAAGTGCATCAGCTACGACATTTGCCTTACTCGGATGGTACTGCAAATCAAAGTCGTAGTCTCACAACAATTCCATCCATCGTCTCTGGCGAAGATTCAGGTCCTTTTGTGAAAACAAGTACTTTAGGCTCTTGTGATCAGAGAAGACCTCGAAACGCTCTCTATAGAGATAGTGACGCCATGTTTTCAAAGCAAAGACCACAGCTGCCAACTCCAAATCGTGTGTCGGATAATTCCTTTCATGTGTCTTCAGCTGTCGGGATCCATAAGCTACAACCTTGACCACCTATATCAGAACGCAACCCAAACCCTCATGTGAAGCGTCGCAGTACACTGTGTAACCCAAACCCCACTCCAGAATGATCAAAATTGGTGCACTGGTCAGTCTCCTCTTCAGCTCCTGGAAAGCTGGCTCACAAGACTCGCTCCATACTAACGTGACTCTCTTCCGCGTCAAACGCGTCATCGATGCTGCAAGGCTAGAGAAGTCCTTCACAAACCGCCGGTAATATCCTGCCAGACCGAGAAAAATACGTATCTCAAAAACATTCTTCGATCGCTGCCAATCCATCATTACATCAGTCTTAGACGAGTCCACTGATACCCCATCCTTTGACACCACGTGTCCAAGGAATCTCACCTCCGTCATCCAAAACTCGCACTTCTCGAACTTCGCATACAAGCGATGTTCTCTCAGAAGCTGCAAAACAACATGCAGATGCTCCTCATGCATCTCCCTCGTGGGTGAATAAATGAGAATGCCATCCACGAACACAACTACAAAACTGTCAAGATAAGGGTGGAAGATACAATTCATCAGACACATAAATGTAGCAGGGGCATTCATCAAATCGAACGGCATAACCAGAAACTCGTAGTGACCATAGCGAGTCCGAAAGGTAGTCTTCGCTATGTCTTTGTCCCTGATCCTCAGCTAATGATACCCTGACCTGAAGTCAATATTTAAAAAGCAACGGGACCCTCTCAACTGATCAAACAAGTCGTCGATCCTTGGCATCGGATACTTGTTCTTCACCGTCACCTGGTTCAACTTCCTGTAGTCTATACACAACCGCAATGAACCATCCTTCTTCTTTGGAAAGAGCGCTGGAGCTCCCCATGGCGATGTACTCGGCTGCACAAACCACTTGTCAAGCAACTCCTGAAGCTGCACCTTGAGTTCTTGCAACTCAGCCGGTGCAAAACGGTACGATGGCATAGAGATAGGTGCAACTCCCATAACAAGATCAATGGAGAACTCCACATCTCGACTCGGTGGCAACTCAAACAAATCGTTAGAGAAGACATCCGGATATTCGCACACCACAGGGGGTAACACTCCTCGAACCCCAATTAGTTCATCTAACCTGAGTGCAGAAAAGAGAAAACCTAAATCTCCTCGAACCCGGGTGACACCAGGCATAAACATCAGGCCCAGGTGACACCTGGCAGCCAGTTACTCAGACTTCTTAGTGTTTCCATGTATTTGTGAGAACTAAAGAAAAAGAAGAAGGCATCCAGATAGGTTTTGAAGTACGAATGATCAAAGCTTATACTTTATTCATGTCTTCAACATTTAGGAATACAGTAGAAGATCTGAGTGGAGAAAAGGTTACTGGTTTTCTGCCACGTTGATCTTCATATTCAAAATTCAAGTGCTGAAACGTGATCAAACCATAGGGATCACGCATGTAAAATCTCTATTCTTTCTTGTAGGTATACTGGGTTTTAGTTTTCGAGATTTGGGTAAAAAATTTGTCTTTCCATACGAATTTCGTCCAGACGGTTTCTCGTCCATCCGGATGGTGATACAATTGTTTTTGTTCTATGTTCTTCGCCTCGCACCATGTTTGACTAGATTTATATGCACCATCATTGGATCTTGGGATTCCGATTCCTTGATTGTGGGCCTCCACAAGTCTGTGCACATTAATTTCAATTTTTTAGATCTTGGTGTTCTGCCACCTTTCAAGAAACCGACTCTTTTTTGCTTCCAAAAAATCACTACAAATAATTTGGTCATTTGTGACAAATTAATTGTCTCAAAATGTATGTATTTCCTCATTAATACAATTAGAGATGAAAATGAGTCATTTCCATTTTCGTCGCCATTGGAATGTGGTAAAAAGTATCTCGTGACCAAAACTTATTTTCTGGTTAAAAATTTGATATTTTGTGAGAAAAATTTAAAATTCTCGCTAAATATTTCACATTTGTGGCAAAAATTTTGTGAGTAAAGATAAAATAAAATCGTTGCAATTAATATTTCGTCACAATAAAATTAAAATAAATTTTACAGAACTGATTTGTGACGAAGCAATATCAGCACAATTTGTGTTCCTTGCTAAATAAATACAAATTGCGATGTTATTATTTTGCCACAAATTACATGAAGCAACTCTTTAAATCACAGCCAAGATTCGATCCTATATCCAAATGCGTCATTTAGTCTTCCTACGGTCCTCGATCTTATTGCTCATCAAGAACAACACCATTTGATACTACATTTTATATTATTTTCATCTCCTTATCTCTCTTTATATTTTACCCAAGAAAACATAGTTAAGTACAATATACATTACACTATTAAGCCATGTATGAAGTTAGAGACTAGGCAATTTGATCCGAACACAATTTTTATCCCATGTTTATTTGGGATTTTTTTTTTGTTTTTTAATTTTTTTTTATGTCAAGACTTGTACTTTGGATTAGACTCCTAGAGCTTGTTTGGAATAAGAGATTGGAAAGGGAAGAAATGGCTTAGGAAACATGTAAGTCCCACCGATTTAGATTTTATCACTCAGCACATATAATCTCATGTTTGTTTTGCAGTATCGAGACTAATAATATGGCAAATACTGTTTAATAATAGCCCGTTCTTGGTATTATAATATCATGCCCTTCTTTGGTATTATTAGCGCAATTCTCCAAATTATCTTTTCTTCCTATCTAATAGTAAAAAATAACTCTATAAAATATTTTTATTTTTAATGGTAAATATGCTATTTAAATGAATAATTCATCATTAATCTACTAATCCCATGTTAAACAAAAATATTTTTTTATTACAATCATTAAAACAATAAAACAGTATGGGATTTATTTCTCACTATTAATCCCATATCAGTGGTAATATGAAGAATAATACACTTAATTACCAATTAATCCCATTAGTCCTATACTAATTATGAAACATGGCTTTTTGTGTCATGACTCATTATCTTTGTAACTAAAGTTAAAAAGCTTTAAATCTTTAAGTGAGATCCTACTTACACCACACAGAGTTTTTATTTATTTGACTTAAAATCAAGTTAAACAAAGAGTTCAATTTTAATATTGGATACCAATGGTGGCTTGAATTGGCCATTAGAGATAAATAACCATTTAACATAAATCATTAAGTGGAGACAACTGGGTTAAGAAGCTAATATCACAAATTACCCATGTATCTAACCATTATCACTTCACATGGATATTACGATCTAGAAATGTAACTACAAAATAGTAACTAATAACTTTTCAGGGTAGTCCGACGGTTTAATATCGTAATTGGGACCAACCGTAAGCACGGAGGTCTAGTGTTCGACTCCCGTTGAAAGTGCTCTGACTTAATCGATACCTATGGTTTATGGGTGATTGCAAATATCTAGAAGTTTAAGCTTTAAGGGTGGGTCCTAAGGACCTTGCCTTGAGGCGATTCTTTCGTAAAAAAATAAACAAATGAGTAACTAACATATATAGTTAATTAAAACAACTTGTCACGTTCCAAAACCCGGGATCACGTGAAAATCAACCAAACATCCAATTTATATGAAAATATAAGTTTTCATACATTAAAATCCTCCTGTTGAAGCCGATAGAAACCCCGACAAAGTGTATCTCTCATAAAGGAAAGACATACAGTTCAACATGCATACAATATATCGCCTTTTGGCGTACAAAACTTGCCTTCCGGAACAGGCATATCAAAAAGAAGAAAAACTGTAAAAGTCTTCTGCCACCGCGGGCACCACCAAGCTATATCTCATCTACATCATCACCTGAAAAAGATTTTACAGAAAATTTCCACCCGTGAGCCGAAGCCCAATAGAAAACAGATAATAAGCTGTAAAGTAGGAATATCCAATCATATGGTGGGAGCGAACTCAATCACAAAACCAAAACAGGTTTCAATCTAAAACCCTCAAGTTTTCCCACCAGACTACACAAGTTTTCCAAAATGGTTTTATTAACATAAAATTCTATTTTCATTCTTAAAACCAAGTGATGCAACTATTGCAAATAACTAACCACAGTTAAGAAAAAACAGTAAGCAAAACATCGTTCTCTCGCAGAATGTACCATCGCAAAAAAAAGGAATAATCTCCTATGTACCAACTCTATCACCAGGGGACAGAGGTCACAACTATAGACTCTTGTCCAATATCTAGCCTCCAGATATCGTGGGATCCCCTAGATACACACAGGTTCTATACGGAGCACCATGAACGTACCACTCAATTTACGGGTTACGACACCGAGGGAGCTAAGCACCCATTCGCCTCAATTTATGGGAACTACCTCGAAGGACCCGAGTACATACGTTACGCACGTTTTCGGACTCACATCGAGGGCAACTCGTGCCACATACACATCATCCCGGTACTTCTAGATAATCTTCTCAAAATATTTCTCAAATTGGTACATTAGACATGTACATAGATCCATCCCTCACCAGGAGATCAAAACGAAACATTTTCAAAATATTTTCTCCAAAAATAGTTATACAATGCATGTATAAGCATGAGATCCAATGCATGAAACCATGGAGATCAAAGCAAAACATGTAAAAACATACACATTTTATGAAAACGTTTAGCAAGGGAGCCTCAACCCCAAGGGTTAGCTCCAAACCTCCAATAAACACGTTTTTCATCCAAAAACTCCTCCTTTTTTCTCAAAGAAACCCAACCTTTTCCAAAGGAACTACCAAATTTTCCAAAGCAAACAGCAAACATTTCCGTCGACTGGACCCCACCTCCAGTCGACAGAAAATCACACTGGAAAACAACAATTTTCAATCCGAGGCACTTCAGTCGACTGACCCTCCGAGTTCAACTGAACCTCCCAATTCAAGATCCAGTCGACTGAACTCATGGGTCCAGTCGACTGAACTTGCCCAGAAAATATTTTTTTTCTACAATTTTGTGCTTTCAAACCTCAAACCAAGCTTCAAAAACACCCATTTTGATACCTAAAGGCATACCCGAGCCCAAGGCTATCACAAACCATCCTCAGAAACATCCAATACCTGATTTCATCCAATCGAAACGCCGAAAAAGACTTTTAAAACCTAAAACCCCAACTTTGAAACAAAGATGATTTCCAAGCGATTTACATGGTGAAAACACATAAGATTACATATACAACCCTAATACAGCAGTAGAATCTGAGATCCTACGTCGTTGGGTCAAAAACTTGATGCCTCGATCCATGTGCAAATTCGAGCTTCGTCGAAATCAAAATCCGTCTGGATGGATGCGTAGACCATGATGCCGATACCAAGGATCAGCAGTTGGTTTATCAAAAACCAAGCCCCAGGCCCCCGAGAAGTTAGAGATAAGGTAGAGAGAAAATGGAGAAAACTTAGGAGTTATGTTTTAAAAATTTCTTTTGAAAATATTTAACTCCTGATATTTATAGGCCTCCAAAATATCTTTTTTTTTTAATTTTTGAAATTCAAACCGTAACTCTCCGCTGCCCCCGGGACCAACCCCGTATACTCTGATTAACCAAAACATGCACCATAACTCATATAAGCATATTAAGGCAAAAACGCCAACACGTGTACAAAACAGTAAATATGCATAAATATGAAAATAAAACGGTACAGGGTCTCACAACTCTCCCCCATAAGGAATTTTGCCCCCGAAATTCACTACTAGGTCACGAGGTGAACAACTCCGGGTATCACTCACGAACCCCAAACTCAAGCTCCCAAGT
>JAUMHN010000002.1:1717626-1749957 GCA_032360265.1 Heliamphora ciliata
GTGAACGAAATTATCGATGACTGGTAGAGGAAGAAATTGAAGATAGTTATCCTTAAGCTTGATTTTGAGAAAGCCTATGATTGTGTCAATTGGAAGTATGTCATCAAGCTCATGAAATTGATGGGGTTTGAGGGTAGGTGGTGTAAGTGGATATGGGAGTATATCTCCACTCCCTCGGTTGCTGTTTTAATCAATGGTTCTCCTTCTAGTCTGATAAGGATGGAGAGAGGGCTTAGACAAGGGGACCCCCTCTCACCATTTCCGTTTAATCTAGCAGCTGAAGGGATAAATACCCTGATCGACAAAGGCAGGAGATTGAATTTGATAGGGGAGTGGAAATTGGAGGCTAAGGTCTTGTCATCAGCCACCATCAATTCGTAGATGATATAGTGATCTTTAGTTGGCCTGATTATCAAGAGATTGGGTATATCAAACACATCCTCAGAGGGTTTGAATTGGCTTCTGGATTAAAGGTTAATTACCACAAGAGCATGGTGTATGGTGTGGGTATTTTCGAGGATGAGCTGCAGTCCATTGCCTCCCTGTTACGATGTAAGGCAAGAGGGCTCCCTATGAAGTAACTGGGTCTACCTGTGGGTTTAAACCCTAGGCTTGTTATGAGCTGGGCTCTACTGGTGGATAGGTTCAAGAAGAAACTATCTCCATGGAAGAAGAAGTATCTTACTAAGGCAGGGAGGATCCAGCTCATCAAAGCCATCTTATCGAACCTTCTAGTGTACTATATGTCCCTAAACGGAATGCCTATTAGTGTGGGTAAACAATTAGAAGGCATACAGATAAGTTTTTTTTGGGGGGACAGCAACACTCAAAGAAAGATTCATTTGGTTGCATGGGGGAGAATTACCTTGAGCAAACAAGACGGTGGGTTTGGGGTGCCAAATCTCAGGCACAGGAATGCTGCTTTGCTGTTCAAGTGGGGTGGTCGAGATTTGCTAAAGAAAAAGGGAGTTTATGGAGAAAGATAATATACTGTAAATATAAAGGCCACCTGTTGGATTGACTACCTCAAGTCTCTGGAGGTTCAAAAAAATCTGTAATTTGGAAAGGGATCCTGGATTTGGGAGCAGTTGATAGCCTTACTGAAGATGTGTTCTTTAGGAATTTGGGACTCTCTCTAGGGGGATGGAATTACTATAAAATTTTGGGTTGATTCGTGGGTGGGGGAGCAACCATTGAAGAAGCAATTTTCCAGACTTTTCATGCTGTCAAATCAAAAGGAAGCATCTGTTCTTGATATGTTAAAAGGATCCCAATTCTGGTCCCCATAGAATGTGCAGTTTAGAAGAGAGTTGTATGGTTGGGAAATGAGTTGCCTTGACAATTTGTTGGAATCCATTAATAATACCCTTCTCACACTTAACAAGAAGGACAGACCTTGGTGGAAAGACGAGAGAGGTGGTGTGTTCTCAATTAGTTCCTTCTATAAAAGTCTGGAACCATTAGATGGGCGTGCTGACCCATAGTAAAATTAAATCTTGATTTACTTGTATTTATTTAATTAAAATGAATTGCTAGACTCAATCTTAATTCTTGGATCAAATGTACTTGATATCATCTTTTATGAATTAATTAATTAAATTATATAAGATTGGATCCTAGCCATTAATTTTAATCTTAGAGATGAGGTATCAAATTTTTAAAGCACCTAAGACATTTTAAAAACCCTTTTGACCAAGCCAGAAAAGGATTATATCCCTCTTTTTCTCTCTTTTTTTCCAGATTAAATCCCTCTTTCTCTATTTTTTTCTTTCTTTAAATGTTGTTGAATCTTCAAGGTGTTCTTGAGTCTTCAAGATGTTTTTGGTGTGTTCTAGGTGTTCTTGAAGAACTACCTCTTCAAGTTCACTTTTTTCTCCATTGATCTTGAACCTTGAAGGAAGATAATAGAAAGCTTAGAGAGCTCAACCAATCTTGGATTAGAGGACCCAAATCCTCTATCCAACCTTTATCTCAGCTTAATTAGAGGTAGAAATTTTACTAATTCTTGATGTGCATGCTTACAAGTTAAAGGTGAAGTGTTTATTTCCTTTCGAACTTTTACCTACTTGTCTATATTTAAAGTTTCTACCACTATGTTTTTAAATACTTGTCGTGACTTGACTCAAGTTTACTCAAAGTGATGTTAATGATCTTGTTTTATCTTTTTGGTTTACATACTTAAAGTTCATATAAAAACGTATTTTGGGTGGCAGAAAAGTCATTTGCTTTCTGAAGAAAGAAAGTACTGTGTGTGTTCTCGAGTTTTGTGTTGAGATTTAATTTTTGGGTTGGTGATGCCATAAGAATAAGGTTTGGGTATGGGATGACTTTCGGTAAAAGCTTGTAAAATTATGCAATGATTAATCTAGTATTCTTGATTATTGTTTAAGGATCTATGGAAAAGGACTCACAACCAAAGAAAGAAAAAGCGTTTGATGTTTTTGTTGAGTTGAGATGTTGAGATCTTGGATATAAAATGAGTTTTGAGAAAGAAAGTGTTTTACGAAAAAAAAAATTCTTCGAGAAGTTATTTTGTATAGAGAAAGTGTTTTTTTTAGAAAATTTTCTTAAGAATGAAAAAAGAGTTAATAACACCATTGGCACGGATATATTCTAAAAATCATACTTTGTGTAATGAATTTTAGTATTTATTTTATTCATTAATAAAATTTGTTATTTATATTTTAATGAGAATCTGTATGAGTAATATCTGCACTGTATTATTTATTTAATGTTAGGCATGCGTGTCTTTTATTCTACATAGTAAATAATTTAGTACATAAAATTCGACTTACACACAGAAGATCAGATTATCGGTTATTGTAAAATATAAGGTTTTTGTTCACAGCCTTAAATAGAGTTGGACACACGATCGGTAGAATTGTAGCACAGTATTTAATAGGTCTGTCTTGATTATAAAGAATAATATAGTTCAAACTCACTGTACTAGTACACTTTGTATGTATTAAACAGGATCGTCTTTGGATAATTATTTTTATACTGACTGTATAAAAATTTCATGGTTATTATGAATATTTATATTCTTATTTTCAAAATAATTAATACTCACATATATTTAGTATTTGTTATTTTGATACATAAAAGAGTGAGATCTTTTATGGATCAATAAGCTCGGTGAATTGGATAACGACAGAACGTGTATGATAAATATTAATTATTAGAGGAATTCACATCCTGATATTGGTATTGATTATACACCATTAAGGAAGCTTATAAGTTTTGATTATGTCAAACTTTACAAGTGAATTTTGTATTCGACATATCAAATAAGTTAAGTGAAAAGTTTAAAAAAAAATTATAAGTGGTCAATTAAATAAAATTGTCAGTAATTTAATTTAATCAACGGGTATCTGTAATCTTAACGTGGAAAGATAAAATAAGCACTTAATAACATGGAGCTCGAAATTATTTTGAGATAAGGTCGGGAGTACAATCATAATTCTTTAGTGGTACGAATTATAAATTTATGGATTATGAATTAAATTCAGATTGAATTAATTTTCTTAATGATATAAGGAGTTTGAATTTTATTAACTCCTCAAGTCCCTAACGTAGCCTATTTATATGTAGCTAAATCTCTTGGCAGTTTAGGTTTAAATATTTTCGTGATATTAAGCAGCTAACTAGAGTTTAGGTCACGAATTTTTAGCCCACATTCGATTCGTAACCAGGCATATGAGAATAAGGTAGAAGACTTGAGGTGTAGATGATTTTCTATTCATGTGCATCCGTCAGACATATTTCTGTTCGAGTGCTGAGATGAGATCAAATTAGAGAAACATCGAAGGTATAATTTTATTTTGCCAAGTTAGAATTTTTATTGAATTTTTGTCGTTCTTTTTCGTGTAATCATTATGCACTGTCATTAGTTATTGGGATTCTATTTCCCAACAACCATAACTTATGTGTTTACATGTAATCTTATTTTAATATTTTCTCGACGAGTTGTGAGCTCATCCTTCCATATTTTAGATGATGATTTGGAAGGAGAAGCACAAAAGAATGCTTGATGGAAGCACAAAAGAATGCTTGATGGACTTGTGAATGAAAAGATAGATCTTGAGCTAAAAGGCTCATTTTTGCTATAATATTATGTTTTAAGTTTGTGTACAAACTTTGGTGGTGTAACCTTGAAATATGTTTACACTATTTTTAATTTTTATGTTAATTATGGATGGTTGACGTTTTTTTGCCATTTACAAGCTTTGAGAATATTTTCTTTAGATTATGGAAATGAAAAAAAATGAAGACTAAAGGAATAGTAATTTAAATTTGATTTTTATAGTCTAGTTCAACTTTTAAGTAATTCTTAAGAACTTTAACTTAACCAAATGAAGAAATTCTTGAGCATAAATGATTATTTTCAAAGATCTACATCTATAAATTTTTGCAAATGTTAAAAATGAGCTTTGATTGATCAAAAATAGTTTTAAACTTAAAGGAATGAATCTGTCCCAAATTTCTGTACTAAACAGTTAACTTTGGAGGGCCACAATTTAATTTGGTTTCGTTCAATAATTTTTTTTTTTGATTTTTACACGGCAACTAGATCTGAAAGTTACGGAAATTTTCCACTTGTTACATGTCATGTTGACTTAAAATAAATTTATTATGATTTTTCTACTAGAAGGTATCAAATTTGTGATATTCTGTAAAGATAATATTGGGTGTGTATTTTGCATTCTGCGGACTCATATAATTAGAATTTTATTTACATGTATTTGGATTGAATTGGAGTAATGAATCCATAAGAAGTCTAATATGTGTAAAATTTTATAATTGTATTGATGCTAGAATTTTAGAATTTGTTTATAAATAGGAACCTTATCATTCTAATTGTTGTGTGGAGAGCTTAATCAAATGGGTAGAAATATAGAAAGAGGCGAAAAAATACCAGAGACACTGGGGTAACCTTTGAGCAGAAAAATGGAGTTTGTTTCAAGGCTCGGATTGTAAGTGTCATTTTTTGACATATTTTTGATTTCATGATTGTACACTCTGCGTTGTAGTGGATTACCTCTCTTACCCGTATATGCTGAATCATGTAAATCTTTTCGTGATTTCTCTTTAGTGTGTGCATAGTTGTGCTTCTATTTGCATTCAGGGACTGGTGATCAAATCCCTATAAGTGGTATTAGAGCAGATAGTTGACGATTCAATACCGTAGTTGGAGATCAGAGCATAGATATATGTTTTTATCTCGGCTCGTATAGTTTAAAGAATATTTATTTTATACAAAAAAGAGAAAAAATGCGACGACTTGGTATGGTGTATAAGGCAAAAGGTGGTGCACTAAACTATCAAGATTTATTGCAGGTAGAGTCAATCAGATGGTGATTTCTTGATTCGGCGGATGATGAGAAACCAATATACCTCGACGAATAGGTGAAGTGACGGCAGATACCACGACGAATGTGGCGAGTTCTTGGTTTGAGTGTAGCGGATTAACGACAATGGCAGAATCAACATCAACACTAGTTATTTTCAAGGTGGTTTGCAAAATTTAAGGCAAGGTGAAAATTGTTAGGTGTGTGTCATGTATCCAACGGATCATATAATTAGAGTTTTATTTACATGTGTTTGGGTTGGGCTAGAATCATGAATTTATAAAAAGTCTAATACATGTAGAGTTTTATAATTATATGGAGGCTATGATTTTAGGTTTGCCTGTAAATATACGTGTAGAGTTTTATAATTATATGGAGGCTATGATTTTAGGTTTGCCTGTAAATAGGAATCTTATAATTCTAGTTATTGTGTAGAGAGTTGAATCAAAAGAGTAGAGATATATGTAGGGAGAGATAAAAAAATTTTGAGGGCACCGGGGTGATTTTGAGCGAAAAAACAAAATTTATTTTAAGGTTTGGGTTGTGAAAGTGTCAGAATTTCTGGTATTTTTGGTCTCATGATTGTACATTTTATAATTATAATGAATTATCTCTCTCACTCATGAACTTAGGCAGGTTGTGCCAAATCATGTAAATTCTTGTGTGATTTTTCTTTGGTGTATGTATGGTTATGCTTCTATTTGAATTTAAGAATTGGTGATTAAATTTCAATAAATGTAGATTTCATTTTGTTTGGTACACGTTTAGTTTTGAGGTTTAGGCCATGTGAAAATAAACTCAATGAGTTTTTCATTGAATTAACATTTGCATCAATTGGACTTAAAAAGTAAATTTAATATAATTATTTAAAGTTCGGGTGATTGCGGCAAATTTTTGGGGCATTCAGCGAAAGGTCCAAAAAAATAAGTTTTAACGCGTAAGGTCCATCATTTTTTTTAACGCGCGAGCTCCAATTAACCGATTTCTCCCAAAAATTTCCTTCAAACAGATAAATTTATCTGTGCGTACAGATAAATTTATCTGTGTCTTTCAAAATATGTGTAAGGTAAACAGATAAATTTATCTGTGCATGTATAAGACACACAGATAAATTTATCTATTCTACATACAGATAAATTTATCTATTTTAGGGTATTTTTGTCTCAAAATGACCTTGCGCGTTAAAACTTTTATACGATTGGATCTTGCGTGTTAAATTTTTTTATGGTGAATAAAAAACAGTAAGCGCCCTATAAATTTGACTGTTCACTAATTTTTCGTAAATTTTTGAAGGAAAATGATTATTCTTTCAAAAAGGACTTTTAATTATTCTTTAATTTCTTAAACTATATCAAGAGGTTTTGTAACTTACTTAAATACTATTAATATATAATCCTTTTTCATAAATCTCTTAATACCTACTTTTAATTATTAACTCACGAGGGTAAAAAGTGAGGTATTACACAGTCAATATGCTTATTGATGCTAGGGTATGGGCCTCGCAGTTGAAGACATGGTTTTTGGTACTAGAGGTATGGGCGTACGTTTGAAATGAGTTTCATGCTAGGGGCATCAGCTACACAAATTGAAGGATTTCTGTCAAAGGTATCTTCCAAATTTTTGACACCAAGAGGATGCGATTTTAACAAAGAAATTGCTAATTAAGGTTAAGAAGATTTTGTCATTAAAGATAAATTAAAGAGATTAATGTCAAGCATGCATCAAGTTATGATGAGGCCAGACCTTCTTTGTATACTTATAGCACAAGACTAAGTAGTTGCAAATAAAAATGACACGAGTATAATGATCACAGGGCTAAGAAAGAAGAATGTTCAATACAAAAATTTATTCCCAATAATTATATTCATAGTGAGAAGGGAAAAGTTTCTTGACTTCCTACAATACCAAAGAATAAAGAATAAAATCTAATGAAAAACAGAATATTATTCTTAAACTAAGGCACATTGGAATAAGCAAAACAGTCTTTTTTATAAAAAGAAAAGAGAAAAAAAGGGGTGCATGTCTTTTAGTTGATGATATCTCCAGAATTGTTTTTAGCCCACACTCTCCACCTCTTCGGGTTCTTCTTCAGGATCCTTTTCGAGGTCTTCAAGATGAAGATGCCATTAGGCCCTAACCTAGTCACGTTGTCATCCTCCTCGCTGCAGTATCATCCCGAGACTCCAATAGGCCATGACTCAACTAAGACTCCAACAGGATCGAGGAATGATCAACCCTAGGTGGTCAAACAGCCACATCTTTTATGAAGAAATTGTTGGTTTTGAACTTGGTAAAACATGGTTAATAGTTAACTTTGAAATTAAATAACTTCGGATATGATTAATTTTTTTTAATGATTCTAAATTCTAATATGTTCCTCTCCATGAGTAGATTAATCATGAATTTTGTGGCGTTTAAAACTGTTAGCAGGTGAATGAGAAATTAATTTTAAAAGTGTGCTATTGAAATTGATAAAAGTTGATAACTTATACTCAATCCCACGTTGGTTGGGAAAAGGGTTGTTGAGCGATTTTTATAAACCAACCTTACCAAAGAGTTGTGCTCCTTGGGGTACTCAATTTTGTGGAAGGAGAAGAATCTACACAGGGGTGGGTTCGACCCAAACCCTACACGTGTGCACCGCTGCTCGCTCGTTCAACTGATCGACCAACTGAGCCAGGCTCGGGTCGCGGGTTGAGTCAAACCTTAATTTTTTACAAAAAATTTATTTAAATTTTTGATTTTGAATAATTTATTGGAATTCAGTTTTTGGTTCGCGTATATTGGCGGGTTTAACTGCCAAATCAAACTAGTTCATGTCTATTCGGTCAGTCCAATTAGGCACCACTGGGTCTTTAAATTGACAGACCCTCTACCCATTTTTGATATTAGAAAATCCAAAACCTCTCCCCTTATACTCTGCTTCTGTGGTTTGTTTGCAATCCTGCCATTTTCTTGCAATTATGGAGAGAGAGTTAAGCACAATTTCGGTTCGCTAGAGTAACAGATTGATGTGCTGCTTCTGTTGCTCGTCAATCGATGTATCTTGGAAGACATACACTGCAACTCGAAGCACCGAAACGAGAGCATTTTTGTCTTAAGAATATCGTGTTAAAACATGAGCCTTGATCAATCTCTATCGTAACAGATTCTTTAATTTCAGTATTTTCATTTTTAAAGATACTATTTTTCTGTATTTCTATTTTTCGCTATTTGTTTCTATACATGTTGTTTATGTTATTTTGTCAGTATACAAAACAGATTATTTTCAGTTTATTTTAACCAACATTATTAAGACAAAAATCAATTGAAATTATCTTTTGTTTTACACTTTAATTGTTTTTTACAAAATAGTTGGACAGATTACATTCTGTTTTTGTTTTAATTACATTTTATTAATTCTGTAATTCGTTTCAATGATATTAATTATGTGGATTAAGATTAAATACAATTTTAATTACGGTTTATTAAGTTTAGTATTTAATTTTTGGTGCTATTATTTATGGTTTGTAGTATAAAACCAGTTTTTAGGATATCAATCTACGTTGTACAGATTATTTCAATTTCAGATATATAAACGATTTATGCAGTTCACAGATTATTGCAGTCTTTTAAGGAAAAAAAATATTTTTATCTGCAGTATTATTTTTAATTGCTGTTTTTTTAAGAAAAAATATAGTTTTTTCAGATTTATTTTTCGGGTTGATAAACAGTATTGTTTGTTGTTATTTCTATAAATAACAGAAAATAAAATATGGATTATGCAAATATTGGTACTTCTGCTACAACTTCTGTTTCCCATACCCCTGTACCGGTTCCACTTTCTGTACCTTCTTTGATACCGATTGTCACTACGACAGTTCTAGTGAATTACGGAAAAAAGTCAAAAAAGTTTAATGAAACTTGCTTTAAAAGATGACAACAGAAAATATTGTTCTATCTGATTACTCTGAATCTGGTTAGATTCCTACGTGAGGATACTCCGACATTGACAAAAGGTGAAACCGATCGGTAGGTGGTTGTTGCGGTAGATGCATGGAAACATGCTGACTTTTTGTACTAGAATTATATCCTCAATGAATTGGACAACACATTGTGCTATGTGTATAGTTCAATCAAAACGACAAAGGAACTGTGGGAATCCTTGGATAGCAAATATAATACGGAGGATACCAGTGCGAATAAATTCATCGTTGGTAAAATTTCTAGATTATAAGATGGTGGATTCCAAGCCAATCGTCGGACAAGTTCAAAATCTTCATCTTATCCTGCATGATATTCATGTAGAAGATATGCTTCTAAGTGGATCTTTTCAAGTTGCTACTATTTTTGTGAAATTACTGTAGGGCTAGAAAGATTTTAAGAATTATTTGAAGTGTAAGCGCAAGGAGATTAAATTAGAGGAACTGATTGTCAGATTGAGGATAGAGGAAGACAACCGCAAGTCTAAGAGAAAGATCGGGATGGAGTCTAAGTCAAATGTTGTGGAACAGGCGCCCAAGGTCAACAACAAGAAGAGAAAGCATGTTGGTGACAAAGGCGACGACTCCAAAAGACTCAAATTCAAGGGCAAGTGTTACATCTGTGACAAGCCGGAGTATCGATCAAAAGACTGTCGCAGCAAGCCCAAGAAGAATGCCTAATCCAACCTAACTGAGGTGGGCAATCTTTCTATGGGGGTGGATGACATCAGTCTTCTGTTGGAATTTTTTGAATGCATTGGCCATTGAATTCCAGAATTCAATAGCAGAATTCAATTGTAATTGAATTGGCCATTCAATTGGCCATTGAATCCTGATAATCAATACCATTCATGGCTATTGATTCTCCTGAAACTCCCTCCATGATGGAAGGCCCATAGATGCTCATCCCATTCAGCTTTTCAGGGAGACAGAGAAAAAGGAAGAAGACAGTAGAGGTGAGAAAGGAGAGATACAATTCAGATTATATTGCAAGCTGTAAGAGAGAGAAAGACAAACGGAGTACGTTCGTAGCCGATCCTTGATGGTGTTCCAACGATCGTGTAGCCATTTTATCCTGGGAGAGTGATGCCGGTGGAAAACCTATAATACCCTCGGTAGGCGGTGAATCATTCTTAAGGAAACTGCGATTGCAGGACTCGGATTGCAAATTCTATTCCTGTTATTTCTGTTATTTTATTTTCCAGTAATTTCGAATTATTGTAATTGTTGAAAGTTAATAAAGATATATTTTCTGAATCACCGAGCATGTATATATTTGACTTTGGCGTTGGATTGTCTCCCAACATCTTCTAGCTATTGTGTCTGAAACGAACCTAGTTGAAAATTCCAAAGAATTGTGGGTGGACATAGAGTTACTCGCCACATTTTTTCAGACAGACGAATGCTCTCTACTTATCAGACGATAGATGGAGAACTTATGTACATGGAAAACTCTTCTATCTCCAAGGTGGAAGGCCAATGAAAGGTTATTTTGAAGATGACTTTGGGGAATGAACTTATGCTCAACAACGTGCTACATGTGCCAGACATTCGCAAAAATCTAGTTTTTGGTTCTTTGTTGAGTAAAAATGAGTTTAGGCTAGTGTTTGAATTTGACAAGTTTGTACTCATAAAAAGTGGAATGTTTGTGGTAAGGGGTTTCAGACTGACGGTCTGTTCAAACGGAATGTAATGGTTGTTGTACCAAAAACTACTATGAATAAAAGTGAATCTTCTTTTGCTTATATTGTTGAGTCCTTTTTATAGCATGGTAGATTAGGACATTTAATTATAATTCTCTACGTAGATTAATTAACAGTAATTGCCTGCCTAAATTTGATATTGATCCGAATCACAAATGTAAAATTTGTATATAAGCAAAATTAGCTAAGACTACTTTCCATTCTGTAGAAAGGAATACAGAACTTCTAGATTTAATTCACAATGATATTTGTGATTTTAAATCAATTCAAACAAGAGGTGGTAAAAAGTATTTCATTACTTTTATTGACGATAGTACTAGATACGGTTATATCTATTTGCTTAAAAGTAAGAACGAAACCTTAGAAATATTTATATATTATAAGAATGAAATTAAAAATCAAATTAGAAAGAAGATTAAAACTCTAAGGAGCGATAGAGATAGTGAATATAATTCGCCTTTTGATAAATTCTGTTCACAGCATGGCATAATTTATCAAACAATTACTCCCTATTCTCTATAACAAAATGGTATTGCTGAACGAAAGAATATAACTTTAAATGATATAACGAATGCTATGTTGATTAGTTATGAATTATCTCAGAATCTGTAGGGGGAAGCTATGCTTTCAGTTAATTATATTCATTACAAGATACCTCACAAGAAGACGAATAAGAAACCTTCTGAATAGTGAAAAGGTAGAATGCGTACGTACAAATTCTTAAAAGTGTGGGGATGTTTGGCAAAAGTAGCAGTGCCTATTCCAAATAGGTCAAAATTGGGACCTAAAATCGTTGACTGTGTATTCATCATCGGTTATACTAACAATAGTAGTGCTTATCAGTTTCTGATTCACAAATTTAAAATTTTAGATATGCATGTTAATACTATTATTGAGTCAAGAAATACAGTGTTCTTTGAACATATATTCCCTTGTAAATTTGGACAAGAGACAAGTTCTATAAAAGGAACTCATGACACTACTCAAAGTAGTGATCACGATGAAGATCAAGAAGGAGAAGAGATTGAAGAACCAAGCCGTAGTAAACGCGTTAGAATTTCTAAATCCTTTGGTCTAAATCTTCTAACATATTTGTTAAAAAATGAGCCTTGAACTTACAAGAAGACATTGTCCAGTGCTGAAGCTCATTTATGGAAAGAGGCTGTGAATAGCGATATTGAATTCATCATTCAGAATCATACATGGGAACTGGTAGATCTTTCACCATGTTGTAAATCTCTTGGGTATAAATAGATATTCAAGAGAAAGATGAAAGTAGATGGTTCAATTAACAAGTACAAACCAAGACTTAGGGTCAAATGATATAGACAAAAAGAAGGTTTTGATTACTTTGATACATATTCACCAGTTACAAGAATAACTCTATATGCATGTTAGTTTCCATAACTGCGTTATTTAGCCTATATTAGGACTAGCTTTTTTGAGAGTTTTTTTTTCTTAAAAGCTTCCAAAAAGGCCTACTTGTTTGGCTTTGGCTTTGGCTGGCTTTTTCTATATATTTTTACATCTACTTTTTTACCAAAAAAAAAAAGTCAAAATGTCAAAATGCTAAAAAAAAGCTAGTCCAAACATAGGCTTAATCTAGATATACATCAAATAGATGTAAAAACAGCATTCTTGAATGGTGAATTAAATAAAGAGATTTATATAGAACAACCAGAAGGGTTTGTTCTTCCTTAACAAGAGAATAAAGTATGTAAACTCGTCAAATCTCTTCATGACTTAAAGCAAGCGCCAAAGCAATTGTAGGAGAAATTTGACAACACTATGATGTCAAATGATTTTGAGAAAAATGAATGTGACAAGTGTGTCTGTGTTAAAAACACAGACAAAAAGAAATGTCATCGTTTGTCTTTATGTTGATGACATGATCATCAAAGGTAGTGATGAAATGATCAATTCTACTAGGAAAATGTTGAACAAATAGTTGGACATAAAAGATTTAGGAGTGACATATGTTATTTTAGAAATGTCAATTTCTACAACATCTAACGGATATGCTTTGTTTCAATCACATTACATTGAGAAAATACTTTGTAAATTCACTAAGAATGATGACCGTCTAACAAGAACGCCGGTAGATGTAAATCTACATCTATCCAAAAATATGGGCAAAAGCATATCTCAATTGGAATATTTCAGGATTATTAGGAGTCTAATTGTAACACATTGACCGTTTTCATGGCAACGATATTGCCCGCTTTAGACAAAACCCTCACGATTTTGTTCTTCCAATGAGATCATACATCCTTGCATTACTCTAGCGTGATCACGTTTAACGGAGTTTTGCTAGGGTCTCTACTACTTGGAAAAAGACCTCGTTGCTATGTAGGGGTCCAAAGTTTTTCTTTATAGTTCAAGAACTCCCTCTCTCTTTTTGATGTAAGATACCAGGATATCACAATCCACTCTCTTAGGGGTGCACGTTCTCGTGCAGTAGCCTGCCAGTTTCGATAGTCTGTCAGTCCTTATCAATCCGCCCACTCAGTAGCCCGCCCACATAACATGAGAGATGACATGGGCCCACACTCTGAGGTGGGAAGAGTCAGCTCTGATACTACTTGTAACACCCCGACTATTCTCATGGCAACGATATCGTCCGCTTTGGACAAGCCCTCGTGATTTTTTTTTCTCAGGAAATCACTTATCCTTGCATTACTCTAGCGTGAGTACGCTTAACTGAGTTTTACTAAGGTTTCTACCACATGGAAAAAAGGCTTTGTTACTATGTAAGGGTCCAAGATTTTTCCTTTATACCCTAGGAATTTTCTCTCCCTTTTCGATATGGGATGCCAAGATATCACAATCCACCTCCCATAAGAGTGGACGTCCTCATGCAATAGCTTGCCAGCTCTGGTAGCCTACCAGTCCTTATCGACTCGCCTAATTAGTAGCCCGCCCACATGACACGCGAGACGGCAGGAGCTCACACTCGGAGGTGGGGAGAGTCAGCTCTAATACCACTTGTAACACCCCGACCCTTCCCATAGAAACGATATTGTCTACTTTGGGCAAAGTCCTCACGATTTTGTTCTTTCCAGGAGGTCACTCATCCTTGCATTACTCTAGCGTGAGCACGCTTAACTGATTTTTGCTAGGGTCTCTATCACCTGGAAAAATGCTTCATTGCTATGTAGGGGTTCAAGATTTTTTCTTTAAAACCCAAGAACTCCTTCTCCCTTTTTGATGTGGAATACCAGGATATCACAATCTACCCACATTAGGGCTGCATAACTCTATGCAGTAGCCTGCCAGTTCTTATCGACCTGCCCCTCATAGCTCGCCCACATGACACACGAGACGGCATGGGCCCACACTCAAAGGTGGGAAGAGTCGGCTCTATACCACTTATAACACCCTAACCCTTCTCATGGCAACAATATTGTCCGTTTTGGGCAAAATTCTCACAATTTTGTTCTTCTATGGAGGTTACCTATCATTGCATTACTCCAGCATGAGTACACTTAACTGCGTTTTGCTAGGGTCACTACCGCCTGAAAAAGGTCTCGTTGCTATGTAGGGGTTCATGATTTTTTCTTTATAACCCAAGAATTCTATCTCTCTTCTCGATGTGGGACACTAGGATAACCCAATCGACGGTGGGCCAAGTGACTAGGAAATGTTCATTTTCACTGTGGGATAGCTCCCTGAATTGCTAGTAAAACTTTTTAATTTAATATCATTCTAAAAATAGAAAGCGAGTAATAACTCAAATATCTATGCACTCATATTAGCTTTGCTAATATTTTGTTGAAAACATGTTTCAGGTGATGCCTAAAAGAGATTGAACTACAGTGGATGTTTTTTCCTCTTTTGCTTCTTATTTAACCTTGAATGAATATTTCTTCTCCATGTTATGTACGTATGAAAAGTTAAATGATGTATGAATTTTCAAATATACGCACTAGTATGCTCTGGGAAGTTTTGAAAGGATCGCTGGGAAAGCTTTTTGGGAAATTTATAAAAGGATATCATTTTATACCAAAACTAATAAAGGAGTTTTCAAAATAAGAGGCCTCGAGTTGGTTTTGACTTACTGGCCGGTCACGGACGCCATTCTAAGAAATTGGTCGTGACAGAGATCTTGTAACACCTCGACCCTTCTCATGGCAATGATATTGTCCGCTTTGGGCAAAATCTTTACGATTTTGTTCTTCCCAGGTGGTCACCCATCTTTGCATTACTCTAGTGTGATCACGCTTAACTAAGTTTTGCTAGGGTCTCTACCACATAGAAAAAGGCATCGTTACAATGTAAGGGTCCAATATTTTTTCTTTATAGCTCAAGAACTCCCTCTCCCTTTTCGATGTGGGATACCAAGATATCACAATTCACTTCCCTTAGAGCTGCATATTCCCGTGTAATAGCCTACTTGCTCCGATAGCTTGTCAATTCTTATTGACCCGCCCACATGACATGAGAGACGGCAGGGGCCCACACTCGAAGGTCGGAAGAGTCGGCTTTGAAACCACTTGTAATACCCCAACCATTCTCATGGCAACGATATTGTCCGCTTTGCGCAAAGCTCTCACGATTTTGTTCTTCGCATGATGTTACTCATCATTGTATTACTCTAACGTGAACACGCTTAACTGAATTCTGCCAAGGTCTCTACTACCTGAAAAAAGGTCTCGTTACTATGTAAAGGTTTAAGGTTTTTCCTTTATAACCTAATAAGTCCCTCTTCCTTATCGATGTGAGATACTAGGATATCACAATCTACCCTCTCAGGGTTGCACGTCCCCGTGCAGTTGTTTGCCAGCTTTGGTAGCTTGCCAGTCCTTATCGACCCGCCCACTTAGTAGCTCGCCCACATGACACGCGAGACGGCAGGGGCCCACACTCGGAGATGGGAGAGTCGGCTCTAATACCACTTGTAACACCCCGACTCTTTTCATGGCGACGATATTGTCTTCTTTGGCAAAACCCTCACGATTTTGTTCTTCTCAAGAGGTCACCATCCTTGCATTACTCCAGCGTGAGCACGCTTAACTGATTTCTGCTAAGGTCTCTACCACTTGAGAAAAGGACTCGTTGCTTGTAGGAGTCTAAGATTTTTCCTTTATAGTCCAAGAACTCTCTCTCTCTCTCTCCCTCCCTCTCTCTTCATTGTGAGATATCGAGATATCATAATCCACCCCCTTTAGGGATGCACATCCCCGTACAGTAACCTACCAGTCCTTATCGACCAGCCCACTCAGTAGCCTGCCCACATGACATACAAGACGGCATGGGCCCACACTCGAAGGTGGGGAGAGTCAGCTCTGATACCACTTATAACACCCCGGCTCTTCTCATGGTAATGATATTGTCCGTTTTGGGCAAAGCCTCACAGTTTTGTTCTTCTTAGGAGGTCACCAATTCTTGTATTACTCAAGCGTGAGCACGTTTAACTACATTTGTTAGGGTCTCTACCACCTGAAAAAATTTATTGTTGCTCTGTAGGGATCCATAGTTTTTCTTTTATAGCTTAGGAACTCTGTCTCTCTTTTCGATATGGGATACTAGGATATCTTAATTGACGGTGGGCCAGACGACTAAGGAATGATCATTTCCATTGTGGGGTAGCTCCCCGGATTGCTAGTAAAATTTTTTAATTGGATATCATTCTAAAAATAGAAAGCGAGTAATAACTCATATATCTATGTATTTACACTATCTTTGCTAATGTTTTGTTGAAAACATGTTTCATGTGATGCCTAAAAGACATTGAACTAGAGTGGATATTTTTCCCTCTTTGGCTTCTTGTTTGACCTTGAATGAATGTATCTGCTCCATGTTATGTACGTATAAAAAGTTGAATGATGTATGAATTTTCTAACATATGCACTACTATGCTCTGGGAAGTTTTGAAAGGATTGCTGACCGGTCACGGATGCCATTCTAAGAAATTGGTCGTGACAGAGATCTTGTAATACCTCGACCCTTCCCATAGCAACGCTATTATCCACTTTGGGTAAAACCCTCACGATTTTGTTCTTCTTAGGAGATCATCTATCCTTGCATTACTCTAGCGTGAGCACGCTTAACTAAGTTCTGCTAAGGTCTCTATCATTTGGGAAAAGGACTCATTACTATGTAAAGGTCCAAGATTTTTTCTTTATAGTCGAGGAACTCCCTTTTTCATTCCGATGTGGCATACCAAGATATCACAATCTACCCCCTTAGGGCTGTACGACCTCATGCAGTAGTCTACCAACTCTAGTAGCCTGCCAGTTCTTATCGACCCACCCACTCAATAGCCCGTCCACATGACAAACGAGATGGTAGGGATCCACACTCGGAGGTGGGGAGAGTTAGCTCTAATACCACTTGTAACACCCCGACCTTTTTCATGGTAACGATATTGTCCGCTTTGGGCAAAGCCCTCACAATTTTGTTCTTTCCAGGGGTTGCCCATCCTTGTATTACTCCAACGTGAGCACGCTTAACTGAGTCTGGTAGGATTTTTATCACCTGGAAAAATATCTCGTTTCTATGTAAGGGTCCAAGATTTTTTCTTCATAGCCTAAGAACTCTTTCTCCCTTTTCGATGTGGGATACCAGGATATCACAATTCACCTCCCTTAGGGCTGCACGTCCCCGTGCAATAGCCTACCAGCTCTGGTATCCTGCCAGTCCTTATAGACCCGCCCACCCAGTAGCCTGCCCACATGACACGTGAGACTGCAGGGGCCCACACTCATATATCTTTAATGATGAAGATATATGAGACTACACTGAAGAATACCTCCAAGCACTTATAGAACAAGGAACTCAACTCAAAATTCAAGAAAACACTCTTTGCTTCAATAAAACACGACGCTGTTATCCTTGAACCTCGAGGCTGCTATGATGCTTCGATCCTACAATCGGTCGTGACATCCACCGGTCGTGACCATTAGATGTCACGGTCATCATGGGTCTTCAATCATAGAACCGACTATAACCTTTGGATGTCACGACTATCATGGTGCTTCGATCTCACAAATGGTCCTGACCTTTGAATGTCACGACCATCATAGTTCGTAATTTTTCTTCGCGGCCGCGAAATTCAATGTTCACAGCCACGTCCTTCTCATAGAACCTTCTATTCTGGACGCGTGGCAGCGTGCCAGAAGACGTCGTCAGTGCACTGGAGCCTATAAATAGGCGTCGTTTTCAGCAAAAAAATAGGAGAGTGACATTTTTTAGTGCAGATACTCCCTGGATCCGATACTCACCCGATACACTCCCCA
The DNA here is from genome assembly GCA_032360265.1 of Heliamphora ciliata. Lineage (NCBI taxonomy): Eukaryota > Viridiplantae > Streptophyta > Magnoliopsida > Ericales > Sarraceniaceae > Heliamphora > Heliamphora ciliata. The sequence goes on from JAUMHN010000002.1 coordinate 1,735,878, forward strand.
ATCTTATTTTTGTTTTTCGAGACCATATTCATCCCCCTCAAGTCGAGTTCGAGTTACCATCTGTGCGTGGAGGATTCCTGGCGTACGATTGGCTAGTCAACCCCAACTCACGTTATTTGAGGAAACGCTCGTAGGTGAACGATCATTTTAGGTACTAGTAGATCATTGTAATACTTCTAAAATCTCATTTTCTTTCTCTCATGGGATTGTTACAACTAGGGTTTCTATTAATTTTTCTTTTGTATACATATTCACATGCTTGTTGCTAATGATTAGTCATAATATTGAATGTAAAATATTTGAAATGTTGTAGAAAATTATTTTGATACTTGATTTTATGAAAAATAGTATGCTGAAAACATCTATTTGATTCTATAATTACACACTTTTCGTATATTCAACCTCTATTCACACACTGCTCACCATAAAAATCATTCCGTCGACCTTATTTATCACGGTTGCAACTTTTGGTTGCAACGACCGTAAATTGCATTTGTTTGTTTGCTGCAACCACGACCTCTGGTTGCCATGGCCGTATTCTATATAATGATCTCTGGTTATCACGGTCACGACCTCTTGTTGCTACGGACGTAGTTTTTAGCTTGTATTTTATGATGGCCGCAACCCCTAATTACAACAACCGTGAGTTTTCTGTTAATCCAGTAGTGTAAATCACGTTTTGGAACTTCTCCTTGCTTTTGTTTGACAATAAATGCAGCATGTTAGATACGAGGACTGTGTTGCATGATCCGTAGGAGTTTTCTTTTCTTTTAGATAGGATTTTTGTTTTTCTTGCTTGTTTTTATATGAATTCTCTTTAACCTCCTGTTCTATATTTGTTACTTTTAAAAATTTATAACACGAACCACGTGAGAAAGTAGAAGCCAACCTAACGGTTGGGCAAAAGAGGTGCCTAACACATTTCCTATTTCGTACCTTAGCCCACATATCGTTCGTATTGTATTAGGAAAATATTTATGAAAGTGTTCTCCAATCACTAGAGCAATATCCCCGAAGCAGGAGAATATGGGGTGCTTGATGGATTTGTGTAGTTTACAGTTGTATAGATTCTTGAAAGAGTAACCTGATCCAATCACAGTATCGTAAGATTTTCTCATCCAACGCAAAACAAATATCACTAATCACCCCAAATGAGATGACATAAACTTGCTATGCATAAAAATTATTCAAACTTATATCCGAACATTAATTGTTGGAAAATTAACATGTACTTCTCAAATTGTGGTCCCGTGGCATAAGCCAATGCACCACTAGCAAGCATTGCTTTTTCATGCACCGTAGAACTACTGCAAGTGAAAACCTTGTAGAACAAAAGTATAATATTATCGGAAGCCTCCAATACTATAGCCTTGGTTTCTTTAACTTCTCTATCTTCATCTAGCTAATGGTAAAGATCCATGGTCGTCAAGGCTTAAAATTATTGCCTTGGTTTCTTCAACTTCTCTATCTTCATATAAGTTTTAGAATTTTATATTCTTTTGATCGACTGTAATTTCTTATTGCTTTTTTTTTGTTAATAAGATTGCCTTTTGAATATGTTAGGACTGTATATTAGGTTAAGTTTCCACATGGTGTTTCCAACATTTTTAATGCGCTGTAGTGTTCAAAATTAAAATGCACTTAAGTTTCCACATGGAATTTTTGGCTCGTAAAAATGCACTGTAATTAAATATTGTTTTACTAAACTAAAATCAAATTAAATTAAGTCTTTGTCTATATCAATCGACGTTGGCTATCCTGAGTTATCAAAAAAAATTAGAGTTGGTTATATGAATTTTTTTACGTCGTTTTATTCTGTTAAATGACATATTTTCAGTTAATTTCAATAAGTTCATATTTTTTCTTAATATAACATTTTATGTCAGTTTGGACATATACAATGCATACCAATTGATGCAATAGTAAAGAAAAATAATATGAAGTCATGAGTAATAAAAATAATATGGAATGTTTCGGGGATATTGGTCTAGTAATTTGTTTACTCCTAATAATATGCAGTTATTATGTATTCTTGTTATATTAAAAAAAGTTATCATAATATTTAGACTATATTATTGCATGAAATAAAACATTGTGGGTTTTTAAGGTTTTAAAGTTCCATATTATTTTTTTTCTTAGAATTCATAATATCTTTATATTAAAAAATTATATATCACAATTTGATTGGTTCAATGACGCTTAATACTTAAGCATCATTTTCACTTTTTATTGTGTATAAAAATGTTAGAGTATCATCTCTCTCCGAGTTTAGATAATTGATGTTGATAAGTACTAATGATGCTTATAAATGCTAAAAAGACTGGAAGGCAATGATCAGTCAGATTGAAAAGTATGAACCACTGAATAGTGTGGACCCGTCAAACTACTAGAAAATAATCCTAAATTGTATGGACCAGTCAAAGCATTAAAAAATAAATACTGAAGGGTGTGAACTAGTCAACGCAATAAAATATAAATATTGAATAAAAAATAATAAAAAAGAACCCCACCTAGGCTAAGGTGGAGATTTCATGCACAAAAATTGAAAGATACTAAATCGGTTTATTTTGAGCCCCTTTTTTTTTATCTATAAGATAAAATGAAATAATGCAATAGCTGGACTTGCCTGTCAAGTATTGAATGGTAGAATCAATGGTTTTATCCCCCATAGACAATTCTAGTCTAAACAGTTTATTAAATACAAAATTTTAAAGAGAAAATTTATTAAATTGAGGATAATTTTATTATATATGAATGTGTGTGTGGGTGTATGTGTATTAAATTCTGGCTACAAATTTGATTTTGATACAGCGAATGTCTATGTATTTTTATATTGTTTTGAAAGATTATTTTTTATTGTGGGCACATGGGGCGCAATCCTTTCCTCCATCTTTGCATACTTTTTGGGCTTCTTGCTACATATAACTGTGTGTGTGTGTGTGTGTAGAGACCTACATATATACTCAGAATCCGATGGAAATTTTAATGGTTTCCATCCCATCCCAAAACAGAAAAGAAAAGAAAAGAAATGAAAAGCGCAAACAAAGTCGGGATATCTTCTACCAGCTCCAAGTGTCCCTTAACAAAGAATTATGTTAATCTCTAGCGACAGCTTTCACCATTCACGTATAGAAAAGATATTACTGGAAACAAAATGAGGTAAGACCCCTCCCTATATCCATATTTCAAAAGAAGAAAGAAGAGGAAGAATATATCGTACAATCATTTAAGCAATCAAGTAAAGTATCTATCTTCCTTTAGAGAGAGAGGATAGGGGAAGAAAAGAAAAGAATAAACTAGGAAAATTTATAGAAAATATTTAAGCTATGGAATTTGAGCAATTTCTAGCAAAACTTTATGCAGTGACTGTGGCTTTGAAAAGAAAGGGCAATGGTCACTGCCTTTGATCTTGAAGACCCCTTCAGGTGGGTTTTCCCTCAGCAGCTTTTCTTGGACATCAGGTGATAGAGCGCGATCATCCAGGGTTTGAATGAAAAATCGCCTACCAGTTCCATAGTTTTCAGCTGACAAAGACAGCTTTTCCATGATGGGACCAAGAGGGCTGGGTCTCATTGAAACCATGGCCAAGGCAACATCCTGAAAAAGAATCACATTATAAGAATTAATGCCTCACATTGTCCCAATCTTGAACCATACTAGTGCTTCTCATGAAACTGCCATAAAGGTAGAGTCTTTTCAAATGTGTACTGTAACTTCAGTTATATATAATATTGTTTACACCACAATAAATATTTTTCTGTTGAGGGTAATATTTTCTATTTAAAAATCTATCAATATTTATAGGCTCAATAGAAAATAATTTTATTATCTAAATGGCATATTATATTTTATGAATGCTTGATGAAAGAAAATGTTATATTTAAAATGCTCAAATATTATATTGCTAAGTATGACAAGTGACGCTCCAAGGGAAGATCGGCGGTTAATGGAAGTTAAATGATGGACACTTGGCATCGTAGGACCTATTTTTGTATTTTAGGTAGTTATTAAAAGTTATTTATGGAACTTTAAAATAGTTGTATGGTATCCATTGTAAAGGACACCAATTTCATCAATCCACAACAGATTTTTATCTTTTCTTTTATTTTTTATTTATGCATTAGAAGTAGTGTAATATAGATGGTTTCCGTTCTTCACGGATCTTCAAGAGAGGATACTCAACATTTGCCGAGCAATCGTAGGTGAGTGGCGGTATTTCTTTCTTGTAATCTTTGTTTCTAGTTTACGAAGATTAATAAAATTTCGTTTTATTAGTATTCAATTCTTTATCTTTTTACCAAAATCTCTTGGTTTATTCGGCCATTTAAATTTCAATGAAATCCTGAAACCAGGCATTAAACTTTCTCTCTATCGCATTTAACCTGTTAATGTTGATGTTGATCTCGACAGAAAAGGTTATTTTTTTGGTAAACAGATATACATATCCATATATATATACATATATATATATATATATGTTTGTATGTATACATTCGGTACATGCTTCCTCCACATAATTGGCTACATTTTTGTCAATCAAGAATAAACTTTGTATCTTGTCAGGTTAGCAAGCCCAAAGGTTTAAGTTTGTCACTCAACCAACCGTAAACCAGAAGGTCATGTATTCGTCTCCTGCTGGAAACACTCTGACTTAACATATACCATACACATGGTTAGCGAGTGATTACAAGTATCCGGAGGTTTAACCCTCAATGTTGGGTCCCAAGGGCCCCTGCCTCCATTAATACACACACACAAAAAAAACAGATAAAACTTTGTAGTACAAAAGGCCAGCACTTATGCAACTACAAATGTATGAAGAGAGCAGTAGGGTTCCTAAAGCTACTGTTGTCTGTATGTATCAAGTTTTCACATTATGTCAACATTGAGTTGCATCTTAGATACTGCTTCCATCCCATTCCCATCTTAGATACGGCTTCCAGCCCATTCCTCTGAGAAGAGTGATAGTACCACCATCTAACAAGCAGTTTCAATCTTCTTTTCTGGAAGCAAAACTTTTATGTCCAAGTTTTAAATCCAGAAAACTAAATCCTCATTTTTCCATATTACCGGTCTCATAAGTTATATTTAAATATAATCCCGTCTCCAAGAAAAATTCAACAAAATACGAAAGACATATTTGTGAATCTATTATTTAAAGATGCTTTCCTTTGTGCACCATGGGAAAAAGGAACAGAGGGAATAATATCTTTAAAAGTTAGTTACTATGAAGCCCCATTTCCATAATATTAGGTAGAAATGTAGAATAAGTTACGGGTACAAGTTTTTTAACCTGTTAGGTCTTGTTATTAATTGTATAGATTTGGCTGATGATTTGCCACCGTATTTAACAAAACAAAAAGTAAACACGGCTGCAGGTGTTAAATGCACACGGAAGGTGCTTGTCACCCATGAAGTAGTGATAAATGCACCACTCAAGGGGAGTGTCCAGAAAAATGCCCATCAGAGTTAAGCTTGCTGCTTATTCTAAAGTTCAAACACAAAACTACCCACCACTATGTTACCTAGAATCTGAAGCATTTCCTCAGACCAAGTTCTATCAAACTATGTCAACATTGAAATAAAATTATGCAAAGTGAAAAAGTAAATTTTTGGTGGATATTAAATAGCTTTAAAACTCAATAGCTTTTGCAACTTCATTAAACACATCCATATGATAAAATTGATATCTTCAGAAGATGGAATCTATCTGCCGAGATCTATGATCTATCAAACAAGAAACATATTGTGTGAAAAATAATACAAAAGTAAAATATGAATTTTTGGTGGTTATTCATTATCGTTATATACATTTTTACAAAAATTGAGAGTTTCGCATCTATTCTTATTAATCTGGCAAACAAGAGGGAGAAATTCAAAATTTAATCCATGACATTTCACAAATTTAAGAGAGCAAAAGAAAGCTTTGATTTCTCAGTTTCATATTATTTTTTCACAAAACCTAAAAATTCTTAATTCTAGTGAAATTGATCTTTTTTTCCTTTGGCATTTTGATGGATAGAGGAAGGGAAAATGAGTGTTCATATCTTAGTTTCACTGAGAAGTATCACAATTTTAGCGTTACAAAAGCAATTTCTTAGTGTACCAAAAATGAGAATTTCATAGAAACACAAAAATATCTCAATTTTCAGTTTTACATTAACAAAAGTGAAGTTTCTTAGTTTATGTGAAATTTCTCAATTTGTATGTGTTTTTAAAGAAGGGAGAAAGGGAGGGAGAGAAAGTGTGCGTTCATTTCTCCATTTCATAAAACTGAGCAATTTCTCAATTTTTCGATTTTTACAAAACAAAGAAATTTTTCGGTTTCAAAAGACTGAGAAATATATCAAATTTCTTTGACTAATATCTCAATGTTTCTCAAATTATGAAATGAGAAATGAATGCAAACACGCAAATATCACGACATATATCTTTGATGGACCTATTACATCAGTTGCATATTTAGATATCTATTGTGTTATGTATTAAGAGCTCAATTGACAACTAGCTTAAAAATTAGCTTTTTTGTTTTGCCTCTATCTCTACTTTTGGAGGGGTCTTGATCTCTAAATGGATTTGCTATAACTACGCCCGATAGAAAAGGAGTTGGCCTAGTAAAAAAAGGGAGGCACCTTCAATGAGAGGCGTTTTTAACCAAAAAGCTAAATTGGACTCAAAGTAGGTTGTTTAGGAAATTAGCTTTTTAGTTAGCTTTTTTTTAAGTTAGTTGATTGGGTAAAAAATTAGTTTTTTTTTTTTTACTCTTTGTTCAAATTAGATAGTATTGTCCTTCTATATATTTAATTATAACGATTATATATAGTTGACATTGGTAGTAAATAAGCTATCAAGGAAGGGTATTATTGTCTTTCATAATGAAGTGAGAGTTTGAATAAAGTATTCTAGGAATTAGTGTTTTGATTTAATTTTTTGGCTTATTAGCTTTTTTTACCTTTTCTCCAACAAGGTTATGTTGGCTTTTTTTCATTTCTAGCCAAAAAATTTGGGTTATCAATCATGCCTTAAGAAACACTCATTTCTACAGAAGTGTGTTATGTCGAATACTAATACTCCTTGAGTACTCCTAAAAGAATGTCACACTTCTTAAATGTGTCATTAGAAAACTAAATTTAAAATGTCAAATACTTTTCAACACTTCATCTGAATGCATCGGGTGATAAATCTCTTCATAGTAACAATATTGTCTATTCTTCAAAACGAAACTTATGCACATTAAATATGATTTGAAACATTTTAAAGATCAAATATATAGTTTTTTTTAATTTAATTAGTGATGTGTTTTACATTTCCCATTATGTTTTAACAAGTTTTTTACATATTTGACATTTAACAAACATACATAAATATAAATTTTTAACGTATCCCCACCATTTCATGTCCTGCATTTTTTAGAAGTTGGCATGCAAGCATGTTCATGTCAAGTCATGTTGCATGTTCATGCTACTTAGGTTATGTATATTGAATAATTCAATTTTCGTTTAGCTTTACTCACATTAAGGACAATTGTTGCACCCTCACAACCCATGAGGGGTCCTCCTTTCTAGTGGTGACCTTTGTTTGCTTAGTTGTGTCACGAATGAGTCTGGTCATACACAGTCGATAACCACACTTTGTTCTTGGAGATTCACACACACATATATGAATATGCACTATCATGTACATGGTTATAAGTTGCAAAGCTAAGATAAATTGAAGTCACAACGCCAATTACGTAGACTACGACGCAGTCTCAATCAAGTTTTTATTTTAGTAGTGAACACGCTCATGAACCCAATCTCCCACAATACTAGTGATGCAGATAATATATGACATTATATTTTTAGATTTTATTCGTTTTCTTTATATTAGTAAGATATTATATTATTTGGATATCATTTCCATTCCTAGTAATTTAGGAAATCATATGATTTTGTTTTCTTTAATTAAGAATTCAAGTTTCTTTTTTAAATTAGGGTTTAAACTTATAAATAAGAGGATCTTTCAACGTATTAGACAAACTTTAATTAATAGAAATTGATATTGGTTAATTATTGTGAGATTGCATATTCTTTTTGGTTACTGGTCCTTTATTTGCCGACCGTTCGGCATCATTTGGTATCAGAGCCTAATCGATTCTAAGCCCTGCGCCACCGCCATTGTTGCACCGTCACCAGCCTCCACTCGTGCCACCACAGCTGCCTCCCTTCGCACTGCTGTCTGAACCGAAGGCCTCCAAGGTAGTCGCTACCACAATCCTTGGCGACTCCCTCTTGTGAAGTCACCACCGTTCTCGCAACCATAAGACGCCTCCGCTTCGATCATCGCCAACATTCGTCACCGTCAGAACCTCGCGCTACCACCGTCGCTTTCACTCGTCACTGTTGCCTCAGCGATCCCCCCCACCAGCCGCCAGTGCCGACGACCTCCAAGGTCGCGACCACTAGTCGCGCTACCACCAACGCCATCTCCATCACCCTTCCTCGTGCCGTCGCCACCAACAGCCGCCACCACAATCGCGCCACCGCCGCAAACTCAAACCCTAATTCCCTGTGCTTTTTATTTCCCTGAGAACCTAGACTTTCACAACCCTAATCCCTAACCTTGTTATGTTTACCCAAAATCCCAGAAACCCTAGCATTCTTTTTAACCTAACCATCTTTTTAAAACCCAAGCACTATTTCTCCAACCCAACCCGATCCATATTTAAACCCAAACACTTATTTCTAACCCACAACCGTATCCATACCCAACTATACCCAACTAAGCCCAGCCCAATACTTAAGCCTAAACCCTTTTTCCCCTTCTTTTACAGCCCAAGTCCATACCCAAAACCAAAAACAAAAAAAGAAAAAAGAAAAAAGAAAAAAGAAAAAAAAACCTTCTCTTTTTCCCTAACTATCTTAAGTCCACCTCATTTCACTACAATGTCTTCACCTTCTACTTCCGTTAAATCACATAAGCTTTCCCAACATTACTTGTTATTACATGAATTCTTCGTCGTTAGTTGAAAACCATTTCTTTTACCACATGAAATCCTTGCTAATGCTCACCCACCAAAAAAATTCGTTGCTATCCCGATTACACCACTTAAGGAACTCCTACAAGAAAGGCTTTGAGTCGTAGGCTTAATTTTTTTTTCCTTTTCTTTCAAAAAAAGGAAAAAAATAGTTAAATTGTAGAATAGTGATATATATATATATATATAAAAGTCACATAGAGAATTACAAAATTGCCCAAAGAAATAAACTAAATAGAAATAAACTAAAATAAACTCTAGCACTCCCCCTCAAGTTGGAGTATAGAGATCAAACATACCCAGTTTAAAGAGAAATCGCTAAAATGAAGCACAAGCCAACGGTTTGGTGAGGACATCAGCCAATTGATTCTCTGAGCGAACAAAGGGAGTGGCAATTTACTTCGTCATCAATAAGTTTCGAATAAAATGGCAGTCAACCTTAATATACTTAGTACACTCATGGAACACGGAATTATTAGTAATAAAGATGGTTGCTTGATTATCACAAAATATCTCCATAAGACTAGAAAACGTGACGTCGAATTCTTAAAGAAGATAGTGGACCCACAACATTTCACAGGCAGTTTGAGCTATAGCACGATACTCGGCTTCAGCACTTGAATGGGCAACAACAGTCTGTTTCTTACTACGCCAAGTGACAAGATTACCACCAACAAATGTACAATAGTCAGAGGTGGACCGTTTATCAAGGCGACTACCAGCCTAATCAGCATCACTAAAGCCAATGGCAGACAAATGATGCGAAGGACGATATAACAATCCACGGCCCGGGGCACGTTTCAAGTATCGAATAATAGGACAAACAGCATCAAAGTGCGACTAGCGAGGAGCATGCATAAACTGACTAACAACACCAATAACATAGGTGATATCAGGACGAGTAACAGTGAAATAGAATAACTTCCCAATAAGCCGCCAATAACGACCAACATCTAGAAAATGTTCTCCCTATTCAGCATTGAGCTTAACAGTAGAATCCATAGATGTATTAACCGAACGAGCACTAAGCTACCTAGTCTCAGAGAGAAGATTAAGAGTATACTTACATTGGGATAAAGAGATCCCTCGAGACGAGCGGGCAATCTCAATCCCAAGAAAGTACCGGAGAATGCCCAAGTCCTTGGTATGAAAATGGTGAGCTAAATGTCGTTTTAAGGCAGCTATACCAGTAAAATTACCACCAGAAATAATGATATCGTCCACATAAACAATCAACATAATAGTATCAGCAAAAGAATGATGAACAAAGACGGAATGATCAAATGTGAAACGTTGAAAACCATAAGTAAGCACAACAAAACTGAAGCGATAAAACCAGGCACGAGGTGATTGCTTGAGACCATATAGAGCCTTACGCAAGAGACAAACAAGGTGCTCATTGCCAGGTACAACATAGCTAGGGGGCTGATCTGTATAAACCTCCTCTTGAAGATCACCGTGAAGAAAAGCATTCTGAATGTCAAGCTGAAATAATGGCTAAGAACGGCTAACAACAACTGATAGAAGGATCCTGACAGAGTTAAGACAAGCCACAGAAGAGAAGGTTTCCAAGTAGTCAACGCCGTAGGCATGAGTATAGCCCTTAGCAACCAAACGCGCCTTAGATGCTCAACAGAATCATCCGAAAGATACTTAACCGTATAGACCCAACGACACCCCACGGAATGCTTTTCAGGCGGGAGGGGAAAACTCCCAAATTTGATTCTTATAAAGAGCATCAATTTCCTCATCCATAGCACGTTTCCAGCCAAATAGAGACATAACTTGCATGTAAGAAGTAGGAATCGAAATGGACGACAAGGTAAAAGTAAAAGCACGAAGAGAAGATGACAAACGAGCATAAGACACAAAGTGAGCAATAGGATGTTGGGTGCATGTACGTTTACCGCGACGCAAAGCAATCGATAAGTCATCAGAATTAGAAGGAGCAGAAGAAAGAGGAGCCTCTACCAGAGAAGACAGTGTTCGGGCCATACGAGATAATGGGCCTATATTGAGATCGCTGATAAACCTGCAAAGGTGGGTGAAAAGGGGAAGAGAGTGACATAGGAAGGGGAAGAGTTGGAGAAGAGAAAGACTTTCCCTCACGACAGCAGATGAGATCAGAAGAAAGGTGATTACCTGAGGAAGGAAAAAAAGGAGTGGACTCAAATAAGATCACATCGGCACTCACATGGTATCGACGAGACTCCGGAGGACAACATCGTTATCCTTTTTGAGTACGAGAGTAGCCGAAAAAGACACTTACGAGCCCGAGGGAATAATTTATCAGTACTAGGATCAAGAACATGCATAAAGGCAGTACAACCAAAAACACGAGGAGTGAGGAAAAAAGGTAGAGATGTCGGATATAACAAGGAAAAGGGGGACTGACGAATGAGAACAACGGAAGGCATGCGATTAATGAGATAACAACCAGTGAGGACAGCATCACTCCAAAAGTGTCGCGGTACTTGGGCATGAAACAATAAGGTACGAGTAACATCTAACAAATGACGATGCTTGCGTTCAGCAACGCCAATTTGTTGTGATGTGTGAGCACAAGTCGTCTGATGAATAATACCGCGATCAACTCAAAAAGAAGCAACAGTAGACTACATATATTCTAATACATTATCAGATCGAATAACTTTGATGCGCTTCCCAAATGGAGTAAAAATCTTATTATAGAATGTAGAGAGAACATGAGACAATTCAGACCAGTGTTTCAACAAAAAAAAAACAAGTCATACGAGAGAAATCATCAATAAAGATAACAAAATAAGAATAGCCACTAGTACTTGGAGTGCGAGAAAGACCCCAAATGTCTATATGGACAACATCAAAAGACTCGGATTGACAAGGATAGCTACGACCGGAAAAAGAGCTACGGTGATACTTGCCTAATTGACACGCTTCACGCTCAAAACTAGACAGAGGAGGTAAGTTGGGAATGGCCAACTTAAGTTTAGCCACTAAAGGATGGCCTAAACGAAAGTGCCATTGAAGAGGTGAAATGGTAGTATTTGAGGCTAATGAAATATGGGAAGGATAACCAGAATTAACGTCAAGATAGTAGAGCTCATTCTTCTCATGCCCCGAAACAATCATCTTCTTGGTCTTGAGATCCTGAAATACACAAGTAGTAAGAGAAAAGGTTACGGAGCAATGCATAGATTTAGAGAGTTGACTAACCGAAGGCAAGTTAAAAGAAAATTCAGGAATATAAAGACTAGAAGGTAAGGCCAAAGGAGAGGGATGAAGGACACCTTACCCGTGAACCGATCGAGAAGAGTCGTCGGCTAAGACGATATGATGCTTAATAGGAGTCAAATGAGAGAAAAGAGAATGATTACCAGACATACGAGAACTAGCACCTGAATCGATGATCCAAGATGGAGAAATAAGAGCTGCACAAGCAATATTACCCGAATTAGCTAAGGTAATACTAGAAGAGGGCGACCAAATTTTACAAGGTCTGAACAAACATGCTAAGCTGAATATGGAGAGCATCATGAAAACCCAAAAAAGTTTGTACTGTAGCCAAATTAAACCCAAGCAGAGGAAAGGAGGCCAAATCCAAACACACCAAATAAATCAAAAACCAAATTTAGTCAGAATATCATAACAAAGGAAAATTGAACCGTACAAGAGCTATAGAATGTGTATCAACAACCGAAAACAATTGGCGAAACCTGGATTGACAAATCACGAACTAGGATTATAGTGTTCTAGTGCCAAAATCCGAGGCTCAAGTCAACATCAAAACCACTAATCAACATCAAATCACGTACAAAAAGTTTCATGTATGGTCGCAAACCCAAACCAGAGAAGAGCTCAAATCGCAAACCCAAACAGAGAACCAAAGCCGCAGACCCAAACCGAAGGCAAAGATCTCCAAATCATGAACCAAAGTCAACAGCATGGACCCTGAATCAAGTCAAAAGCAACAACCAAATCATTCGCAAACCAAAATCGTGGCCAAACTCATCGCGCGAACCATATTGCGACCAGAAAGAGAGTCAATTTGAGGAAAAAAAGATAAGAATCGACTGAAAGAGAAGAACCGCACCAACTCAAGTACCAATTTGAGCAAAACAAGCACTATCGGCACCTAGGGTTTTCGAATAGGGTGGTCACACGAACCAGAAAGCTAGAATCAAGGTCGTGCGAACTAAGATGCGTAACCAGAGGGGTCGCCAACTTAGGAGGGTGACAAAACGAGAGCCGATCTGGATGAATAACACCAAATCAAACACAAATCGGACCAAACATGGTGTCTCGGCACTAATGGAGTCGAAAAAGTCGAGGATCTGAGGCTAGGGTTTCGAAACAATCAGAGGGCTAGGGTTTCGAAAAAAAATGACTTCAAATCTGAGATTCAAGGTTTTGAAAAGGTAGACGAAGATCGAAGCTAGGGTTTCAAAACAAATCGACTACAGATTGAAGCTAGGGTTTTGAAAAGGTAGACGAATCCCACCTTGTAGTCGCCAACCATCAGTGTCCGTTCAGTCACCGGCGTTACGCTAACGTCATCGTACGGAAGATGACATCAGCACGCCGTTTTTCTACCTCATTGTGTGTTTCAAAATAATAAGAGTAGTTCTAGAGTTGGATCGAAGCTCTGATACCAAGTTAAATTGTAGAATAGTGATTTAGAGTTGAAATGAGAGAAGAACAAAGAAAGAATAATAGAGAATTAAGGTGATAATGAAAAGACCTAGTTAAAGTCATTACACCCCACAACATACATACATACATACATATATATATATATATGAGTCACACAGAGAAAATATATTATGAGTCACACAGAGAGAATTACAAAACTACCCGAAAAAATAAACTAAATAGAAATAAACTAAAATAAACTCTAACAGAGATCACATAGAAAACTAGAAGTGCAAAAAATACTTACATTTATTAAACCAAGTGACACTGAGAGTATATAAGAATCAGCAATTTGAAATCATAGAGTTTACACTTGCATAGAACTGGAAGTGCAAAAATACTTACAGTTATTAAACCAAGAGGAGATGCAACAATCATGTCAGATGAATAGAA
>JAUMHN010000002.1:1750765-1765802 GCA_032360265.1 Heliamphora ciliata
GTTTCATTGATGACTACTCAAGGTATGGATACATTTATCTGATGCACCGTAAGTCTGAATGCTTTGAAAAATTCAAAAAATTTAAGGTGGAGGCGGAAAAGCATCTGGGTAAAAGTATTAAATCACTTCGATCCGACCGTGGTGGGGAGTACCTTTTTGGAGAGTTTAGGGACTACTTGTCATCGGAATGGATTATATCCCAGTTGACTGCACTAGGCACTCTGCAGCAGAATAGTGTAGCAGAAATAAGGAATATGACTCTTATGGAGATAGTAAGATCTATGATGACTTATTCAGGATTACCTGATTCGTTTTGGAGACTTGCATTAGAGACAGCGGCTTACATTTTAAACTTGGTACCTTCTAAGTCAGTACCTTCTACTCCCACAGAATTATAAACCGGGCGTAAGCCTAGTCTGAGACATTCAGATTTGGGGGTGTCCAGCACGTGCTGAAAGGGAACATGGATAAGTTGGAACTGAGGACAAAAGTCTGTTTCTTTGTCGAGTATGCCAAGGAAACGAAGAGTGGTCTATTTTATAATCCTAAAGATTAAAAGGTCATTGTTAGCACCAATACCCGACTCTTGGAAGAGGATTATATTATGCACCACAAGCCCAATAGTAAAATTATTTTGAAAAAAATAAGAGAAAATACCAGTAGAATGGAAGAGGAACCGCAAGTCACTGATATCCCATTGCCTCGTCGTAGTGAGAGGATTATAGGGACATACGCAAATCATGAACATAGTACTACCATTAACATGCTAGACGAGCAAGTGAGAAATGGTGCACAGGATTCAGATTCTGCACAGCGTGTTACTGCTAGTACACAGACGCAGGTAGTGCCTCATCGTAGTGAGAGGGTTGTTCATTAACCTGATCGGTATATGTTCTTGGGAGAGTCTTTTGACAAGATCACGGCAGAACTGGATACCGACTCTTGTAACTACAATCAAGCAATTCAGGACAAAGATGCAGATATTTGGCAAAAGACTATGAATTCAGAGATAGAATCTATGTATTTTAATCAGATCTTGAAACTTGTAAAATCACCCGAAGGGATAAAACCCATTGAATGCAAGTAGATCTACAAGAGGAAGAGGAGCAAACGGGAATGTTGAAACCATCAAAGCTAAGCTTGTTGCAAAATGGTTCACTCAAAAATAAGGGATCGATTATGAAAAAACATTTTCGCCGATAGCCATGCTTAAATCTATCCGGATTCTCTTATCCATTGCTGCTCATTTCGATTACAAAATTTGGTAAATGGACGTCAAGACAACTTTCCTTAACGGAAGTCTTGACGAGTGTATCTATATGGTACAACCAGACGGTTTAATAGCAAAGGGCCAGGAGCACATGTTGTGCAAGCTTAAGAGATCCATTTATGGACTTAAGGAGGTATCAAGGTCTTAGAATACTCGATTTGATCAAGGCATAAAGTCTTATGGTTTTGATCAAAGTCTAGATGAATCCTATGTCTACAAAAAGCGTGACAGAAGCGTAGTGGTCTTTCTAGTACTTCATGTAGATGATATCTTGCTCATCGAAAACGATGTGAGGGCGTTATATTCGGTAAAAATATTGTTATCTGGACAGTTCGATATGAAAGACTTGGGACAAGCCAGTCACATCCTAAGGATCAAGCTTGTGCGAGATCAGAAATAAAGGATGTTGGGCTTATCACAAGCAAAATATATCGATGGTATCCTTACTTGTTTTAGCATACAGGATTCCAAGAAAGAGTTTCTCCCTTTCAAGCATGGAATCACTCCATCCAAGGATCAGTGTCCTAAGACACCTGATGAGATAGAGAAGATAAAAGTGGTTCATTATGCCTCGGCAGTAGAAAGTCTACTGTATGCTATACTTTGCACTAGACCCAACATCTGCTTTGATGTTGGCATGATTAGCAGATATCAGTCTAACTCAGGACAAGAGTATTGGACTGCGATAAATAATATAATCAAGTACCTGAAAAGAACTAAGGATTATATGTTGGTTTACCAGGCAGACAGTCTAGTACATTTAGGGTACACAGACTCGGATTTTCAGTCAAACAAAGATTCACGTAAGTCTATCTCAAAATATGTGTTTACCTTAGGAGGTGGAGTTATTAGTTGAATGAGTATCAAACAGTCCTACATTACTGATTCCACCATGGAAGCCAAGTACGTGGCAGCTTCTGAAGCAGCCAAGGAGGCCGTTTGGCTCAAGAACTTCCTATTGGATCTAGATGTAATGCCTTCAGTTCAGTCGGCTATTACACTTTATTGTGATAATAGCGGAGCGGTTGCAAACTCGAAGGAACCAAGAGTCCGCAAGAAAGGAAACCACATTGAGCGTAAGTATCACCTGATACGAGAAATTGTACAGAGGGATGATGTTGTGACCAAAATTGCATCAGGAGACAACATTGCAGATCCTTTTACAAAGAGCTTACCAGTTAAGACTTTTAATAGTCATATAAAGGGCATGAGAGTCAGATGTATGGCAATATGATTTTTAGTATAAGAGAAATATTGTTAGAGTTGTATACTGAAAACCATAGATTTTATTTTATTTTTAGTATTTAATTTTATTTTAATAAAATTAATTTTTCATTTTATGAGAATCTTAATGAGCAATGTATGCAATTTCATTTCTTTAATGTTATGTTATATGCAAGGATATCTTTTATTCTGTACAATATTTAATCTGCTGTGTAGAGTACGGTTTGCACACAGAAGATCAGATTATAGGTTCTTGCAGAATATAAATATTTGTTTACAGTTTAGATGGAAATAGACAAACCATCGGTACGACTGTAGCACAGAGTTTTAGTAAGCCTGTTTTGATTACGAGTAACAGATAATAGCATCGTCTATTGTTTCGACTCTCTGTGCTAGTACACTTTGTGTGTATTGAATGGGACAATCTTGGAGTAATTAATTTTATACTGCCTATATAAATTAATTCCCCAAGGTTATTATGAGAGTGCTTATACTCTTAATCCTGAAATCATTAATTATTTGCGTATATTTAATACTCGTTTTTTTGATTCATTAGAGAACGCGACCTTATATGGGTCTATAGTCCCGGTGAGTTGGATAGTGGTATTAATTATATGGTGAATATTAATTATTGACGGAATCCACGTCTCGATTGTTCGGAATTGACGATACCCCCTTAAGGAAGCTTATAAGTTTTGACCGAGCCAAACCCTGCATGTGGATTTGATTATCCGGCGGTCAGATAAGTTAAGCAGAAAGACTTAAGGAATTTTAAATATGCCAGTTAAATTTAATTGTCAGTAATTAAATTTAATTGACGAGTATCTGGAATCTTACTGTGGGGAGATGAGTTAAGCATTTAATAACAAGAGCTCAATGCAAATTGGTCTTCAGATTATAACTTAAAGTGCAGTTATAGTTTTTTAGTAGTGTGAACTGTAATTTAGTATTTTATGAAAATTACAGAAACCGCTGCAAGGTTTTCATAATTACAGAAACCGCTGAGAGGTTTGCATAATTGCGGAAACCGCTGGATGGGTATCTGGATTACACTAGAAATCTATGTCATAATTACTCCACAGGTCCCTGCTGTAGCCTTATAAATATACGGGTAGGCTGAACCATATTCATAACTTGTCTTTCAAGACTAAGGTTGACCAGGTTCTTTCGGTAACAGATCTCGAAGGATTGTAGTCCACACTACGTTCGAGAATCGCATCGGGAATACAGTATAAGGCCTGACCAGAGTTTCAACTCGGGAATCAAAAGTTCGTAATTGGAGAATCGACCAAAAGGTATTCATCTAAATTAACTGTGGTAGTACGGGTTTTATTTTTTGATCGTTCGACATCAAAAAAAATTTATCTGGAGTTTATTTTAGCGATTGCCCGTCCAGTTTTTATTTTTGAAAAATCGTATACAAAATCAATGATCTTGGCAATTTGCCTCCTACATTCTTCACATGTACCAAGTTAATATGTCATCATCAATTGCTTCACTAAATGACAAGCTCAAATGCTAGTCATACATAATTCACTTTCTCAATCAATCACCTTGTTACTTGGGGACTGGATCTACCACAGAATTGTGAGTCCATACGTTGGATAGTAGCTACCTCTTGTTAGTATTATGTTTATTCCTTTAATACACCGAAAACAAGAACGAAGTGAAGAAAATGCCTAGACGTTGATGCAACTACTTTCGATCTGATCCGCTACCACAGCAGTATTAATCCTGTGTGAACAGGAATAAAAGGGTCCAATATAACAAACAAACAAAAAAAGAAAAGAAAGAGTAGCAATGGCTACCAACCTCTGCACCTCGCCTCCCATGGTCACTGCCAAACAGTGGCTGTCCCCACAGGCTATTTGCTTTATCCGTAAACCCTGCAATGCTTTGATTGGCTGAGGAGTAAACAAGTCACTAGAGTTGCCATGACCCAGCCTTCCAAAATCACCCCTGCAAAATTGGCCGGAGAAAAAACCGCTTTATATATCAGATAAGAACCGTATAAAATTAACATTGAGATAAGCATAGAACAGAGCAATTGTTTATATGTAAAGTGAGAATCCATTGTACCATTTGTGTGAGTGAATAAATTAATTACACCTGATGGTCTGCTTAATGATGGTTAAAAAAAAAACTGGATGTAATAAAAAGACATGTTCATTCGAATCAAGAAAAAATAAAAAATAAAAAATAAAAAAACAAAAAAAGTTCCTGTAATTGGACCAATAAAAGGACTGAATACAAGTAAAAGAACAAGACTTGTTCGCTACGTGAATAGCGAACATGTGACTCTGTACAGCAGGTAGCAGCATAAAAATAAAGCTGAAAATGTTCATAGCAAAATGAAACACGGTTGATAATTCTGCCAAAGATGGAAGAACTTATATGTATTCATCTAAACTGCATGCAGTACAAGTCTCGAACACACAGCAATGCATAAGGAAAAGAGCTATGTGTTTGAAATGCCTAGCTAGAGACAGTAATGCAAAGTAAACCACAAGATCAATCAATTAGGGAGTTGAAAGAGAAATCAGCTAAAATAGAAATACTCGAGCAACCCAAATACTGAATATTGTTTCCAACGCTTTAAAAATTGACCATTACAGTTATGTGGCGTGCTACGTAATAGTTTTGGCCAAAAAACAGCTGATATTTTGCTGGGCATAATACACACAATAACGGTCGCTACTTTTATCTAATAGTGAGCCATTACGGCCATAACATAATGACAGGCTCATTTTTTAATTTTTTGCCTCTTTTTTTGTCATTAGCATGTGAAACCGTGAAATATTAATGATAAAATACCAAGAAATATTGGTCTCCCATTCTTGCTCTTAAGAAAATATCATCTCAACTTCAATTCTATGTATTCATCATGCAAAGAATAAAAAACACCAAACATGATAAAATAGGTTTCTATTTTATTAATTGAGTGGAAAAAAATCTTTTACAACATCCCTAAAGCACATCTCCAAGAATAGCTTTTAGCGCATACAACTAATATTAAGAACACTCTAAAGTAAGCATCTACATAATACATTTAGGGATTTTCGGGCTCAGCCCAAGATTCGAGCCTCAAGCTTGGGCCGGCCCGTAGGCCTCGGGGGTCGGCCCAAGCCCGGTCATGGGATTTTCAAGCTCAAACAAGTTCGGGCCTAGGGCGAGGTGGGCTTCTACAGTGACAGGTCTCGGGCCGAGGCGGGGGTCGCCCACGGGTTGTGGGCCTTTTTTCCACCCCTGCTTAAGGTAAGTCGGTCAAGGAGGAGTTAACCACCTAGGGGTACTTCGACCAAGTAACCTTGATGAACCCAACTCTAACTTCCAATCCACTTATTCTCCTAGTGGTCCCAAATTAATCCCTAGGTCCTACTCCCAACCTGGGATGTTATTATGTGACGGGTCCACTTGGCGGCGTGAAATCTTTCAAAACATGATGCCTTTTGCGTGCTGGAGTGTACACGGTTGGTATGATCGCACCGTTCTTGAGCTATCTTCCCACATTAGCCCCTACACGTGAGTCATAGGAGGAAAAGATGAGTTGTGTGCAACATACACCATCGTCTGTCGTCAGAGGATCTAGCTGTTCTCGAAAAGTTCTTTGAAGTCTGCCCCCAGAGATCTAGCCGAAATTCACATAGGATTTTCTCTTTGAACTAACCCAAAACAGAAAACTTGAAGAGAAAGGGGGATACATCGAATGGGTCCTCACGAAGATCTCATTAATGAGACTTACGGTGGAGTGGATGCATACGTGGGAAAGAGAAACGAAAGAGCAAAAACACAGCAAACAAACACTTTATTCTCCGAAACACTAAGAAAGAAAAAGCATATACTCATATATGGCTTTTCCCTAATGGAAAGGCTCTAAATATCTGTATGCAGAAAAGGTCAACAAGTCTCACACGGGGCATCTTTTGAACAGAGTTGAGAATATGTCTTGCACTTTCCCAATATTGTGCAAGGCGATGGTCAAGCAGTACAACTCTCTCTTTTTGCCATATCCAAAGGGGCATATGGCTAAAAAGATTGCTTACTTTCCCAACATAGTCCCAAGACAGTAAACTAACCAGGATATCGGGTAGGCTAAGCAGTGGCTGCAACGATCTCACATGGAAGAAATGCAAATGCAAATGAAAATCTTAAAACAAGAACCAGAAGCGCTTTTCAGTTAAACCCTCTTATTCTCTCCCCAATAGAGTCGCCAAAACTGTGGGCATCCAATTCTATAGGTTTTGAAAAATGATCTAAATGGAAAAACTAGATAGCCACACAATTGAAAAATGAAATCGCCAATTGATTTTTGAGAAAACCAAAAAAAAATACGTTGTTAGTATAAAAAAGGGTTCAAAGACTAAGGTACGATATGGGGAAGGTATTAGGCAGCCTTTCTCACCCAACCACAGTTAGCCTATACTAAACGCTTTTGGTTTTTGTTTTAAATTTTTAAAAGCATGTAAATACAAAAAATGGGATTAAAGCACATTATAAAAGGAAAGTCAATATTGTTAATCTATCATACAAGGAAGCCTAAACATGTTGTGCATGCTAAATGTGCATCAGGGCAGAAGAAGAAAGAAAGGGGAAAAAGAAAAAAAAAAGGGGGGGGGGAAACTCAAGTAAATAATAGTCCTAAAAAGCACATTATTGGAAATGCTGGAAAACATAAACTTCATGGGCCGTAGCAACCAGAGGTTGTGGTCGTCAATATCTTATGAATAGAAGGTTACGGCCAGCACCTTTGAAGGGTACAACTGTCATATTTGCATTGACATTGAGCATTTTGAGTAGAAAACATGTGTGTGGCATGAAACGTGACTAAAAGTAATTCCAAAATCTCATTTCAAATTTTAAACAGACAATTTAATATCACATCAAACCCTAAAACATTACTCTAGAAATAGATAAAGAAAGATTGCCATGCCAAAAACATAATATGGATTTCAATACCTAACAAAAAGAAATTTCTATCCATGAAATACCATTATTAGCATGCGGATAAAGATTTATATAAAATGTGATTCTAACCACGACGATCTCATCGAGGAGAGAAGTGCGAGAGAAGAGGTGTCTTGATATCCTAAGAATACAGTGCCAGTATCATAAAACGTCAAAAATCGCCCAATACTCTATTGCCATCCAAGCGTATCCTCAAACAGTAGAGCTGACTCTAGGAAACGTCGATCATCAGCGGTATTCCAAACAATCACGGGACCTCAATCTCGCCTCAAAACAATGAACAGAGAGTGCAACTTGGTTGATATATCGGGTATTGTATTGTATCAGGTTGCTAAGTATCGAGTGAGTAGGTATTCGGCTAGAGTACTGGTGTCGAGTTCGAGGTCTTTTAAAATGATGGCAAGAACCAAAATTTATAGATTTTCGTGTGTTGACAACGGCATGTGCCATGCTACCACAAGAATGAGATCCTCTTAAGATCTCCCTTCCCTCAAAATCCCTTAAGACTCTATTTTGTAGGTCTGAAGTAGGCTCACAACGAGATCTAAACTATTCATCTTGTAGGCCATCCTAAAAAGATCATTCATCTAAAAATGTAGTTTGATTGGACATCGATAACTACATGAACAAATCACATTTTATCTTACAAAATGGATGTTTTGGTTAAAAATAGACTACTAAAGTTTAAATCGTCCATTTTCTAAAATAAAATGCGATTTATGCATATACTTATCAATATCCAATAAAAATGATCTTTTTGGCTTGAGCTACGAGCTGAACGGTTCGAATTATCATTGTGGGTCCACTCTAAGCCTACAAAATAGTGTCTTGGGGATTTTGAGGGGAGGAAGCCTTAAAAGGATCTCGTCCCTGCTGGCACGTGGCATGGAATAGAATGTTCTATTGTAGGGAATAGAAGGTTGTGGCCACTATAAAAGAATGTTGCGATGGTTATGTTATTTATTGTAAGAAAACAGCTGCAAGTTTTGAAGGAAACAGTCGTGTACTTGATAATTGCGGTTGCAACTTTTCTCAAGGGCATGCTTATTTTCCAATTCCTTGGGAGTTACTCCCCTTGGGACAATTTCGGGCCCAATTGAAAGGTGCATCCGCATGAATGAAAGTGTCGGCAGAGGGTAGGGATTGCGGCATTATGGAAACGAGATCTCAGAGGTGATGGTCGAAAGAAACAATGGTGGCGGCCGCAAAGTTTTGCATGATATTTTTCAAGAGTTGTTTGGAGGTTATTTTAGGTTTCAACCCAAAAGGAAGGGGAAGAGAACAAACAAACAGAATCTCAAATTTTAACTAATCACTATAGTGGCAAAGGAGGCATTTTTTGGTTCTAACTCCAGAAAGATTGAAAACTCCTATTTTCTGCATTATGATAGACAAATAAAGAACTTACCATCCCCAACTGTACACTTGCATACGTGATTCAGAAAATGCAGTTGTGTGATCAGCTCCACAAGTAACAGATACTATTTCATGTTCATCCAATGCACTCAGATGAGTAGGCAAAAGCCGATCTTCAGCATCAGCATGGCCTAGCTGCCCATCCTCTCCTCGCCCCCAAGAACAAACAACATTTCCAGCTGTAAAATATCAGAAAAGGCATTTTTCTGTCTCCTTAATGTAAAATATTACAAAACAAATTTATATCACAGCAAGTCCCATGCATGGAACTCAATCATGTATGGAGGAACAATAACACTAATAAACCAGGGTGAAAAGCTTTCAGATGGGCAAACTAAATGACAGTAAGATTATTACAAACAAAATGACAATAAGATATTTTATTCTTTGTAATCTCTATTGTCGCTTTTACTCTTCTAAAGGATGCATTACCATTCCAACAGCTTCAAAGTGAATTTATTCTTTTGACAGAAGCTGTAAACTATTGTTCTATCCAGTGAAGGCCAGATCTAAATCTACCAGAAAATAATAACCATATCAAAACCTTGTCATTTCCTGCAATCAGATGTCTTTCAACAGTTCTATCTAAAAGGTATCAACTCGATATGGTGAAATTACAAACTATTTTTCATATTCCCACCCTGATTGGCCAAACACTTTCCTCAATGATATCCTAGAAGATGATGTAGATCATTCTTCCTCTTCAGTAAGAGTGATAGTTTCAATGTCGAACATTCTGTCTCCATGTGTTTCTTATTGAACCGATACACTCTCATATTTAGCATGTGTTTGACAAGTGACAATAGAGAATAGACGATAAGAGGTAACACGCACATTAATGCCTCATAAAGGTCATCCCCAACCACACTATTCAATTAAAGAACTTATATTAGAAGATAAGCACAGTGCATTAAAGTTTAGCAATTCACACACAAGACAATAATCATGCCTCAGGTATTAGGATTTTATGCATGACTGTAATTATGAACATCTCTTTGACAGGTATATAAAACTTCATATAGATGTTCATGTCCTCAGCCATGTTTAGTATACTCGTTCTCTAGAAAGCACCCACATGTTTGCTTTAGTGTCTGCGCAAGTGACTAAAACTAGCCACCATATGAAAAAAAGGAATAACATGTGGTCGTATAGGCAGAGAACATGCTAGCTTAATATACATAGTCAGAATCATTTCCTATCAATGACCTCCTCGAACTAAAGCTCTAGTACTTTGGTAGTGAACCACCACTGTCAGCTAAGGCAGCAGTGACGAAGGTACTGCGAGTGGTCTTTCTTCCCGCCCATAAATCGCGAGTTTCGAGCTTGTGTGGTTTGCCCCTAAACCCTAATGAAAAGAGGTAACTTGTCCATGGAAGACAGAATCCAATCGAGCCAATCCAAAAAGAAAACAAAGAAAGGAGCTCCCCAAGTCAAGCTCCAGTTCACCAGTAGACAAGAAATCTATAACAAGCATAAGTTCTTGAATAAATTGATTAGCATACATCAGATTAGAAAGATAATCATACCTACACCTTGTTTAACATTTGTCCCTTTGGTAAAACCTACTTCTACTCCTACTCCTCCTGTTTCATCGGCGTTGGTCTTCTTTGATTTGCGCAATATTAAGCACGATCCTTCTCTTAGTTTGTGTAACTTCGTTGGATTTGTTATTCCATTTTTTCTTGGCCTTCCATGGTGTAGAATCTAAATATGGATTCGGAATATCATGCATTCATCAATCAAATAGATATTCAACAACTAAAAGAAAGATCGATTTTTTGGGATTCTTCTTTTCTTCAAACAAAGGGACTAAAGATAGAATCAGACAGATTCCCGAAATGCCTTTCTAGATATTCCTCAATGTCCCGGCTATTCACGGAATGAAGGAAAAAAATAATAAATCATTTGCTTTCGGAAGAAATCGAAGAATTTATTAGATCTTCAACAAGTTCATACAAGGCAAGGTTGAGAAAGAAGATCTGCTCTTCCTGAGGGGAGTAGGAATCTTCATAATAAAATACCGAGAAATATTGGTCTCCCATTCTTGCTCTTAAGAAAATTTCATCTCAACTTCAATTTTATGTATTCATCATGCAAAGAATAAAAAACACTAAACATGATAAAATAGGTTTCTATTTTATTAATTAAGTGGAAAAAAATGTTTTACAACATCCCTAAAGCACATCTCCAAGAATAGATTTTAACACATACAACTAATATTAAGAACACTCTAAAGTAAGCATCCACATAAATAATAACTTAAGTGTCAAATTGTAAAATTTAAAAATAGAAAATGAAATATAAAGTGGAAAAGAGAGGGGAGATACATGGTTTAGGTGGTTTGGTGTCATAAATGACTCTTTCTAGCGCGTCGTAATTTGTGCCCGTGATAGTTGGTTTTCTTGGTTTAGTGGGATAATTTTCTAGGCAAATTGAACTAAGTTTATCGCCATATACTTTTTAGATATTTGTATACGTTGAGCTATATTTTTTGTGATGTCTTAATGCAACATGGCATGCTTGAGATGGGATTTCAACGTTGCAGTTACATGGTGTCATGTGGTAAATGGGTTGATTCCCTCCACTTTGTCGGCTTCGTGTGAACGGGTTTTGCATTATGGACACTTTGTGACTTGAGCGTGCTACTTATGTGAATGGGTTACTTCCGAATAAACATGGTTGGACTATTAGTGCCACCTTATTGGCTTAGTAAATGTAATAGCCAAGGTATTACTATAATACATGCATGATTTGTTTCATTTAGTGCATGATTAATGGCAGCTTCATGTGATTGGGTTTTGCATTATGGACACTTTTTGGCTTGAGCGTGCTACTTATGTGAATGGGTTACTTCCGAATGGGCATGGTTGGACTATTAGTGCTTATTAGATGTAATAGCCAAGGTATTACCATGATACATGCATGATTTGTTTCATTTAGTGCATGATTAATTGCATGTAGAGTTCTTAATATTACTTTGAATAAACATGTATGAAAGCATTTTACTTATGCAAAGAAAAGTATGTTGATGTATGTTATACTTGATAACATGATAAATTAATTACCCAAAAAAAAACATGAAAAATTCTTGTAACTTGTAATTGTATAGGATACAAAGTATAGAGAGAAAACTTGACGTGCTTTACTTACTAATCTCGTTAAAGTATAATTATGCGATTAGGCGATTTTGAAATCCTTAATTGAGGTGCTTAAAATACTTATATTAATGTTTAAGAGACTGTTGGACTAACATGCGAAAGTTAATCAAGATTAAGTAGGGATAAGTATGATTAATTAGCCTAATTAAGATTAATTATCGGTAAGTATAATTAACCCAATTAGGTGAGATTAACTAAGCTAAACTTGATTAATTAAATTAATACTTGATTAATTAATTTAATTTGGTAATTAAAAAATTGGTGGCTTGCCTAATTGCTAGGTGTCATTCTAAGACTTTGTGTTGGTGTAAAATGTGGACCTGTGAATATATGTGAGATAGTGAGATAAGGATATAAATTCTCCAGAGTAGTGAGAAAATAAGAGAGAAGAAAGAGAAGCTCTACAAAAAAAAAATGGAGAAAGGTATTTGGCTACAGAGAAAGTGAAGGAAATGGAAAGAAAAATCAAGAAAAGTGAGGGGAAAACATAGGGCTTTTCTACAAGACTTTAAATTAAGGTTAAAAAAACTCATTCACTATGCTATTCTCTAACTTATAATCTGAAAATAACAAGATTAGAATGGATTAAAATTGATTAATTCATGAGTTCAAGGTTAATACAAGGTAAAAATTAGGATTCATCTTTTCAGTTCTTAAAAAGCTTAAAATCCATGGTAATTTCATCATTTAATTACATGAATATTAAACCTTAGAATACGTTGTTACAAGTGTGATACATGATTAAACTTGAGATTTTGATTTTGGACATGAAACATGATCCAACATAAGCAAAATAACACCAAATCTAGACATTTCTTATGACCAACCTACACTCTTTTGATCATAGTCTTTTGTATCTTTAGAATTAGACGATGATACAACCACCATTAGAAACTAGACTTTTGAGACTACAATTTAGACACAAATTTTACCCCAATTAGAGTCCGAAAGGATAAAATATGGCTATTTGAAGTTCTAGAATAAAAGTTGTCTAGCCATTGGTTTTGGGCATCCGGACAGCTATGGCCACAAATATGTTAATTTTTAATATACTTTTAACACTTTTCATGAAGTCTTAAGTGAGATAATGACCTTATGTGAATGAAGTATAACATCCACCATTTGTTATAATTTTCTCAAAATATGAACTTACGTGAATTGTACCATGAGTATAATATATGTTTTTTTATGTAGGAACTCTTGATTAATTTATGATTAACTTATAACAAGTGTTTAAGGTGAGTGCTACTATACCTTGGTTACACTTGTAAATTATCTTTTCAATGGAAATGTTTACAATCGAAATCATATGTTCGTTATCAAATGTTCTTCAATGCTTTCATGGATATCAATATGTTGAAATATATATGCTTTGATATATTAGTGTCATCCGCGATTATCCCATGCTACTAAAGAAAAGAAAAGATACTAATAATGTTATAATGAGACGTCTCAACCTTTTTGCCACCAATTGTGGCTACAGGATAAGATGCCGGAATTAACTCGATAGTCCTTCCTGAATAGGTCCATAGTGATGACATCATATATAATTTGAAATGATATAAGATTACATGCTACGATCAAAATGGATTTATCAATACTCTGAACTTTGGTTTTATGGAATATTTATTGCTCAGTTTATATGTATTAAATAGAACAAGGTTTGACAAAAGATATCCATGAATATTTTATAACATTGGTATACAGTATTCACTAGGCTTTTAAGCTTATCCGTTAAATCTTACATCTTTTCAGGTGATGAAGTATAGTATGCTTCAAATTTTGAGATGTGCATATCTATAGAGATGGTCTACTTAAGAGCTAATTCTTGAGACTTAGTAAATTTTTAGTTGTGAGATATGTACTTTTTTAGATTTTGTTTTGTAATGTCTGAAAGGTCCTCTTGTAATACTTTTGTACGATAATGTAATATAATGGAATTTCATATCATCTTACTTATGCACAACTCTAATGGAAATGGTTTTGTGTTGTATTCATAATGAAACAAATTTACAGGTTCTATTATTAAACTTTCGTTGTCTTATGTTTTACCCCTTAATTAATTATTCATAAAGGACCATGATTAAATGATGAAATGGCCTAGGGTAATCTAAAACTACTGGCCGATCTCAACCCTAATCCTGTAGAAGTGGGTATGGGTTGTGACATAAAAGTTTGCTACTACAATGGCAGCTTCAAGTGGATGTCTTTCTTAGTGTTGTGGGTTTTGCAGGCATTCGTTTTTTATCGTTGAGCTAGTACGATATCAGTGCTAGAGTAGTTATTTTTGGTTTAATCCTCTTATTTATGTTTAGAGGGCACTCTAGTAATTTATGTTTCATATTACTTTAATATAAATACTTAGAGATAAAGAGGCTTATTAGAAACCCTAAACTTATTTCTCAATTCTCTTTCATCTTCTCTACTTCTCCCCTCTTCTTATCTTTAACTCTTTTACTCCAAACTTTACACTTCAACTTGCTATTAGAGCATTCAATCTTGTCCTAAAAGTAATCTGGAGATCGTTGGAAGCATTCAAAGGCGCTGACATTAGCACCCCGACGCTGACGTTATGCTGACGTCAACATATGTACAAGCATTGGAGAAGGCTAAACACTCTACATTGGTTGCACCTCTCTCTCCTGATTATTGTGATAACTTCTACAGAATTTTTGAATGCAAACTAATAAGAGTTTCGATTTTTGAAATGTTTTTTGGAATATTTGATATTGCTGCAATTTTTGTTTCTAATCCATTGTATATGATCGACAAGTCCAAATTCACTTCAAACTGTTCAGGATCTCCCACCATTTTGGTTCGTTATCGCTGATTTTTAAGTACCGATTTGGTGGCTAGTTCTAATTCTTTGTTGGCTTGTTCATTGTCTCGGTTCAGTGGAACTAGTTTTTTTTTCTTTTCTTTTTTTCTTTTTTTCTTTTTTTTTCTCCAACTGGTTTTGGGTCTCTTGCTTCTAAAAGTTTTGCTTCCTTTACTTCAACTGATT
>JAUMHN010000002.1:1779230-1804246 GCA_032360265.1 Heliamphora ciliata
GAAATCACACGCGCAGTAAGAGGTGAGTGAAGGTTACGCTCCGTCAAACCTGGTTCAAAAAGCAAAATTCGGTTGCCACCCATATAAATTTGAGATAATTAACCTTTGGTCCAATTCTTAATTTTTGTAATGCATTTAGTACACTTAATTTTTTTATAATTTTTTAAGTTCAATATTTTAAAAGTTTTAAAGCCAAAATTTTTTTAATTTATGCTTAGTAATTTTATAGATAAAATCACCCTTATTATTCACAATCTCCTAATAACTTAATACAAACATTTGATGTCACGTTGTAAATTCAAAAATATTATCGGCAGTAGACTACAGGCCTTGGTCCAATAGTTATGAAAGTCTAAAAATTAAAACAAAATACTACAAAAAAATATAAAGTGCCCGTATATGCTAAATTTTTTGTAAAATTATTATTTAGGTCATATTAAATATTTATAAAATACAAAAAATCCACAAAAATAACAACTACCCTTATAATCACAATAAATATCTTTAGGACACAATATCCTACCATAATAATTCGATTGTCAAGTGTTCCTATCATGAATAAAAATATTGCTAATAAAATAATAATATTTTAATAGATATGTAACATGAATCCTAAGAGTTCACAAGTACTAAGTCACATAAAAATAAAACTCATGACATCTCTGGCTTATTAGATCTAATATCAAATTTAGTGTCACTACAGGATGACGCTCTAGTCTTTTTCTCTAAGATGACCCAGCTAGAGTCACTTGAAATACCAAGTATTTTTTCTAAAATTGTTAAGCACTAGAGTCACAACGAACACAAAGTGTGAACTTTTTTTCGAGTGGCCAGAGTCACGTCCGTATAGCACATATCTTTTGAACTTTCAACATAGGATTTTTAGCATAAGCATATCCCATGTATGAAAAGATCCATGTAACATTTGAATAAGTCACAATAATTTTTATACCATGAAATTTACATCACAATTTTATATCTTTATATTGAAAAGAAATTAAAAACCTTATTTAGTTTTTCTAAAATTATTTGGGGACATGAGTGATTTTAAAAAAATACATACCATTCTAAATCACTCATCTGATATCCAAATATCGTATTACGTACTATAATAATCTAGAAATAGACGTCACTCTGAATTGTACAAATATAAAGAACTAAAATTATTCAACGCCAAATTTAAACAATGTTTAAATACTAAGCAAACCCCTGATTAACGTTTCGGTTCTATTAATTTTTTTATATTATTATTTAGTATATTTTAATATATAATTATTTTTTAATATATAGTATTTAATCTAATCAACACCATTAGTTATTTCAATTTATATTTAAATAATAGCATACTAAAATATTATAATTCTCGAATTAAGTTCCACTAAATAATATATATATCCATCTTTTATTAACTTATTATATTTTTCTTATTTTCTATTTTCTTTTTAAATATATATAATTTTTTTAAAAAATTAATTTTTAATGATATTTAAACTAATCTAGATTCAAACAATAACACATTAAAATATTATGATAACTGAGTAAAACTACACCACTGATCTTATCAATTAATTATATATTTATTATATATTCTAAAGCCAACAACAACTTAAAAAATCAAGTCAAGGTTTAGCAACTTCGGGCTACAGCTACCCTATGTTGGAAAAAGGTGGGTTTTGTATAAGTTATAATATGATTTTAAGCTAATTTTGAAGTTAAATATCTTTGAATTGAATTAATCTTTTTTGATAATTTTAAATTCTAATTTGTTTATCTCCACAAGTAAAGTAATTATAGATTTTGTAGTATTCAAAACTATTAATGGATAAATGAGAAATTAACTCCAAAAGTGTGCCATTGAAGTTGACAAAATGTTAATAACTAGACACAATTCTACATTGTTTAGGAGATGAAAAGTTAATGAGCATATAAAGCTCAAGTTGAAATTTGGGTTTGGACCCCAAGGGGTACCAAGTTTTGTGGAAGAGGGAGGACCTACCCAAGGGTGGGTTCAACCTAAACTCCACACGCGAGCGCCACCACCTGCTCGTCCAACCAGCCAGCCGAGCCAAGCCGGGCCGGCCCCGAGTCCGTGATCGTGGGACCCATATCTTTTTACAGAAAATTTATTTAATTAAATTTTTGAATTTAAAATTTTAATTAATTAAATCTTAAATTAAAGTTACTGTTGGAGGGTTCGGGTCCGTTGAAGAAATAACGAACTGGTTCGCACCTATTGAGCAGTCCAACCGCTAGGCCGAACCGATGTCACATCGGTTCAGTTTAATTCGAACAGTTGCAATTAACGCCTATTGCCAAAGCTCTGCTACTCTCTACATATTCATTTCCACTCCAGAAAGTTCAAACACTGCACGCCCATTCAAACGCAAGCATTGAGGCGGGGCGCATTCTGTCTTAAGAAAACAACGCCCAACGTTGAACTCAATCACACTATTCAACATCCGTTCTGTTCCTTCTTGTTCTTCAAGTAGTCTGTAAGATTATATTAAAGTTGTTCTATTCTGTTACGTTATGTAAAATTGTATTCGTTTTTCATTTTTGTTTTAATTAAACTGTTTTTTTGCTTACAAAAGATTTTTAGAAAGGAAAAGTCTATGTACTCAAAAAAAGTACTCAGAATTTTATCTTGAAAGTGATTTGTAAAATGCAGATTCATATTTAATAGGATGTGGAACACACATCAAGTGAATCTTAACCATCTACTTTAAATTCTAGGTAATTTTCTGAGTATTTTTTCTGAGTTTATAGCATTGCTGTTTTCAAAAACAATGTTCTTTTTTTGTTTAGTTTCAAAACAGTGTTGCGGTTTTCGAAAAATGTTTATCAATTTCATTTATAGTTTCCATATGTTGTTTGATAATTTACAGTATACCAAAAATAGATTTTGTTTATTCTGTTTCTCACTTGCTGTTGTAATTCAATTATTGCATTTTGTTATGGTTTATTACCGATAGATTGTTGTTTTCAGTATTATAACCAACGCCCTCAGTCTTGGATCGTCTCGGAAAGTGAAGATTATAATCCTAAGACGCTTTTTCGGTTACTCAATAAAATCAATCTTTGGGTCCATTTATTCAATAAAATTAATTTATATCAAAATAATTTAGTTATTCTATCACTCTATCATTTACTTATTCTATCAAAATTGTAAAATTATCTCTAATTTTAAATGTATATTATATTTTTTTATTACAAAATAACTACGAAATTTGGGATTTTACATTATTCCACCCTTAAAAAAAATTCGTCCTCGAAATTGTAAAACTAACCTTAAGAAAACAAGCTCGGATAGCACTCATGCATCGTCTCTTTGCGTTCCCAAGTGGCCTCCTAAATCATATGGTTGCACCAAAAAATCTTAACTAGCTGAATCTCTTTACTACGTAGCATCTTCTATATAGTATCAAGAATCTGGAAAGTTGTTCCTCATAAAATAAGTTTTTACGAACCTGAAGTGGTTCAAAATCAATTACATAAGACCGGTTATAGACGTACTTTCTCAACATTGATACATGAAAGACATTGTGTACTCTAGCGAGACAATGTTGGAAAGCCACGTGATAGGCCACCTCACCAATTCTGTCTAGGATCTTAAAAGGTCCAACATAACGATGACTCAACTTTCTCTTTTTTCCCAAAGCGAATAACTTTGTTAGAAGATTAAACCTTCAAAAACACCATATTCCCAACATGAAATTCCAAGTCTCTCCTACATTGATCTGCATAACTTTTATGCCGGCTTTATGCTGCTAAAAGTCTATCTCGAATGGTCGTAATCTTTTGAGTCATATCATCAACCAAATCAGGCCAAAAAGTTGTCTCTCCCCAAGCTCATACCAACATAATGGGGATCTACATTTGCGCCCATGCAACGTCTCATACGCTACTACTCCTAAACTCGCATGATAATTGTTATTATAAGCAAATTCTATTACTGGCAACTGATCATCCCAATTATCCTTCAACTCTAAAGCATAAGCTCTTAACATATTCTCTAGAGTTTGAATGCTTCCCTAAGATTGTCCATTTGTATATGGGTGGTAAGCAAAACTAAATCCAACTAAGTATCCATGGCTAATTTCAGCACACCGTAGAACTTTGAAACGAAACGGGGATCACGATCTGAGACAATGGATACAAGTGAGCCGTGACGCCTGATAATCTCCCCTACATACAATTGTGCCAGACGGCCTAAAGTATATGTCATCTTGATGGCAATAAAGTGTGCCGACTCAGTAAGTCGATCAACTATCACCTAAACTGCGCCATGCCCTCTTCGTGTATGCGGTAGACCAGAGACAAAATCTATTGTGATATTCTCCCACTTCCACTCGAGTAAGGGTAAAGGTTGAAACTTTCCTGTTGGTATTTGATGTTCCACCTTATCCTGTTGACAGGTAAGACATCGTGTTATGTACTATGCAATGTCTCGCTTCATCCCACTCTACTAGAAATACTCTTGAAGATCTTTATACATCTTTAGTGCAAAAATAACAGTCGCCAGTTCTAAGTCGTGTGTGGGATCATTCCTTTTGTGTATCTTTAATTGGCGAGAAGCATAAGCTATCACTCTATCATGTTACATAAGCACACAACCCAAACCTTGACGAGATGCGTTACTAAAAATTGCAAAATTACCACCCTTCGTCGGCAATGTAGGAACTGGTGCTGAAGTCAAACTCCGCTTAAGCTCCTAGAAGCTATTCTCACATTCAACGGTCTATTCATACTTCACCCCTTTCGAGTCAGACTAGTAAGTGGCAAGGCAATACGAGAAAATCCTTCCATAAACCGTCTATAGTATCCCGCAAGTCCCAAAAAACTTTGTGTCTTAGTTACTGATGTCGGACGTGGCCACTCAACAATGGCATCTACCTTGCCACTAACTACTAACACTCCATTGTTATTAAATTTGGGTTTGACTAACTCCACGATGAATGTCCAGAAACTTGCGCAAGATTGAGTGCCCTACCCGTCGGGTTAATCCCCGTAAAAGTGTGCACAAGTGCCCTACTCATCAGTTCCATGTGGAAATCATAAAAGAGTGTGGTTGTTGGGGCAAATTATAAAACTCGTGGTTACATATCAGGTTTTGAGTGGCCCAGTCGAGTGTAATTGCACGAGAGTTTGTAATTGTCGTCTAGAGTCGGTACCTAATTGAAACCATAGACTTGAATTTGTTGTGATATTATGAGATATATGAATTGTTGGATATGATGAGAAATTTGAAACCTTAATATATTGGTGGTCATAAAAATGGTGGAGAAAATGATGAGATTCGATATTGATTGAAATAATTAAGAGGATGAGTCGAATGTTTTCCTTGTTAATATCTGAAAAATCGGTGATTTAGGATTTTATGTTTTTCGATAAAAACTCATGGGAATATTTGTTGAATACCCCTATAAATGAATATCAAATATTGTTTTGCCTATATAACTACCATTGCATTTCACACATTTATTCTTGGTTAATCAATTTTCGTATGAGTCTCGACTCATGTTGTATATCTAAACGTTTTTCAGAAACAGGTGAAGACTCCATGGCATGATAGGAGATTGACCTTTTTGGATATCTTGTTTGAAATTGTAATGAAGCCATGAGCCATTGTATGTTTTTGTTTGGGGTTGTTATGAAGCCTTGGGCTTGGTATATTTTGTGGATTAAAGGGGAATATGTATATGCAAGTTAGAAACCTTGAAGGCTTGTAACTGATCTCTATACTTGTGATTTGATGATTTTGGGTTGTAAGATTAAAAGGGATGATGAATTGCATGTTTTTTGGGTTGGATATAATCTAATATGATTCTCATGTGAAGATTGGGATAAGTTGTTCGTATATTTTTATGATTTAAAGTAGCTTTTATCTAAGTTTTATACCTTAGAATTCCTTTCCATAAGATGAGTGTTGAGTTGGAGTTTGGATTTTGAAAACAGGTGTTTTGCTGATTTGCCCTCGGGTAAAGGATTGCTCGAGTAGTGGGGGCTCCGCTGGGGCAATCTCTTTATTGTTTTTTTTAGGTGGCTCTCAACCAGTTGGTGTTAAGGCAAACTGTCAAGATCCTAAGATTATGTCTATAATTTTAGTTAAAAAAATAATTGGACGGGCAAACGCCGAAACAGGTTCTAGATTAAAACTTTTGATATCGAATAATCAAAATAAAAACTGGTAAATATTTTTAAAGTTAGTTTTAGGATTATACATTTTGAAATCTGGTTAGATGATTTCGGTTGCTGCAACAATTTTCAGTCAACGATCTGCCAGAGTTTTTGACTTTTAGTCAAATCTCCGACACAAGTTTTCTACTGTATTTTCGAATACTAAACTAAAGTGTGGGTTTTGATCTATCGTGTTCTTCAAAACCTTTTTGATTTGATTTAGAATTTTTAGAGAACTTGAAAACCCTAGCCACCTAACCATTGACCGAGTAATATGAATTATGGCGTTAGGTTTTATAACAGCATATAAATCGGCTACAACAGAGACCTGTAAAATAAATAAGATATGGGCTTCCAATGTAATTATGAAATCCTACCTCAACCTAGAAGCAATTTCATAAAAATATAAATTATAATTCATTCCACTAAAGAATTATAATTGTACTCCCAGTCTTACTCCTAAAATTGTAAGATTCTAGCTCTTATTATTAAATACTTATTTATTCTCCACACGTTAAGATTACAGATACTCGTCGATTAAATTAAATTACTGACAATTATATTTAATCGACTTCTTTGAAAATTTCTTAAGCCCTTTTACTTAACTTATTTAACTGCTGTATTATAAAATCCACCTGTAAGGTTTGACGCAGTCAAAAACTTATAAGTTTCATTGAGGGGGTATTATCAATTCCAATTTCTCGGGATGTGAATTCAGTCAATAATTAATATCGCTATCCAACTCACCGAGATTATAAACCCATAGAAGATCGCATACTCTAATGAATTAGAACAACGAATATTAAATATACGTAAATAATAATTATTTCGGGATTAAGAGTATAAGCACTCATAATTACATTGGGTGTAAATTAATTTATAAAACTAGTATAAAATTAATTATCCCAAATTGGTTCTATTCAATATACACAAAGTGTACTAGCATAATGAGTTAGAACGATTGTTGAGACAATTACCATTATCCAAAATCAAGACAGATCTACTAAAATATTGTGTTACAACCGTACCGATAGTGTGTCCAATTCCATCTGAACTGTGAACTAAAACTAGATTCTACAAGAACCGATAATTTGGTCTTCTGTGTGTAAGTCGAACTCTACACACCGGATTAAATACTATATAGAATATAAGATACCCATGCACAATATTAAATAAATAATAAAACGCATATATTGTTCATTAATATTCTCATAAAATAGAAAAATTAATTTTATTAAAAAATAAAGTTAAATACTAAAATTAAAACCATAATTTTTTGTATACAACCCTAAGAGTTGGCCGCTTGAGCAGGAGCCAGCCTGCTCGACTGGACTAGCCTGTTATGGGCCTTAATTTTGATTTTCTTATATAAAATTCCATTTTTATTCGGGTTGATTCTTAACCCTTTCTAAGATAAAATGAAGTCTCGGAGTCTTCATTTTTATGGTTTAACTCCATCTTTCTCAAATCGTTTATTCAAATGAATTTTTTTAACGAGATTTTTGAGCCTAAATTTGGATTTTATTAAAGTTTTCTGTAACTTGGCTTTCTTTATCGAGTTATCGTGGTTGGTTCACGTGCCTCAGGTTTTGGGGCGTGCCAAAATAACCCTTATAATCCTTTCACAACATTTTATTTACTTGAAAAGCCCTTACTGATGATAACTTTAAATTTCCTTAAAATAAAAACATCGGTTGTCTTGGTAAAGTAAAAACTACATTCTTATGATGGCAATCAACTATCGCATGATATTTGGAGAGTCAGTTCATACCTAAGATGACATCAAAATCATGAGTTGATAAAAAAATTAAATCTACTAGCGAAACTCTACCCTCCAACTATACCGCACAAGATCGACAAATCTAGGGATGGCAATGGGGCAGGGCGGGGCATGGTCGAGGATGAGCCCCCCATCCCCATCCTCTATTTGATCGGGGTGGGGACGAGGGAAAATATCATGAATTAGCGGGGAACATGGATATTTCGAAGATAATTTTTAGGTTTAAAAGAGTTATATTAATAAGAGTTATAAATGATATAATAAATAATAAATAATAATTAATGAATCAATATAACTAAAAATATAAAATGTAAGAAATATAAAAGAAAAATTAGAGATAAATATAATATTTTAATAATTTAAACTTATTATATTTATAAAATATATATTTTATACATGTATTAATATTTTAAAAAATATTTATTTTATGTAATCAAGGGTGAGGCGGGAGAAAATAGGGCGGAAAAAGCAAATACTGTCCCCACTCCGTTTGTTATCGGGGGCGAGGAGAATCCGTACAAAGCGGGGCGAGGACGTGTGGGGGCGGAGTTGGGGAAATTGCCATTCCTAGACACACCCCTTCAACAGTATTGGCTCTTCTACAAGAGTAGTCACAGAAAGACATGTATCCAAAGACTCCAAAGTAAAAGATAAATGACGCAAAAACTAGTGAAGCAAAAGGATATGTAGAACCAGAATCTATAAGTGCATTAATAGGAGTAGATGATACGATGATGGTATGTTGCACCACATATGGCAAAGCCTCTACTTCCTCATGAGTAAGTGCATATACACTCCCATAAGTGATTGGATTTTGACCCCGTGTCTTGTTCTGGTTTGGGTGCCTTGATCTTATTGGTGTGCTTGTTGACCCTGAATTGGCCCACCATTACGATAGGCGGCCTTTGATCCTGAATTAACTGTTGCCTCTACTGTTCTCCGACCCTTTTATTCTTACAATAAGCATACACATGCCCCGATTTCCCACAATTAAAACACATCTTTGGGGTACTATCACAACGATAACCGCGAGAATGGGACTTTTCACATCTGTTGCATTGATTCTAGGTCTGCTGTCTAGTATTTCCACCAGTTGGTGTCTGTGTGTGTGCCCTTTTGGTAGAGTTACCTCCCCCACTACAATTCCTTATTAGCCTTGACTCCCTGAATCTCTTCGGTTGCTACTCTATGTTCCTTAGTGCATCGTCTTAGCTCTTTTCTGCTAAATGAGCCTTATTCACCAACTCATATAAAGTTTTAGCCTCAAATAATGAGACTTTTATAACAAATAGTTGGTTATAGGCCTCTTTCGAATTACACCACTTCATCTTCTTCCTCAGCAACGTGATGTGGCACAAATCTAGACAACTATGCAAACTTTGCGTCATATCGGTTACTCACAAACCCCTTTGTTCAAGGGTTAGGATGTCACATCCTCTCTCTAAGGGATATGAAAAATCAAGAAACTGATAAACTTAAAGCAGTCAAAGAGTATCTATACAACTAATACAAGCTAAACTGAAATTATTCATTTATAGGAACAAGGGTAATTGTCCACATTAGGAATACGTCATTCCATACATCCAAACATAAGTATCACATTTATTGATATTTTATTAAAAGAGTAAAACAACGTAGTATCTAACTTCGAACTCGGGTCGACAAAATTGACGACTATGATGGACCAACGTCTAGACATTCCCGTTATCTACAAATACAAAGATTATAGGAGAGTGCATTTAGTATTATATTGATCAAGATGAAATAACCATTTAGTTTAAGAATACTAAAAATATCTCACCAAGTTCAAGCAAGAAATATGAAAATACTGCATTCAGTTTGGCACATTCATCTCATAAGAAAATAGCTTACTTTCTTCCTTCACAATGATATAGTTAAGGTTTAACAGCCAGAACACGTTATCACTTTTCACATTAAGGCATGGTAATCACAATTTATCATTTCTCCTCGTAAGTTCAGTAGTCACAAGTATTCGTACTTGACAGGACTGAATAATTAAAGTTTTAATAGCTAAACAATTCCTGGCATATAATTCCATCCCATAATTCATTACGCTAGCACACACTCATGCAAGGCACCGCACAATGCTTTGGTAGGCTAACACACACTCTTTTAGGGCACTGTACTAACACACACCCTTTTTGGCGATAGTACACCGCACAATGCATTGATAGGCTAACACACACTCTTATAGGGCATCACAATTAACCTCATTCACCTACAAACACAGCTACCTTTCTTATTCAACTTTTACGCACATTTTCCTTTTGAACATATAGATAGCATAATTGAATTATTAATGATTTCAAAGCATCATATCTCATTTCACAATTCCATAGAAATTCTCAAGGTTCAAAGTATGGATATAAAACTTGAGGCACTTAAGACAAATTTTCATATAATTCATGGTTCAAATCATGGATATCAAAGCAAGTTTAAAGTATAATTCATGCATTTCAATTCAAAATAATATTAAACACTCACTTTATTTTTAGCGTGACAAAACTACCCATTTGTTTAGGATCCCATCTTTTTAACCTTCTGGCGACAAGACTCTGGTGCCTAGCAAGAAATCAAATCCCATACGTAAGCATAGTATACTAATTCTTTACGTATTTTAGAATTTTTTTATTATTAAACTTACTTACGATTAAAATTTTCTCAATAACAATACCTTCAAAAAAATTTAGCTAAAAATTCTATTTGCATAATTTTTATTAATTTACTTTGCAATTGTTTAGTAGATTTTGAATTTATTCATTATGCTCCAAAAGATAAATATAAGAAAATAAAAATTTTGCCCTCTTGCTTCAATTATAAAACTTAGCTCTTATTTTCATAACTCTTCAATTACTTAATTCTTTTAGTGGATTTGAATTCTTTAAATTAAAATTTTTAAGTTCTCAAATTTAGATAAAAATACTGGCTTTAGCAAAAATTCTATATTTTCGTTAAATTTATTAGAATCTTTTTTTCTGAGAAATTTTAACCGAACTTTATTAATTTTGCCCCAAATCTACATAAAATGCTAATCTTTAGTAAAATCCTATATTTTGTTGAATTATTCAATTCTTACAAATTTTAAAATTTCTATTATTATTTTTTGTTATTTAAACAATTTTCTCTTTTAAAATATTTTTTTCTTTTAAAAGTTAAAATGTTAATCCAAAAATAATTATCTTATTATCAAAAATAAATAAATAAATAAACACTAAATAAGCATTATTCTTTCACAACTTGCAACAGGGAACAACAAAAAAAGAAAGGGGAATGGGAAATAGTAACGGGAAAAAGAGAATGGTGAGAAATTTTTCGTCCAACTTTGGACTCGTTGTATGGCCAATTCGAACATCGATTTTGATGACCGTTGGTGGCTTCGCGAAGGTGGCTGTGAGGTGGTTATAACCAAGCTTATGGCAGGAAGTTTGAAGATTCGAGGCGGCGGCGATGGGTGGTCGAAGGTGGCTCGTTGAAATCGTTTTCTGAAATTATTCAAAATGGATAATTCTTTAAATGGTAATTCGGGGTGGCCGTGGAGGGCCATAGCGGTGTTGTGGAGGTGTGGGGGTGGTGTCGTCGTGGTGGTGGGTAGCGGTTGGTGGTGGTTTGGTAGGGGGAAAGAGAGGGAGAGAGAGGGGGAGATGGTGGTGGTGGTTTGGTGGTTTTGCATGGGGCCTCGGTAATTTGGTGGTGGGTTAGTGGTGATGTGAAGGGGAGGAAGAGGGTAGAGAGAGAGCCATGGCAGAGAGAGAGGGAGGGAAGAGAGAATTCAAGAACGGGAGAGAGGAGAGAATGTGAGAGATATACGTAGAGGGATGGAGAGAGAGAGAGAGAGAGAGAGAGACGCCGGTGGCAGCGGCAATCACCGGTGGCAGCGGCAATCACCGGTGGTGCCATAGATAGAGGCCAACGGCGGCGGCGACATCAGGTGGGTGGCGCAATTGGGGTTTAGTTGTGGTTGGCGAGTGTCGATGGTGGCCTATTAGTCACGGCGTCTTCTTGTTAATTTTGTTTTCTTCTACTTCCGTCACACCTTCTTCTTAATTCCTTTCCTGAAACAAAATTCTTATTTTGGAAAGTTTATTCATCCCGAAAAGGATGACCAAAACAAATGACCAAAATTGTCACATTAGTGTTTAGTTCTTCCCCCATCGTTCTTCCCCTAGTCTCGTTCTTCCCCCGTCAGCCGAACTGCTCGATTCTGTCAAGTTCGACAGTGACGCTCCCACCGTCAACTTCAAGTTCGTCATCTTTCTTGTCTGGCTCATCCTCCACTCCACCAAACCCCGCTTCATCCTCATCGACGCCACTGTATACTCCTTCAACGTCTCATTGAAGAACATTTAATCATCATACCTCAAGTAACACCCATTGTAGAACAATCTTGTTTCGAGACAAGTCTTCCATGCATGGGCTGAAGGCAAAAAGGGTGGTGTTCCAGACCCACGATGACAGTGTTGTAAAGTGTATGAAAAGAGTATTTTTGACCAGCGAGAATGTTCTTAGTATCTTTGGCCAGTGATAATGTTATCAGTGATTTTGACCAGTGAGAATGTTCTTAGTATTTTTGATCAGTGAGAATATTCTCAGTGTTTTTAACTAGTACCAACACACAAAAACAAATAAATACACAACCAGAGCGAACAACAAAAGATTAAAGTGTATGAATGTGGCACCAGGATTGAGGGTTTGTTTCAAAACCAAAATAGGGAATTCAAGAGTTAATTTAAAAAAATTTTAACACCTTGAAAACCAAAATGTCTTGAAAGCCCCTTTTTATTGAAAAATGGAGTCGCCACTTGGTTTTTGAGAAAAATCAAGAAAAATAAAAAATGGGCCACTGATCTTTGCAAACGTTAACCAGAGAAAACAAGGGTCTGGGGGCCAAGGTACGAATCGGGAAAGGTGTTAGACACCCTGTTCGCCCAACCGTTGGGTTAACCTCTACTAATCATCATTGGTTCTGTAATTTTGTTTCTGAAATGCATGCAAATACAGAAAATAGGGGTAAAGAGAGAACATCTAAAATTAAATAATGAAAATACATAATATAGGTATATAGAACATTAAACAAAGCATAAAAGAAATCCTAAATCCTAAGGCATGCAAATTCTAACTAAAAGATTCATGGAGCAAACCGCATACAGTGATAAACAATAAGCAATCAATGAATCTAAACTAACAATCCCTAAATGTAACATGATTCAAAGAATGAGTAATATTAAAAGTTTTTAAGCCTTAATCATGCTGGAATACACTGCTAATAGGATACTGGTGATCAACAGAACACTATACAAATAGAAACTGTCACGCTCCAAACTCCGAGTCACGTGAAACACCCACAAACAATCATATAAAACACCTAACCCGATATTTACTCACAAATTAAATTATACATGCATTATATGTAAACGCCAACAAGACTTACATTACACGGTCCCAACACCGATAAACATGTTATAACATACATGATCAAAAGAACAAAAAAAAAGACTACATGTCTTTCGCCTCTCCAGCCACCCCGAGTCAACCTGCGTGACCGGTACCTGAAAAATATTTCAAATCTCACACTGTGAGTCAAAGCTCAGTAGAAACTAGACAAGCATGCAATATAAACAAAACATGCCCGAAAAATGAGTTGTAGTTTTCGACTCACGAGCCATAAAACAGTTTTATATCTGAACTCATACGAGCTCCAGAAAAAAACCGTTGAAAAACGGTTTCATATGAAAACTCCTAAGAGTCTCAAAGAAAATAGTTTTGAAAATGGTTTAGTATCACGACTCATCAGAGCCTAGAAAATAATTTAATATAAATATTACAATACTTCACTAGCAAAGATAGACTCCTACGAGCTAAGATTCCAACGAGCCCTACATGCAACACGGATACATATAAATCGACTCTCACAAGCCTCAACAACAGTTCTATCACATAGATACATATCCTCATTCAAACATGCATCCTTGCACATGCCTATACCACCGGATTAAATTGCATACCATGGGATAAAACCGCATACCACGGGATAAAACTGCATACCACGGGATAACACCGCTCCAATACATGCCTATGTAAAACCAGAGCTTTAAATAAACACATCAAAACCACATAAGGCCACTTATCCAACCACAATATGCTAGAATAAAACTAACCACAGTTCTATAAGCACAAGAGCATGTATAATCACGACGTTCCACATACGACGCCACATAACCCGACAAGACATCACATGCCACACACCCGTCGTCCGTTCACCCGAATGACTCGTCCGCTCACCGGGACAACCAACGATGCAAAAAAAAAATCCAGAACCTAACTCGAAGGCCAACACTTGAACCTCCCACAAAATAGTTCTCACCAAAACTCCATCTTTAAAAGAACAACAGACCCACACGTCCTGCACCCAACGATGTACAAACCACCACGCACACAACTGTGCCCCAACACCCGCATGAAATGACCAACACCCTTTCTGTGACTTCAATCGACAGGACTCTATAATCCAATCAACTGAAAAACCACTAGAGGAGAGCAGTCGATCGAGCCCCATAACCCAATCAACTGAGAGGACGCCAAACAATCAACAAAACCACAAAAACACCAAAATGCCCAACACAGGACCCGGTCGACTGGACACCCAGTCGACTGGACCCCATCCAATCAACCCAAACAAGCCACTGGAATTTTACAAAATTCCCCAAAAAACACTGGTTAGTCGACTGACCTCCACGATCCAGTCGACTGAACCTAGGCGAAAATTGACTCCAAGCTACTATTTTAGCCCTCCCGAGCCCAAAACGAAGCTTTAAAGCTCCCTTCCAATACTCTCGGTCATACACACGCCCAAGCCTAACACCAAAATCTTGAAAGAAACACCCAAAACACGATTTCATCCAACTGAAATCAACGAAAAATGATTTTAAACCCCAAAACCAACGTTTGAAACATAAAGCAATTTTTGTACATTTTAAAAGAGTAAAAATACACACGATTACACGTAACACCCTTATAAGACATGAGAGTCTAGGATCCTACATTAGTGAGTTAAAAACTCGACGTCTCGATCCACGTACAAAATTGAACTTCGTTGGAATGAAATTTAGTCCGAATGAACGCATAGCCTACCGTGCAAATAGCAAAGATCCGCTGTTAGATAGTCGAAAATCGAGCCCCAGGCCCCCGAGAAGTTAGAGAGAAGATAGAGAGAAAAAAGATAAACTTAGCTGAGAAGTTTTGAAAATATCTTTAGAAAATATCTAACGCCAGATATTTATAAGCCACGAAAATATTTTTTTTTTTGAAATTCGCACCACAATGGCCATCGGCCCTGGGAACCAACGCCGCATGCATCTCTACACTCGA
Source organism: Heliamphora ciliata (assembly GCA_032360265.1). NCBI lineage: Eukaryota > Viridiplantae > Streptophyta > Magnoliopsida > Ericales > Sarraceniaceae > Heliamphora > Heliamphora ciliata. The sequence continues at coordinate 1,794,574 of JAUMHN010000002.1, forward strand.
ACATGCCTAAAAACACGTATAAACAAATTGAAACGAAAACGACAAACACGCGTCGAAAAATGCCGAAAAAAAAACGAGTCGGGGTCTCACAAATCAATCCCCTTAAAGGAATTTCGTCCCCGAAATTCAACACAAGGTCAAAAGAAAACAACCACGTCGATCGCAATCGACACAAGCATAAGAGATGGTCAGCCAAACCATTCCTAGGATATAGTCAAATAAGGTTAGGCATCCTAAAAAACGGCCAACTATCTCAAAGACATGAGATCTACAACTCACCCCAACCTCACATCCTCACCAACCACTGCCTCAACACAGCACATCACCGCGGAGTTCATCACCAACCCCCAACAGATGAAAAGAAGAAACTGGCCTAAAACCTGCATACTCAGAAAGTACCTTTGCTCAGAGAAGATCATCAGGCATAACCGGTGCCTTGGAAGAACTAGGAGCTGTAAGTGTATACGCTTGGCCCTGCGTCATTCTAGTCTGTCTGCCATAACCCGGCATTGTCGGCTGTCACACCGACTGAACTGAAGCGCCCCTACCAGCAATTCGAAAAGTCTGAACTGCAGGATGCTGCTGTCGATCCTGCACAAATGAACCCTCTGGTGTGCCTACCGTGCTTGGCGCACTCTCTCTCTGGGGACAGTTCCTGCGAATATGTCCACTCTAGCCACATCCAAAACAAATCGGTGGCCCTCTCTCCTATGACTGATCCGGTATGGGACTCTAGGACTACCTCAACTGTGGATCCCGGTATTACCTCGACTGCGGGCAATTTGGCACACGATGCCCTGGCTGTCCACATCGGTAACATCTAACTTCCCTATGCTCTGATCTCCCTGACGACACCACCGATGGTATCGGTGTAGAGAACTGCTGTGGTAATCCAGATGGATGAAAACTAAGGCCAGAGGACTTCTGCCTCTTGCCGTAACGCCCACCTGCCTGTACCTCTGTCAAAATGTTCTCAATCCTCATTGCTGCCTCCACTAACTCTGCAAACACACGCAATCCAATGCCAGCCACTTGCTCTCTGATCGTTGGTCTCAGGCCCCGCTCAAATCGCCTCGACCTCAGCTCGTCGGTCGCCACCAACTCCGGTGCAAAACGAGACAAGCTAGTAAACCTGGCCTCATACTGCATAACACCCATCACTCCCTGGGTGAGAGTATAGAACTCCTCTCTGTACAAATCTCTAGATGAAGCAGGAAATATTTTTCCAAAAAAACACCAGTGAACGCTGCCCATGTGACCCCCACAATATTTCTGGCATATTTCCACCACTCGTGAGCGTCACCCCTCAGCTGAAACGTGGCAAAAGAAACCCGCAACTCATCCTCAACTATCTGCAGCGTGTCAAGGTTCCGAGTCATCAGCTCCAACCACTCCGTAGCCATATAGGATCAGGATCCCTAGCAAAGGTAGGTGGATCCATAGGCCTGAACGCTCGCATCACCACTGTAGCCCTCGACTCAGGCACTCCCTCTCTAACGGTCTCATCTCTAGCTGCCTCAACCAGTTGCTGGATAGAACCATCCAGCACACACAGCAACTCAGTCGCATCCATCGGTCTCTTGGGAGGATCCCCAACATCAGGGATAGGCACATCTCTTTGGCCAAAACCACGGCCACGGCCTCGACTACCGCCTCGCCCTCTCCGCGTAGACATCACGTCTACATAAAAGAAACACAGAACATAAGATGTGATATATAAGCACGAACCCCATAAGCATGCTAACACATAGTCACGTAGATTCATACTATACAAATCTCACATACCGAGGAGAACCGACAAGAATGACGTGTCAATTTGAATAACCTACTCAGATTTCCTGCTAGAAATCACGTCAGCTAAACGCATTTTTAACTTGGCTTCCAAGTTTGTTAATCCAAACTCCCAAAGGCAAGGCTAATCAATCCTAAGGTTTAACCCCCATGCTCACATATACACAGCATTCACATATAACCCGCATGCTAACACGTTCATGTTATCAAAATATCTATACACATGCAGTCAAGCACATGCAATCAATCTCACACGGTGATGCACCCTCTTCCCACGGCTCTTAGGTACTCGAATCTAGAGCTCTAATACTATTCTGTCACGCTCCAAACTCCGGGTCACGTGAAACACCCACAAACAACCATATAAAACACTAAATCTAATATTTACTCACAAATTAAAACATACATGCATTGTATATAAACGCCAACAAGGCTTACATTACATTGTCCCAACATCGATAAACATGTTATAACATACATGATCAAAAGAACAAAAAGAAAGACTACAGGTCTTCCGCCTCTCCAGCCACCCCGAGTCAACCTACGTGACCGGTACCTGAAAAATATTTCAAATCCCACACCGTGAGCCAAAACTCAACAGAAACTAGACAAGCATGCAATATAAACAAAACAAGCCTAGAAAATGAGGTGCAATTTTTGACTCACACGAGCCATAAAACAGTTTTATATCTGAACTCATACGAGCTCCAAAAGAAAACAGTTGAGAAACGGTTTTATACGAGAACACCTAAAAGTCTCAAAGAAAACGGTTTTAAAAACGATTTAGTATCACGACTTAGCAGAGCCTAGAAAAAAATTTAATATATATATTACAATGCTTCACAAGCAAAGATAGACTCTTACGAGCCAAGACTCCCACGAGCCCCACATGCAACACGGATACATATAAACCGACTCTCACAAGCCTCAACAACAGCTCTATCACATAGATACAGATCCATATTCAAACATGCATCCTTACACAAGCCTATACCACGAGATAACACCGCACCAATACATGCCTATATAAAATCAGAGTTTTAAATAAACACTTCAAAACCACATAAGGCCACTTATTCGACCGCAATATGCTAAAATAAAACTAACCACAGTTCTATAAGCACAAGAGCACGTGTTATCACGACGTTCCACATACGACGCCACATAACCCGATAAGACATCACATGCCACACACCTGTCGTCCGCTCAACCGAATGACCTGTCTACTCACCAGGATAACCAACGATACAAAAAAAAAAAAAAACTAAAACCTAACCCGAAGGCCAACACCTGAACCTCCCACAAAACGGTTCTCACCGAAACCCCATCTTTAAAAGAACAATGGACCGACACATCCCGCACCCAACGATGCACAAACCACCACGCACACAACCGTGCCCCAACACTATTGAAGGCAAGAATGCCAAGATATTTATTTTTGCAAACGATTAACGAAAAAAATTAACTGGATGGGCAATCGCCAAAATGGGCTCCAAATAAAACTTTTGATGACGAATGATCAAAACTAAAACCCATGCATCCGAAATTAATTTAGAAAAATACTTTTTTACCGGTTGAATCTTCAACTACGATTTGAATTTGACTTGAAGCTGCTGTCAGATATTCTACTGTATTCCTTTATGCGATTCTTCGAACGTAATGTGGGCTATGAACTATCGAGAACTCGTACCGGCAGAACCCAGATAGCTTTTGTCTTGAAAGACAAGTTATGAAACTGGTTCAGCCTACCCGCATATATATAGGGCTACAGCAGGGACCTTGAGAGTAATTACGAGTAAGACTTCAAGTGGAACACAGACACGTTTCAGCGATTTCTGTAATTAAGCAAACCTCATAGCGGTATCTACTATTATGGAAAACCAGCAGCGATTTTTACAATTTTCATAAAACACTGAATTACAATTCACACCACTAAAGAACTATAATTGTACTCTGATCTATAATCTCAATACCATATAGCATTGAGCTCCCGTTATTAAATACTTATCAGTTCTCCCTACGTTAAGATTCTTGATACCCGTCAATTAGATTTAATTACTGACAATTTAATTTAATCGGTATCTTGATATTCTTTATGCCATTCCGCTTAACTTATTTGATCGCCAGATAAAAAAATTCACTTACAGGATTTGGTCCGGTTAAAACTTATAAGCTTCCTTAACGGGGTATCGTCAATCCCGATCTTTTGGGACGTAAATTTCGTCAATAATTAATATTTACCATATAAATAATACCGCTATCTAACTCACCAAGAATATAGACTCATATAAGACAGCACCCTCTAATGAATCAAAACAACGAATATTAAATATATTCAAAATAATAATTATTTCAGGATTAATAGGATAAGAACTATTCATAATAATATTGGGGTGTGAATTAATTTATATAGTCAGTATAAAATTAATTAACCAAAATGTCCCGTTCAATACACACAAAGTGTTACTAGCACAGTGAGTCGGAATAATAGACGACGCTATTATCTGTTTTTCGTAACCAAAACAGGTCTACTAAAACTCTGTGCAACGATCGTACTAATGGCATGTCCATTTTCATCTAAACTGTGAATATAAAGCTTATATTCTGCAAGAACCTAAAATTTGATCTTCTGTGTATAAGCCGTACTCTACACACCAGATTAAATACTATACAAAATATCAGATATCCATGCATAATATTAAAGCAATGATACACATATATTACTCATAAAGATTCTCATAAAATAGAAAATTAATTTTATTAAAATAAGATTAAATACTAAAAACATGATTTTCAGTATAACAACCCTAATAATCTCCCACTTATACTCAAACCATGCTGCCATACATCTGACTCCCATGCTCTTTACATGACTCTCAAATGTCTTAGCTGGAAAGCTCTTTGTAAAAGGATTTGCAAGGTTGTCTCTTGATGCAATCTTGGTCACATCAACATTACCTCTCTGTACGATTTCTTGTATCAGGTGATACTTACGCTCAATGTGCTTGCCTTTCTTATAGACTTTTGGTTCCTTCGAATTTGCAACCACTCCGCTATTATCACAGTAAAGTGTAATAGTCGACTGAATTGAATGTACCACCTCTAGATCCAACAGAAAGTTCCTAAGCCAAATGGCCTCCTTGGCTACTTTAGAAGCTCCCACATACTCAGCCTCCATAGTGAAATCAGTAATGTAGGACTGCTTGATACACTTTTAACTTATAACTCCACCTCCTAAGGTAAACACATATCCTGAGGTAGACTTACGAAAATTCCTATCGAATTGGAAATCTGAGTCTATGTACCCCAAAGGTACTAGACTGTCTGCCTGGTAAACTAATATATAATCCTTAGTTCTTTTAAGATACTTGATTATATTCTTTACCGCAGTCCAATGCTCTTGTCCTGTGTTAGACTGATATCTGCTAACCATGCCAACAGCAAAGCAGATGTCGGGTCTAGTGCAAAGTATAGCATACGCGAGACTTCCTACTACCGATGCATAAGGAATCACCTTCATCCTCTCTATCTCATCAGGTGTCCTAGGACATTGATCCTTGGATAGAGTGATTCCATGCTTGAAAGAGAGAAACTCTTTTTTGGAATCCCGCATGCTGAAACGAGTAAGGATATCATCGATATACTTTGCTTGTGATAAGTCCAACATCTTTTGTTTTCGATCTCGCACAAACTTGATCCCAAAGATATGACTGGCTTTTTTCAAGTTCTTTATATCGAACTTTCCAGATAACCATACTTTAACCGTAGATAATGCCCCCACATAGTTTTCGACGAGCAAGATATCATCTACATAAAGTACTAAGAAGATCACCACGCTTTTGTTACGCTTCTTGTATACACATGATTCATTCGGACTTTAATCAAAATCATAAGAATTTATAGCTTGATCAAACCGAGTGTTCAAAGACCTTGATGCCTGCTTAAGTCTATAAATAGATCTCTTAGGCATGCACAACATGTGCTCTTGGCCCTTTACAATGAATTCGTTTGGTTGTATCATATAGATACATTCGTCAAAACTTTTATTAAAGAAAGCTGTCTTGAAATCCATTTGCTAGATTTTGTAATCGAAATAAGTGGTAATAGATAAGAGAATCCGGATAGACTTAAGCAATGTTACCGGCGAAAAAGTTTTCTCATAATCGATCTCTTCTTTCTAAGTGAACCATTTAGCAATAAGCCTAGCTTTGAAAGTTTCAATCTTCCCGTCTACTCATCTCTTTCTCTTGTAGATCCACTTGCATCCAATGGGTTTTATCCCTTTAGGTGGTTCTATAAGTTTCCAGACCTGCTTGGAATACATAGATTCCATCTCTGAATTCATAGCCCTTTGCCAAATATCTATATCTTTGTCTTGTAGTGCTTCATTGTAGTAATAGGAGTCGGTATCTAGTTCTGTCAGGATCTTATCAAATAACTCTCCCAAGAACATATACCGATCAGGTTGATGAACAACCCTCCCACTACGATGAGACATTACCTGTGTCTGTGTACTAGTAATAGCAGGCTGTTCAGAATTTGACCCTATGCATCAGCACCATGTTCTTGATTTGCACTTGTCTCGATAATCCTCCCACTACGACGAGGTAATAGAATATCAGTGACTTGTGGTTCCTCTTTCGTTCTACTGGTATTTCTTCTTAGTACTTTTAGAATAATTTTGCTATTGGGCCTGTGATCCATAATATAATCTTCTTCTAAGAATCGGGTATTGGTGCTAATAATGACCTTCTGATTCTTAGAATTATAAAATAGATCATCCTTCGTTCCTTTGGGATACCCCACATATAAACAGACTTCCGTTCTCGATTCTAACTTACCCGCGTTCCCTTTCAGCACATGTTCTGGACACCCCCAAATTCGAATGTGTTTCAAATTAGGCTTACGCCTGGTTTATAATTTTGTGAGAGTAGAAGGTACTGACTTAGAAGGTACTAAATTTAGAATGTAAGCTGTTGCCTCTAAAGCGAGTCCCCAAAACGAATCGGGTAAACCTAAATAACTCATCATGGATCTTACTATCTCCATAAAAGTCCTATTCTTTCTTTCTGCCACACCATTCTGCTATGGAGGGCCAGGTGCAGTCAATTAGGATGTAATCCCCTCTGATGATAGGTAGTCCTTAAACTCTCCAAAGAGGTATTTTCCACCACGGTCGGATCGTAGTGATTTGATACTTTTACCTAGTCGCTTCTCCGTCTCCGCCTTGAATTCTTTGAATTTCTCAAAGCATTCAGACATACGGTGCATCCGGTAAATATATTCATACCTTGAGTAGTCATCAATGAAATTGACAAAATACTCAAAGCCACCTCTGGCTCAGATTGTCATAGAACCACACACATCAGAGTGAACTAGCTCAAACTGTTCTTTAGCTCTATAACCTTTGGTTGAAAAAGGGCTCTTGGTTATCTTATTCTCTAAGCAAGATTCACAGACTGAAAGTGCCTCGACTTCCAATGAACTTAAAGGTCCATATGCCACCAGTCTGTTTATCCTTTTTAGATTAATATGACTCAAGCGTAAGTGCCAAAGAAACGTTTGGTTCATTAAAAAAGAAAACTTTCTCTTTTATAATAAAATAGATATGTTATTAATTTCAGTTAATTACAGTGTAGGAGAGATAGGAGATACAGTATACAGATTATCCATCAATGTACCAGAACAAATAAAATATTTATTTTTCTTCACTACGACAGAGTCATCAAAATGAATAGGATATTTATCTTATATTAAACTCGAGACTGAAATTAAATTTCTTCTAATCGAAGTTACATAAAGACAATCTTTTAGAATTAGTATCCTATCTCTACTCAAACTTAGAGTGACATCTCCTACTGCAACTGCTGCCACCCTTGTATTATTACCCATGTGCAGGTAGATTTTTCTATCACTGAGCTGCCTGGTTTTCTAGAATTTCTGCAAAGAATTACAGACATGATTAGTGGCTCACGTATCTACACACCAGGTACCAGTAGATAACACCGCTAAACATGTTTCAACAACTAGTGAACAGAAATTACCTTGTTTGTTTTGCTTACCGAGAAAAATCGAATACTGCTTTTTCCAATGCCCAAACTGGTTACAGTGATAGCACTTTCCTCTTGGCTTCTTCACACCAATTTTTGGTCCCTTAACTGCTTTTAGACTTGTGTTTTCTTATGTCTGAACTTTTTTCTTTTCTTACCTTTCAGCTTAGAGGAAGAACCTTTCTCAACCACATTCACAGAACTTGGCTTCCTAAGAACACCTTCGACTTCTTGAAGTTCCTTAAGAAGTTCTGCCAGTGTGTAGCTGAGCGTATTCATAGAATAGTTCAGGCAGAACTGCTTAAAATTTTTAGACAGTGAATGGAGTATGATATCGACCTGGGTTTTCCTGTCAATTTCAGCTCCAAGGATCTCCAGTTCAGTCAGAAGACTGATTATCTTTAGAACAAGATTCCGAACTGGTGTACCTTCTGCTATGTTTGCATTCATTAGAGATCTCTTGGCCACCTGCATAGCAGCACGATTTTGATCCCTAAACATTTTTTTGAGGTTCATCATCATGTCATAGGCACTAAGCAAAGACTGATACTGATGCTGCAAAACATTTGACATTGAAGCTAAAATGTAACAGCGAGCCATCTAATCAGCTTTCTACCATTTCTGATGGGCCTGGGTTTCTCTTTCGGTAGCCCCCTCATCAGGTACTGGTAGACATATCTCAGTCAACACAAACTTGTAATCCTCAGCAGTTAATACAACGTCCAAGTTTCGTTTTCAGTCAACATAATTTGGTCCTGTAAGTTTGTTTTCTTTGAGAATGGAAGCGAGTGGGTTGAAAGCCATTTTAATCATGAGAATCATATTATTAAAATATCATTAATTATGACGAGCAAAATTTTAAATTTATTTTAATTTAGTTCCCTTTACAATTTTAAAATTAATGCTTCAGCAGCCTGGTAACCTGAAAATAGCATGCATTGATGGGAGGATGTCTACTATTCTTCATAAGACCAGACATGCCATTTCTTTTTAATTTTACTATCTAGGCAACTGATCCTGTCAAGTAAAATTAAATAGCTGACATAGTTTCGGTCCAGTATATAATTACAGTGACTCAGATGGAGAGGATACTATTATATACAGTTAAGTGTTAACCATTACCTAATCCCAAATCAATCGTTTCGTAATGAACCATTTAGATGGAGAATTGATCCACACTAACAATTATCCAGAATTATTTCTAAAGAAGATTTGTACTGGCGATACCGCAATTAATCTGTCCGTTGGGGAGGAAGGTCTTACTGCCGATACGCTTGGTTTAATTGCATTGCCTACAAACTGGTGATGAAGACCGCGGGATTTATCTGTGAATAAATTTCTTCTCCCATTTAGATTTTTAAAATATTGTTGAGAGTTATAAAAATTCGTTTAATTAACATAAATTTATTAATTTCGAAAATCACACGATCTGAATGAATCAAACATCTTTCTATTTACACGATTCCAAAGATTTTATTTCGCGAAACCACCTTTTCGAGTTTAAATACGTAACAAATGAAATTTAATAAATGCACAGTTTTTTCTTTAGCTTTTCAGCTAAGGTAGTGATTAAAGGTATTTATTTATTTTATTTTTCATCCCACATTATTCAAAAAATAATAATTTATTTCGATTAAATACTTTTTAATTTAATTAATTCAAAAATCAGAATTAATTTCTATATTTTTTCAAGATATTCAATTTTATAAAAATATCATCTTAAACGTAATATTTTGTAAATAAAATATCCAAAACTTTTTTATTTAATTAAAATTAATTAATTAAAAAAATTTTATTTTATTTTTCATTACAAAATATTTTAATTAAAACCA
>JAUMHN010000002.1:1821887-1832898 GCA_032360265.1 Heliamphora ciliata
ACTTTGAGTGGTTGAAACACCCTTGACCTAAGACCTAAGACATACCACATGGCATCCAAGGCTCACATCTAGTCGTAGAAGTTGTCATCTTCAGTGGTAGAAGTAGTCACTTTGAGCTGTAGAAACACCCTTGACCTATGACCTATGACTTAAGACTTACCACATGGCATCCAATGGTCACATGCACTGGTAGAAATTCGCATGTTTAGTGGTAAAAGTGGTCATATATGGTAGGAGAAACACTCTTGACCTATGACCTAAGACTTGTCACATGGCATAAAAGGGTCACATCTAGTGGTAGAAGTTATCATATTCAGTGGTAGAAGTGGTCACTTTAAGTGGTAGAATCACCCTTGACCAATGACCTAAGACTTACCACATGACATTAAGGGTCACATGCAATAGTAGAAATTATCAAGTTTAGTGGTAGAACTGGTCACAAATGATGGGAGAAACACTCTTGACCTATGACCAAAGACTTACCACATGGCATCCAAGGATCACATCTAGTGGTAGAAGTTGTCATATTCAGTAGTATAAGTGGTCATTTTGAGTGGTAGAAACACCCTTGACCTAAAACCTAAGACTTACCACATGGCATCCAAGGGTCACATCTAGTGGTAGAAGTTGTCATCTTCAGTGGTAGAAATGGTCACTTTGAGTGATAGAAACACTCTTGATCTATGACCTAAGACTTATCACATGGCATCAAAGGGTCACATCTAGTGGTAGAAGTTATCATCTTAAGCGGTAGAAGTTATCACTTTGAGTGGTAGAAACACCACTGACGTATGACCTAAGACTTACCACATGGCATTCAAGGGTCACATCTAGGGGTAGAAGTTGTCATATTCAGTGGTAGAAGTGGTCACTTTGAGTAGTAGAAACACCCATGACCTATGACCTAAGAATTAACACATGGCATTCATGCATCACAAGCAGTGGTAGAAATTGTTATGTTTAGTGGTAGAAGTGATCACATATGGCGGTAAAAATACCGTCAACCTATGACCTGAGACTTACCACATGGCATCTAAGGGTTACATCTAGTGGTAAAAATTGTCATCTTCAGTGGTAGAAGTGATCATTTTGGGTGGTAGAAACAGCCTTGACCTATGACCTAAGACATACCACATGGCATCCAAGGGTCACATCTAGTTGTAGAAGTTGTCATATTCAGTGGTAGAAGTGGTCACTTTGAGTGGTAGAAACACCCTCGACCTATGACCTAAGACTTAACACATGGCATCTAAGGATTACAAGCAGTGGTAGAAATTGTAATGTTTAGTTGTAGAAGTGGTCACATATGGCGGTAGAAATACCCTCGACCTATGACCTGAGACTTATCACATGGCATCCAAAGGTCACATCTAGTGGTCGAAGTTGTCATCTCCAGTGGAAGAAGTGGTCACTTTAAGTGGTAGAAACACTCTTGACCTAAGACCTAAGACTTACTACGTGATATCCAAGGGTCACATGTAGTGGTAGAAGTTGTCATCTTCAGTGGTAGAAATAGACACTTAAAGTGGTAGAAACACCCTTGACTTATGACCGAAGACTTACCACATGGCATCCAATGGTCACATGCATTGGTAGAAATTGGCATGTTTAGTGGTAAAGTGGTCATATATGGTGGGAGAAACACTCTCGACCTATGACCTAAGACTTACCACATAGCATACAAGGGTCACATCTAGTGGTAGAAGTTGTCATCTACAGTAGTAGAAGTGGTCACTTTGAGTGGTAGAAACACCCTTAACCTAAGACTTAAGACTTACCAAATGACATCTAGAGTCACATGCAATGGTCAAAATTGTCATGTTTAGTGGTAGAAGTGGTCCCAAATGGTGGAAGAAGCACTCTTGACCTATGACAAAAGACTTACCACATGGCATCCAAGGGTCACATCTAGTGGTAGAAGTTGTCATGGTCAATTTGAGTAGTAAAAACACCCTTAACCTATGGCCTAAGACTTACCACTTGGCATTCTAGGGTCACATCTAGTCGTAGAAGTTGTCAACTTCAGTGGTACAAGTGGTCACTTTGAGTGGTAGAAACACCATTGACATAAGACCTAAGACTTACCACATGGCATCCAAGGGTCACATCTAGTGGTAGAAGTGGTCACTTTGATTGGTAGAAACACCCTTGACTAATGACCTAAGACTTATCACATGGCGTCCACGGGTCACATGTAGTGGTAGAAATTATCATGTTTAGTGATAGAACTTGTCATATATAGCGATAGAAATACCCTTGACCTATGATATGAGACTTATCGCATGGAATCCAAGGGTTACATTTAGTGGTAGAAATTGTCATCTCCAATAGTAGATGTGGTCACTTTGAGTGGTAGAAAAATTCTTGACCTATGACCTTAGACTTACCACATGGCATCTAAGGGTCACATCTAGTGATAGAAGTTGTCATCTCTAGTGGCAGAAGTTGTCACTTTGAGTGGTAGAAACACCCTTGACCTAAGACCTAAGACTTACAACATGGCATCCAATGGCCATATCTAGTTGTAGAAGTTGTCATCTTCAGTGGTAAAAATAGTCACTTTGAGTTGTAGAAACACCCTTGACCTATGACTTCTGACCTAAGACTTACCACATGGCATCCAATGGTCACACGCACTTGTAGAAATTGGCATGTTTAGTGGTAAAAGTGGTCATATATGGTGGGAGAAACACTCTTGACCTATAACCTAAGACTTACCACATGGCATACAAGGGTCACTTCTAGTGGTAGAAGTTGTCATATTCAGTGATAGGAGTGGTCACTTTGAGTGGTAGAAACACCATTGACCTAAGACCTAAAACTTAGCACATGACATCTAAGAGTCACATGCAATGGTAGAAATTGTCATATTTAGTGGTAGAAGTGGTCACAAATGATGGGAGAAACACTCTTGACTTATGACCGAAGACTTACCACATTGCATTCAAGGGTCACATCTAGTGGTAGAAATTGTCTTATTCAGTAGTAGAAGTGGTTACTTTGAGTGGTAGAAACACCCTTAACCTATGACCTAAGACTTACTACGTGGATTCCAAGGGCCACATCTAGTGGTAGAAATTGTCATCTTCAGTGGTAGAAATGGTTACTTTGAGTGGTACAAACACCCTTGACCTATGACCGACTTACCACATGGCATCCAAGGGTCACTTCTAGTGGTAGAAGTTTTCATCTTCAGTGGTAGAAGTGGTCACTTTGAGTGGTAGAAACACTCTTGATCTATGACCTAAGATTTATCACATGGCATCCAAGGGCCATTTGTAGTGGTAAAAATTGTCATGTTTAGTGATAAAAGTGGTCACATATGGTGGTAGAAACACTCTCGACCTATGATCGAAAACTTACCACATGGCATCCAAGGGTCACATCTTGTGTTATAAGTTGTCATGCTCAGTGGTAGAAGTAGTCACTTTGAGTGGTAGAAACACCCTTAACCTAAGACCTAAGACTTACCACATGGCATCCAAGGATCTCATCTAGTGGTAGAAATTGTCATCTGTAGTGGTAGAATTGGTCACTTTGAGTAATAAAAACAGGCTTGACCTATGACCTAAGACTTTTCACTTGGCATCAAAGGGTCACATCTAGTGGTAGAAGTTGTCATATTCAGTGGAAGAAGTGGTCACTTTGAGTGGTAGAAACACCCTTAACCTATGACCTAAGTCTAAACACATGGCATCCAAGGATCAGATGTAGTGGTAGAAATTGTCATGTTTAGAAGTGGTCACATATGGCGGTAGAAATACCCTTGACCTACGACCTGAGACTTACCTCATGACATCCAAGGATCACATCTAGTCGTAGAAGTTGTCATCTCCAGTAGTAGAAGTTGTCACTTTGAATGGTAAAAACGCCCTTGACCTAAAACTTAAGACTTACCACATGGCATCTAAGGGTCACATCTAGTGGTAGAAGTTGTCATCTTCAGTGGTAGAAGTAGTCACTTTGAGTGGTAAAAACACCCTTGACTTATAACCTAAGATTTACCACGTGGCATCCAATGGCCACATACACTGGTAGAAATTGGCTTGTTTAGTTGTAAAAGTGGTCATATATGGTAGGAGAAATACTTTTGACCTATGACCTAAGACTTACCACATGGCATACAAGGGTCACATCTAGTGGTAAAAGTTGTCATGTTCAGTGGTAGAAGTGGTCACTTTGAGTGGTAGAAACACCGTTGACCTAAGACCTCAGACTTGGCACATGACATCTAAGGGTCACATGCAATGGTAGAAATTGTCATATTTCGTGGTAGAAGTGGTCACAAATAGTGGGAGAAACACTCTTGACCTATGACCAAAGAATTACCACATGGCATCCAAGGGTGACATCTAGTGGTAGAAGTTGTCATGTTCAGTAGTAGAAGTGGTCACTTTGAGTTATAGAAATACCATTGACCTAAGACTTACCACATGGCATCCAAGGGTCATATCTAGTGGTAGAAGTAGTCACTTTGAGTGGTGAAAACACTCTTAACCTATGACCTAAGACTTACCACATGGCATCCAAGGGTCACATGCAGTGGTAGAAATTATCATATTTTATGGTAGAAGTGGTCACATATCATGGTAGAAATACCCTTGACCTATGACCTGAGACTTATCACATGGCATCCAAGGGACACATCTAGTGGTAGAAGTTGTCATTTTCAGTGATAGAAGTGGTCAGTTTGAGTGGTAGAAACACCTTTGACCTATGACCTAAGACTTACCTGATGGCATCCAAGGGTCACATTTAGTGGTAGAAGTTGTCATCTTTAGTGATAGAAGTGGTCAGTTTGAGTGGTAGAAATATCCTTGACCTATGACCAAAGACTTACCACATGGCATTCAAGGGTCGCATCTAGTGGTAGAAATTGTCATCTTCAGTGGTAGAAGTGGTCATTTTGAGTGGTAGAAACACCGTTGACCTATGACCTAAGACTTATCATATGGCATCCATGGGTCACATCTAGTGATAAAAGTTGTCATTTTCAGTGGTAGAAGTGATCACTTTGAGTAGTAGAAACACTCTTGTCCTATGATGTAAGACTTACCACATGGCATTCAAGGGTCACATGCAGTGGTAGAAATTGTCATGTTTAATGGTAGAAGTCACATATGGTGGTAGAAACACTCTTGACCTATGATCTAAAACTTACCACATGGCATCCGAGAGTCACATCTAGTGGTAGAAGTTGTCATGTTCTGTGGTAGATGTTGTCTTGTTCAGTGGTAGAAACACCCTTGACCTCTGACCTAAGACTTACCACATGGCATCCAAGGGTCGCATCTATTGGTTGAAGTTATCATGTTCAGTGATAGAAGTGGTCACTTTGAGTGGTAGAAACTCCCCTGACCTAAGATCTAATACTTACAACATGGCATCTAAGAGTTATATCTAGTGGTAGAGGTTGTTATTTTTAGTAGTAGAAGTGGTTATTTTGAGTGGTAGAAACACTCTTGGCCTATGACCTAAGACTTACCACATGGCATCCAAGTGTCATATCTAGTGGTGGAAGTTGTCATGTTCAGTGGTAGAAGTGGTTACTTTGAGTGGTAGAAACACCTTTGACCTATGACCTCAGACTTACTACATGGCATCCGAATGTCACATCTAGTGGTAGAAGTTGTAATGTTTAGTGGTAGAAGTAGTCACTTTGAGTGGTAGAAACACCTTTGACCTATGACCAATGACCTAAGACTTACCACATGGCCTTTAAGAGTCACATTTAGTGGTAGAAGTTGTAATGTTTAGTAATGGAAGTGGTCACTTTGAGTGGTAGAAATAGCCTTAACCTAAGATCTAATACTTACCACTTGACATCCAAGGGTTACATCTAGTGGTAGAAATTGTTATGTTTAGTAGTAAAAGTAGTCACTTTGAGTGGTAGAAACACTCTTGGCCTATGACCTTAGACTTTCCACATGGCATCCAAGGGTCACTTCTAGTGGTAGAAGCTGTCATGTTTAGTGATAGAAGTAATCACTTTGAGTGGTAGAAACACCTTGACCTAAGACCTAAGACTTACCACATGATATTCAAGAGTTACATCTAGTGGTGGAAGTTGTCATATCCAGTGGTAGCAGTGGTCATATCCAGTGGTAGAAGTGGTTACTTTGAGTCGTAGAAACACCTTTAGCCTATGACCTTTGACTTATCACATGGCATCCAATGTTCATATGAAGTTGTAGAAGTTGTCATGTTTCGTGGTAGAAGAGATCATTTTGAGTGGTAGAAACACTATTAGCCTATGCACTTTAACTTTCCACATGGCATCCAATGGTCACATAAAGTTGTAGAAGTTGTTATGTCTAGTGGTAGTTATGATCATATATGCAGGTAGAAACACTCTTGGTCTTACACTTTTAAGTTAATACAATTCTTCCAATAATCACATAAAGTGGTAGAAGTAGTCATGTCCAGCGATAGAAGTTGTCACTTTGAGCGGTAGAAAGGCCCTTAGCTTAACACCTTTGACTTATCACATGGCATTCAATGGTTAAATAGAGTGGTAAAAGTGGTCATGTCCAGTAGTAGAAGTGGTTATTTTGAGTGGTAGAAACACACCTCGCTTTACACATTTGTGCTTGTCCCATGCTTTTTTTGATTGCACTTTGTTTTAATGATAGGAATGGCTTTTTCTTGATGAGTCATTGTTTTAATTATAATTATGACACGTTAGGTACTAAATTGCCCCATAGTAGAAATACGCTTCCATCTTTATTTTATTATTATCTATGAATGATTTTATTGAGTTGTAGTAAAAGTGTTGATATCCAGTAGTAAAAATGGTCATATATTGTAGTAAAAAATGTCATTTTTTGTAATAAAAGTTGTGATATTGAGTTGTACAATTAGTCATATATAGTGGTAAAAGTTATGATATTGAGTAGTATTAGTGTTTATGTCTAATAGTAGCAATAATCATATGTAGTTGTAAAAATTGCCTAGAAAGTTAAGGATTGGATTAGTGGATAGTTCATTGCATTGAAGAAGCTATGAGAGAGCTGGATGGAGTGTTTGATATTGCCATTAAAAATACTAGATTTTTGATATGCAACAAATATATAGAAATCACACAAATTAATAAACCAACCAATACACGATGAGACAAGAAATTTTTACGTGAAAAATCCAAAATATTTTTAGCAGAAAAATAATAAATTACTTTAGTTATCGGAAAACCACCTACTATTTTTGTTTTTTTATTAATTATTTTAATCAATAGCCTAAATTATCTTCAAAACTAATTCAATGATCCAAATTAATTGAGGTATCGTGCCGCCGAACCTCGTTTGGGCATGGTAGAAAATCCTGGGTAAAAGAGCCCTCCATTTCCCCCAATTTTATGGAAGCAGCGAAAGCGAAAACGCTGTATCTAACGCTTACCCAATCGGTTGCTCAAAGCGTCAGATGCTGAAATGTCCGGCGGTGGGCGAACGATAAGGGTGCTGAACGTGGCGGAGAAACCGTCGGTGGCCAAGGCGGTGTCGGGGATACTGTCGAAGAGCCAAGGTGGGATGAGAGTGAGGGACGGGAGGTCGAGGTTCAACAAGATCTTCGAGTTCGGCTACAATATTCGAGGCCAACAATGCCACATGCTCTTCACCTCCGTCACCGGCCACCTCATGGAGCTTGACTTCGATGACCGCTACAGAAAGTGGCACTCTTGCGACCCCGTCGACCTCTACCACGCTCCCGTCCGCAAACACGTTCCCGAGGTTCTCTCTCTCTCTCTCTCTCTCACACACACACACACACACACACACACACAATGTAAACAGCTCTTTGAAACGGCTCCGTAATTGGTTAGGACAAAATGGATATTAAGAGGACATTGGAGGAAGAAGCGAGGAAGTGCCAGTGGCTTGTGTTGTGGTTGGACTGTGACAGAGAAGGAGAAAACATAGCATTTGAAGTTGTTGAAGTCTGCACAGAAGTGAATCGCCATCTTAATGTGTGGAGGGCTCGTTTCTCTGCCTTAATTGAAAGGTTCTGAAGGCTAAACCTTCTTCTTCCCCTGCTCTGACTCGCTGTTTTGAGTTCAAATGTGATGATGTTTACTTTTATGATGCTCAGGGAAATCCATGAATCAGTGGAAACTCTTGGTCGACCGAACCCATTATTTGCTGATGCTGTAGATGTTAGGCAAGTGAGTACCAACGAAGCACTCAGTTGGGATTTATTCAATCTTGTTATGAACTTATGATACTTTGACTGGCAGAGAACTAGAATGAGAGAGAAGAAAGAGAATGAATCTCAATTCATTAAGAAAAATGATCTGTATATCTATCCTGAATACCTTAAGCAGGTATATATATATATACAAGAGAAGGAATAAGTCGGCTAACCTAACTCACTAACAGGCTTGCTGATAGGCACTAACCGACTTACTGACCACACAGTTAGCAAATACAAACTGAATCAACAGCTCATTTACGCTCTTCCCCTCAAACTGATGGGCACACAGTGGACATGAGTTTGCCTCTCAACTTGAGAAACTTAGGATCTATCCCCTTAGTAAAAATGTCTGCAATTTGGTCTTCCCCTGAGGTAGACTTAACAAAAATATCCTTGCAAAGCACCTTTTCACGAATAAAATGAAAATCAATTTCAACATGCTTTTTCCTAGCATGAAAAACAGGATTCGAAGCTAACGCCAAAGCTGACACATTATCACACCATAGAATAGAGGTCTGAGACAAGGCCACTGAATGATCACAAAGAAGCATGTGTATCAAAGAGAGCTTATCCGTATCCAAGAGAGCTTATCCGCAACAATGGATAAAGCCCGATACTTTGCTTCAGTAGACGAACGAGCCACAATCGTCTGTTTCTTAGCAGCCAGCCCAATTGATGGGGGATCAAAACCAATAAATACACAAAACCAAAAATAGACCTTCGATAATCGAGATCCCCTAGCTAGTCTGCATCTGAGAAGGTAGCTAACTCAAGAGAACCAGACCATGGTTTGAAATCTTGCCAACACCGTTACGTAACGACATCTTAGACATACGAATTGGATATGCATTTTGATATTGGAGTTGTAGAAAATTTCTAAAGTATTGTCTGATATGGTCGATACATATCACATATCATCGCTGTCCTGTATAGGTTTGTATCGTCCAATACTCTCGATACTTGACCCCGAGACCATTCAACAATTTGGCTTCGCTTTTCTTTCTAGAACTCTATCTTCGTCTTCAAAGATAGGGTGATGGAGTTTTATATGGCATCAAGGAACTTCGATTTGGTAGAAGAACTTTTGATTTGCCATTAAGGAGCTTTGATTTGGGTTGTTGGACTTTCCATTTGGTTGAACCAACTTCGATTATTGTAGATTTGGGTCGATAAGAGTATTCGATCCTGGGTATTGATTTTGCAATTGAAATTGATATTGAGAAATCGATTTAGAAATCGATTTTGGCTTGTGAAATTGATCTCACGGTTTGCGGTTGTTTTCAATTTAAATTGATATTCATCCTATTCCGAAGCACTTTCTTCAATTTCGAAGGGGCTAGTTGTGCGATCTGTTATGATGCGGAAGCATATATATATATTTTTTTAAACTTTGATTCAAAATATGGAAGCTTCTAAGTAGACGTAAATTACTGATGATGCCACCCACTTGTACAAATATGTATGCATAATATACAAGTTTGTTAATGCATTAAATGGGTTTACCTAATATACATCCCACAAAATATGATCACCAGAGAGCACAATCCCAAGCACCGCAGAGCACAATTCAAATTGTACATTTAACTTTATTAAATAATATTAATCATTTAACTTTATGAGAATAACTATAAGTAGTTGTATATTAAGTAATCATTATTTAGTTATAATTTTTAATATTAATAATTAATATTTATGATTTACTAGGATAATATTAATTATTTACCTTAATGAAATTTAACGTTAAGTAATTATTATTTTGTTATAATTATTTAATATTTATAATTAATATTTATGATTTAGTTAGATAATATTAATTATTTAACTTCATGAAATTTACTATGAGTAATTATATGTTAAGTAATGTTAATTAAAAACATGTTTTAATTCTCAAAATGTTAATTAAAAACAATTATAAACATTCATTTGTGGTAAATAACACTAGAATATGTTAATCAATGAGTTTGTCATTTTCTTGTGCTTGAAAAAAAATCATGACCGCGATTACGGATTCCTGTTACAAGTTAAGCGATTCTCTTGATGCCTGTTACACGCATTCATAATCGTTATGCCAGCCGATATCATGATTTATAACCCTGAACCAGACTGGAAAAGAATGCCATTGTCAAGAGTGCCACGAAGATAACATAAGATGCATTTAATAGCAACAAAATGGAGCATGCATACACTGGCATACATAACTAACTACAAAAGTGATATCAGGGCCAGTGAATATGAGATATTGCAACGCACCACGAATTTGCAAAAACAAGTAGAATCAGCTAACATAGGACTATTGTAGTGCCTAAGGTATTACAATAGCATCATATGCATAATTTATTTTATTTAGTGCATATTAATTGCATAAAGTTCTTGAAATTATTTTGAATGAACATGTGTAAAAGCACTCTACTTACGCAAAGAAAAGCATGTTGATGCATGTTATGCTTGATATTATGAAAATTCTTGTAGCTTGCACTTGTATAGTGTGCAATGTATATAGAGGAAAAAATGACGTGTTTCACTAACTAATCTTGTTAATGTATAATTATGCGATTAAACAATGTTGAAATCCTTAATTGAGGTGCTTATAAGACTTATGTTAATGTTTAAGAAACTTTAGGATTAACATGTAAAAGTTATTCAAGATTAAGCGAGGATAAATATGATTAATTAGCCTAATTGGGGTTAATTACCGGTAAGTATGATTGACCTAATTACGTGATATTAACTAACCTGAACTTGATTAATTAGATTAATACTCGATTAATTAACGTAAGTTGGTGAGCATAAAATTGGTGACTCACCAGGTTGCTAGGTGTCATTCTAA
>JAUMHN010000002.1:1852059-1870615 GCA_032360265.1 Heliamphora ciliata
GCGGGGTAAGTGAATCGGTGTCCCAAACCTCCTTCCCGAGTTCTACGCGTGATGTCTAAAGCCATCCTCGGATCTTTTCGGTTGACCTCATCCATGGGTACCCGTGCCCGCATAGGGACCTTGAAACACCTCTGTTTGGTGCCTAGAGCCCGCCTCCAATGTTGCATTGGAATTGTCCACTTCAGTGTCTAGTGATGACACGGGAAATGGCTGGTAGCTAACACACCACTACCCCCTTATAATAGCTTTCTTAGCCATCTCCATCTTGACAGGAGGAAACATTAAACTGTTTGAGAAGTTATAATAGATTTTCAAAAATATTATTTATTTTTGAAAAATCCCAAAATTTCGGCCCAACACATTAGTCCAATAGATGAAGCTACCATAAAAATCTCAACTCTATCAGACATCGTTTGGGGCCCGAAAACTCAATGCCAAACTGTTGCACGCTGTGCCTAGGCGCCGGGCTATGCTGCCTGTGCATGCCCCACTCTGCGCCCCAAGCTACCTGTGTTGCGCCTTGCCACGCATGCGCGCCCTGTGCCGTGCGCTGACCTGCGCCCATGCGCGCTGCTACTGTCTTGTGCTGCGCTTCTGTATGCCATATGGTCTTGTTGGGGCATCATGACACGTTCTAGGGCTAATGTTGCCAATACTCCTGTGCACCATCGTGGGCTTACTCTGGGCTGTCCTTACCACGACCATATGACGTCACGAGATTGGTCTTATCAAAGAGTAACCCATGACACTCTCCCTCACTTGAACCATCAATGTCCTCGTTGATGTTGCACAAAATGCAAGTGCCACATGCTAAGCTCCACCTCCTTTGAAGTTGCTTTAACATCCACCGATTACCAACAGTTCGGCATGATAACTTGCCACCAACTCCATCTCAATCGGCCAAGTACCGGTCTCTCCTCCGAGAAGACTCGACTCAAACGCAGCAAAGCTCCTCTGAGCTGACACCATCAGTCTTCACCTGATTCTGCAACAGTGCTCATTTGAGTTGATCTCTATCTTGGTATTACTTGTTGAACGACATGTTGTCAACAACGCTCCTCAATATTCCTCTACCCAATTTATAACTTGCTCCTCAGAGCTAAACTCAACTCAAATGCTCCTCTGAGCTATCAAGCGACTCTGAGCTTACCTCTTGTGGATGTTGCTCGCGCCACCATACCACTGGTGTTGACCAACAAGATATGGGGTACTGCGTTGCTTTGCAAAGGACGTTGTTGGCACTCCGTGACATTCTTCCCCACTCGAATGGTTGATGTCATCATCAACGCATTACAAATTCTGGCCCTCTTGGCACTTCATGTAAAGCCCTCTGGCTGTTGCTCTCCTAACAAACTCAGCTTGCTTGCTAGCCTTGCTCTGCCTTCTTTGGTAGACGCAGAATGTAGCCCTCTGGCTGATGTCCTCTGACATGCTCTAATCAAGTCCTCTGACTAGTCTTCAAATGCCCACTGACAAACTTGAAGTTGAAAGGTTGTCCTCTGGTTTAGCTCAAATGCCTTCTAGCAAACTTGAACTCTTTGTAAGCTGACGGTGTCCATGCCCTCTGGTTGAACGTTAACTTTTTGCCCTCTTGCGATGCCCATACTTTTATTGATGAACTCAACTGGTTGCTCTCTGGTGATGGTCATGCTCCCTGGCATAACTTTGCTTAATGTTCTCTGCGTTGGCAATTAAAATACAAACTCAAAATATTTTACCTTAGCCTACTCACGGTTTTCACCCAGACAACGATCTTGAAGGGACTCTCCACTTCCCTTGAAGATTCATCACACCACTCCACACATGGAAGGCTTGCTAACTCTCAACAGGCGGACTATTTAAAATTTAGTGCACTTTACCTAGCACCGCATTAAACATCTTGACGTTGCACGTCCCGTTATGTGATCACCCTCTAGCAATTATGACTTTCTCTGTCACCCAGTTCCTCTCTGACTGGCACATACTTCTCGGCACCTCTTGCGCACGGGAGTCAAGGCAACAAAGTGATTCTGAAAATAAATTTTCGATCTAACCCAATCTGAAGCCAACAACCAAACTTTAAGATGCAAATCTACTGACAAGCACAATCACACATTCATGACCCAATAAGGGAAGGAAACCCGACTGACAAGCTAAAGATTCTCAAATCAAACACACCTTCAGAATGGAACAACCAAAATGGATATAGCACAAGCTTCATGAAACAAATCAGTGAAAATGCCATATGCCTGGCTAAGTTGTTGACATGTCGCCGTCTCAAAGATGATAAGACAATTCTCACAAAACACACAAAATTAGTATGACTGCCACTTCAAACCCATATTGCGGTAACAAACATCATATAGCCAACAAAGTAGCACAATTGTCCAACCATGTCCTTCAGGATGTAGTCCACGCATGTGAGTAGCACCTCGAGCCACAAAGTGTTCGCACATCAAAACTTGCTCACAACAAGTCATCAAAGTGGAAGGAAACAAACCATCCGGTATAGAAGAGACTACACACCACTATGTCGTTGTAATCCCACCTTAAGCACAACTCGCTGCTTCAAAAGGCATCATTTGATAATAACTCAATTCATAAGGATACTCCAAAACCTTCTGCTAGTAAGCCCCAAGTATCGGTTTTGTTCTTTAGTCATGGAGACAATACAATCACCATATACAATCACCATATTCAAGGTCTCATGCATTGCTCCTTTCAAATTGGCATCTAGCTTCACAGAAACAAAGATATCACACTACTGCATATTCTGTCCAAGAACGCACTCCACGAAGGAGTGACCATGATCTGATACCAACTGTCACGGGGTAACACTTTAGTGACGCAAGAATTTTTTCCCGTGTGGCATTCGAACTCCACCAAGCCTGAATCCGTCTATTCTCTTACAATCCGAGTGTTTTCTGTTATCCGGTCTTCAAATTTCTTTTCGAAAACCCATGCTTTATCAAGTAAGAACAAACTCCCCTCACGGAAGTCTCGTATAACCGAGATGCTATCTGACGACTTGACGTCTCAAGTTGCAAACCGAATGGAACAGTAGCTTCCTTGCACCAAACTCATCCTGAGTACGACACTCGCCCAACTAAGGTCCCATATTCGTTTGGCAGACAAGTAACACACACGTGTTGACATTGATACCCAACTTAGCTGACAAGCTTCTCAACGTGTAACAGGTCAGTATAACTCTTCTTTGAAAATCAAGGGTGCCTCGTACCCTATATGACACCAAGGGTCACTCTTGTGCCCACAGCAATGTCCTCATGCGTACACGCGTGCTAAGCAATGTACATGACGTGTTAACCGAGTAAGGCAATGTTGATCTTTAGGCCAAAAGTGCAATATGCCAATTCACTCTTCAGGTTACTCGACTTGTTTCATAGGCTTATGCGTCCAACGATCGCATTCAATTGTGACTCTAGCCGTAAGCCACACATCTTAGGCCAGAGGACCCCTACAAGCAATGTCGAACCCATAACATGCAAGTAGGTCGGCACACGAGGCCTTATAGTGGTGCCTCGATAGCCTAATCGGGTTAAGACACTTAAATGAGAGAGATAGCCCACAGGGTAAGCGGGTCGGTGTCCCCAACCTCTTCGAGTTCTACGCGCGATGTCTAAAGTCATCTCCGGATTCTCCCTGTTGACATCGTCCATGGGGCACCCGTGCCGGCATGGAGACCCTGAAATACCTTTCTTTAGTGCCTAGAGCCCGCCCCCAATGTTACCTTGGGGTTGTCCACTTCAGTGTCTAGTGATGACACGAGGGAGGGCTGGTAGCTGACACACCACTACCCCCTTTATAATAGCTTTCTTAGCCATCTCTATCTTGATAGGAGGAAACATCAAACTGTGTGAGGAGTCATAATGGATTTTTAAAAATATTATTTATTTTTGAAAATTTTTCAAATTTCAGCCCAACACATTAGTCCAATAAATGAAGCTACCATAAAAATCTCAACTCTATTAGACATCGTTTGGGGCCCGAAAACTCAATGCCAAACTGTTGCGCGCCGTGCCTAGGCACTGGGCTATGCTGCCTGCGCACACCTCACTCTGTGCCCTAAGTTGCCTTTGTTGCGCTTTGCCACACACCCGCGCCTGCACCACCGTTGACCAGCGCCCATGCGCGCTGCTACTGTCTTGTGCCATGCTGCTGTAAGCCATATGGTCTTGTTGGGGTATCATGACATGTTTTAGGGCTAATGTTGCCAGTACTCCTGTGCACTGTTGTGGGCCTACTTCGGGTTGTCCTTACCATGACCACACGACGTCACGGGATTGGCCTTATAAAAGAGCAATTCATGACACATGGTCTTGCAATTTCATAGTTTGTGCTATGTCTTCATAATCTGTACTATGGTCTCATTTTGTTCATAGTTTGAGCTATGTCTATATAGTTTGTGCTATGATCATATATAATCTGTGCTATATACTTGTCCCATTGCTTATTTAGCTGGAAAGTAGAAATAACATTTAGTCGAGCAAGTGTAAGCCCAATCACTCGGGTCATAATCCAAGTAGCTCGAGTAGTTTGAGTCTTGGTGAATAGTTCGAGTGCTGATTGATTGTGATTTAATATTAAAGGCAAGGGACCAGTTCGGGTCGCCAGACTCAAGCAACTCAAGTAACTTGAGTCACTCGAGTTACTCAAGTTTGTTGGGCTTTTTAAACCATTGGCTCTTGTTCAATCAAGGAGTCTGTTGCTCGAATAACTCGCCTCGGTTGTTCATATTGATTGATTCGATATATATCCAATTCGGGGTCGCTTTCATACCTCGGCAATGCATATCGTTTCCTTTTCATTGATCACTTTATGTTTAACCCGATTTACTTGCCCAAGCTTCTCAGCTATTATACCTCGAGTAGCTCGGTCACCACGTTTAGCTCGAATCTTGGGAAATTTCAAAAGGTTCTTATCGGTTGGGTGTCGTCTTTCCCCGATCATTATTCCTGGCATTATTTACTTTCGTATTTGTCACGCCCGACCCCAAGGACCCATGAACCAACCCAACCATCCCGCATACAAGGTCATTAACAATAAATTTTGTTCACTAAAGGTTCGAATTCAAGATTTATAAAAGGAATTAATGAGTTATCTTCATTAAGTAACCATACAATAGCATTTTCAAAATCTTTTACAAAATACATTCAGAGATTTTCTAAGTTCCAAAAATTTCATCTCCAGAATTACTCCAAATGTTCGAGAAAACATACACCTAACATTAACTAACATTTTCATTACATCAATTTCCTTAATTTTTAATGTACAACAAAATCACTTAGGAATTCTAGCTTCATCTACTGGTCCTTTCCAAAGGCATCCATAACTTTGGTGTCACCCCGCTCCTCAGAACCTGAAATGGTTTGACATATATACATGAGCTGGAGCTTGTAGAATAAAGATTAACTTAAATGTAATGCATGATTTGTGAGATGTAATGGGTGCATCCAAAGTAAAAAAAAAAATGTAAGTTTTACCAATTTGTTAATTGTTCATATGCACACACCCACGCACACTGATTTATCCCAATTTATTCTTTCATTTTCCATCACATCAATTCTTTATTTCATTACTCGATTTCTCGTAAAAATCGTATCACATTTTCATTACTCGGTTTATCATAAAAATCGTATCACATTTTTATTACCCGGTTTATCACTAAAAATCGTATCACATTTTCATTACTCGGTTTATTACAAAAATCGTATCACATTTAATGAACCGGTGTCGGGTGCAGCTTATAGAAACATCGTCCTATTCGCTCCCAATAGGCTACGCGAAACCATTGTGGAATGGGTCGCTCTATAACTTACCACGACACAACATCACATTTCGGAGGCTAACCCGTGGGTATGCGATCTCTATCTTGCGCAAGTTTTTGGTCTTTCGCCGCGGAGCCTCATGCCCAACTTAATTCACATCAATTCATATAGTTCATTATTCATCGATACCATCATTTTTAAAAATCCGGGAGTCCAACACACATCCGGTTCCTCTCCTAAACATTTTCACAATCCATTTCAAATTTTCCGTTTCATTTCAAATCATATTCCGTTTGAGTATTCAAGTTTTCTTTCATGTCACACGCATCATAAGCTTCAATACACAATTTCTTATAATTCGCATTCCTTTTATCAACTTCATCAAGTACCAACGACAACAAATTAATTCAATTGTGCTTCTATCATTTGAAGAAAAAAAAATACACTCATCATATGCACATATATAAGCCCAAAACTCATGTGACTCTTCTTAATGCTTGGAAATGTTAAATGATGACCATATCATATCATAACCTTCATTGTGTGTAGAAAGCCCGTTTTTATCGTAAAATCCAACTAACCGGCTCAACACATGCATTCCAACCTCGAATGTAGATATTTATGGGTATCCATAGCCCAAGAGACGAGAATTTTGATAAAAATCCAATGAGGATGAAAAAAAACATTTTTCAAGACATTTGGTCAAAAATGGGTAAAAAATGATTAAGAAAATTTGACATACTCTCACTATTTTTTGCCATAACTTTTTCTACAAAACGAATTTCATTGTGAGAGTGGTGTCATTGGAAAGAGGATTTTCAGGGCTTCAATTTGAGTTCAAAAATGACCCAATTCGGAGTTCAAGTGAGAGAGATACACTGATTTAAAGAAAATATTTTTTGACTAGCGAAACAGACTGCGGGCTAGACCGCTTAAGCGGTCTATCGAGCGGTCTAGCCTGCAACAAGAAACCGAGAACATCCCAAGATCGCCCTCTAGACCGCTCGAGTGGTCATTCGAGCGGTTCTGCACCGAAAATTGAGTTTTCGCTAAATTTTGAAGCCAAAACCTACCCAAACCCAAATTTATGCAAAAACATGGAACTTTAAGTATTTTAAGCTCCCTTTTTTGCAATTAACTCTCAAAACATGGCTAACCATTTCTCAAAAATTTCAATTTTCTCAAAAACCCAACCCAACTCAACTCACACATAACCTTATCAATCCTTCAAATCATGCATGAAAGCTACTATATTTTACTCATATAAACAAAGTATCAACTCAAATCAACGCAAATATGTGAGAAAATTTAGATCCTACCTTGGATTTGCTCAAAAGCTTGAAATTTCATCCAATCTCCCCACCTAGGATTTGGATCTTGGGTGCTCTTGCGTTCTTGATGCTTTATCTCTCACATCATTGCTCCAAAACTTGATTTCTACTCTTGCTTGCTCCCAATCTAGCTTCAAATTTTTAATTTTTTTTTTCATGGGGAAGGGCTAGGGGTTTCATGAGGAGTGTGGGTCTCTCTCTCTCTCTCTCTCTCTCTTTAGAATAGAAGGAGAAGAGAAGAAGAGAATGGGGGGTGGGGGTGTCAACGGGAATGGGTGAGGGGGAAACCCCTTGCCTTCTTTTATTTCGTTCTCACTCTCTCCTGATTACTCTGGAATGACCTAAGGGCCGTGTTTGGTTGTTCTCTTATTATTTTCTCCTTTTTCCTTTCTAAATTTTGTTCTCTTCAGTTACCTTCACTGTAATTTAATTCCATGAACTTCATAATTTAATTTCACATTTACAATTTAATTTTAATCTCATATTCCAAGAATTTAAATTAAAAAGTTATACTTAGACACAAATTATTGTCATTTATCATCCTGTATCTCAATTACGCTTTCACATATCAGTAAGTTAACTGTTAACGAATAAAATTTTATAACACCTACGTCCAAATTTAACTCCATCTCCTCACTTAAACGAAAACATGAAAGCATAAAATAAAAACGTACCGGATCCTTACAGTATTATCGCCATTAGTTTGGTCGAGTCACTCGCTTCAAGTGGCTCCGTTATTATCAGTCTCTCTCTCTCTCTCTCTCTCTCTCTCTCTCTATATATATATATATATATATATATATATATTATCTCATGATTTTGTCCATGTACATTCTGATACCTATCCCTTTTGGATTCAGGAATTAGTCGATTCTATTCTGTGGGATGAAGTCAACTTACTCTCGGATGTAGCAGTACAGCCTGAGCTAGTTTCTGAATGGAAGAGCTGGAAACAGGAGGTTATGAAATGGTTTTCAACTTCGCATCCCTTACCTAGTGGTGGAGACATGATTCAACGGACTAATGATAGTCCTTTGCCAACAGGGCATCAGATAAGCAGGAAGAGACCCAAGCTTGAAGTTCGTCGTGCTGAGTCACATTCTTCCCAGGTTGATACCCAGGGTTCGCATCAGGCTATTGAGATTGATGCTGGTTTTTTTGGCGGTCGAGGTGTTGGAGATGTCAGTACCCTAGAACGCAAGCCTTCTCGAGTGGAAATTAATTTGGAAGGCGCTGCAGTTAATGACACCACTGGAAGGGCGGCTGATACATGGAGTGACATTGTAGTTGAAGCCGGAAATTCGGAGGTCATTCACAGTAAAGATATGGATATTTCACCTGTGAATGGAGGGCTGGTTAGGAAATCCATTGATTCTGGTAATAAGAATCGCCAGTGCATTGCTTTTATTGAAGCTAAGGGAAGGCAGTGTGTAAGGTGGGCAAATGATGGTGATGTTTACTGTTGTGTGCATTTGGCCTCTCGTTTTGTAGGCAATGCTGTAAAAGCAGAGGCAACTCCTCCAGTTGATGCACCGATGTGTGAGGGTACAACCACTCTTGGTACCAGGTGCAAGCATCGGTCTCTATATGGTTCTTCTTTCTGCAAGAAACACAGACCCCATGATGAAGTGACCTTGACTTCATCTGATAGTAAATTTAAGAGAAAGCATGAGGAGACTATAAATAGATTAGAGAAGACAAATTGCAAAGACATTGTATTAGTGGGGGAAGTTGAAACACCCCTCCAAGTGGATCCAATCTCCGTTATGTTTAGAGAAGCCTCTAATGAAAGGAGCTTAATCGAGATGCCTTGGAATTCCAGGAAGGAGTATGATGGCACTGAGGTTTTGCACTGCATAGGCTCATGTCTCCAGGATGGAAGCAATCCTTGTCTGGAAAGTCCAAAGAAGCATTCCTTATATTGTGAGAAACACCTACCTAGCTGGCTAAAACGTGCCAGGAATGGGAAGTGCAGGATAATTTCAAAGGAAGTGTTTATAGATCTTTTAAAGGATTGTTACTCTCAGGAGCAAAAAATACATTTACATCAAGCATGTGAGCTGTTCTACAGGCTCTTCAAAAGTATCCTATCCCTCAGAAACCCAGTTCCTAAGGAAATCCAACTTCAGTGGGCGATATCTGAAGCTTCTAAAGATGTTAGTGTTGGGGAATTCTTGTTGAAGTTGGTTTGCAGTGAAATAGAGAGACTCAGGAGGCTTTGGGGATTTAATGGGATTGAAGATGCAGAAGTTTCCTCCCATGTTGAAGAATCAGTTCTGGTTCCAGTGGCTACTGATAGTGAGCATGACATACAAAACAATTCCATCAAGTGCAAAATCTGTTCAGAAATTTTATTGGATGACCAAGCACTTGGTGCACACTGGGTGGATAATCATAAAAAGGAAGCTCAATGGCTGTTTAGAGGTTATGTTTGTGCCATCTGCCTGGATTCTTTTACTAACAAGAAGGTTTTGGAAACACATGTGCAGGAGAGACACCATGTGCAATTTGTAGAACAATGCGTTCTTGTACAGTGTATTGCTTGCGGTGGCCATTTTGGGAATCCTGAGCAGTTATGGTTGCATGTCCTCTCAGTTCATCCTGCTAGTCTCAAGATGTCAGACGATGGTCAACATCATAATATGTTCGCGGGTGAAGATTTTGTGCAGAAATTTGAGCCAGCCAATTCAACTTCTGTAGATAATAAGAACTCTGAAAGTCAAGGTGATCTTCGGAAGTTCATTTGCAGGTTTTGTGGCTTGAAGTTTGATTTGCTACCTGACCTCGGCCGCCACCATCAAGCTGCTCATATGGGACCAAATTCTGCAGGGCCTCGCCTCCCAAAGAGAGGTATCCGTTTCTACGCTTATAGATTAAAATCAGGGAGACTAAGCCGGCCTAGATTTAGAAAAGGTCTAGGATCAGCATCGTATCGTCTTCGGAACAGGGGCAGTACCAGTATGAAGAAACGCATCCAGGCTTCAAATATAGTTGGCAGCGGGGAAATGAAATTGCAGTCTCATGTAAATGAGACAGGAAGTCTAGGTAGATTGGAAGAAAGTCAATGCTCAGCTGTTGCAAAGATACTGTTTTCTGAAATTCAGAAAACTAAACCACGCCCAAGTAACCTTGACCTTTTATCTATTGCTCGCTCTGCATGCTGCAAGGTTGGCTTCCAAGCCTCGTTGGAGGGGAAATATGGACTATTTCCAGAACGTTTATACCTGAAGGCGGCCAAACTTTGTAGTGAGCATAATATTCTGGTTGACTGGCACAAAGAGGGGTTTATTTGTTCCAAAGGATGTAAACCTCTGACAGACCCACATATGGTGTCTTCCTTGATGCCTCTCTCAGAGGATGTAGTGAGATTGAGATCTGAACTTCCAGCAGATCCTGTGAACAGTGAGTGGGAGATGGATGAGTGCCACTATGTTATTGATTCACAGCATTTTAAACAAAATGCATTGCAGAAGTCCTTCATCTTGTGCGACGACATAAGCTTTGGACTAGAATCAGTTCCAATAATCTGTGTAGTTGATGAAAATCTTTTGGATTCTTTTCACATCCTTCGAGGTCGTTCTGATGGCCAAACAACTCTATCTTCTATGCCTTGGGAGAGTTTCAATTATGTCAGGAAACCATTGCTTAATCGATCCCTTTGTCTTGAACCGGAGGTAAGGTCACTCAGCTTATTTAGTCCTTGTTTAAATCATATTGATCTAGCTTATTTTAGTTGTGCTCATAATTTAAAACTTGATAATTATATCAATGTGTCATGTACCATTAAATGACCTTATCACTCAACCGTTAGAATTTGGTGTTGAGACTCTTGTTGATGTTCCACTCTGTGCTGTATGTTGTGTAGATAGATAATTGCATTGCATCTAACTTGAGTAAGAGTGGCCTCTCTTCGTATGTGTGACTACGAAGACAAGTAATAATATATAAATATCCTTCTGTTGTCGCTTTTACTTTCCAGAATTTGCAGTTGGGGTGCGCTTGCACTAATTCATTGTGCTCTCCTGAAACCTGTGACCATGTATACCTTTTTGATAATGATTATGAAGATGCGAAGGATATATATGGCAAGCCCATGCATGGAAGATTCCCATATGATGACAAAGGACGTATCATTCTAGAGGTAAATTAAATTCTTCTCATTGTCTACTAACAGTGACATCCTTCTTTGTTTGATAATATTTACCATAACTACAGTGCTTTCAGATACACGTGTGCATGCATGTTTTCTTCTTACCTAAATAATTTCTGGAAAGCTATTGTGTTGTGAATCTCTTTAGAAGGAGCAGATACTTTGTCAGCCTGTACTTGATTGATTTCCTATCAGTTTTTTCTCTACCCTCAGCAATCCCTGGAATGTATCAAATTATCCATTTGCAGGTTCCATCCGACTGAGACTTGTCATGTCACTGAGCCAATCTTAATCTTTAATTTAGTTTGATAAATAATCCGATGCTTGTAATTTTTATTCTATTTGGATGTATTTCTGTTCAAAATATGCGATGGAATGACATAATATTTGGATGAAGCCTGCATCAAACTCTCACATTATGTTACTTTTGTTCAGGAGGGTTACTTGGTCTATGAGTGCAATTACTCATGCAGCTGCAGTAGATCCTGTCAGAATAGGGTTTTGCAGAATGGTGTACAAGTTAAACTAGAAGTCTTCAAAACTGAGAAAAAGGTACCATTCTTAGTTTTATTAGTTTTTTATTAATTCTTTTAATATATTTTTTTTGGGTTCTACGAGTTGAAAGATCGACATCATGCCATGTTGATTTGTAGGGTTGGGCAGTCAGGGCACGAGAAACAATCCTGCGTGGCACATTTGTATGTGAGTACATCGGGGAGGTTCTAGATAATCACGAATCAAACAAGAGGCGCAATAGGTTTGGCATTATGTCTGGAATATGTTTTCATCTGCAATTTTTCTTGGCTTGTTTATTTATTTTTAGATTTTGTTGATCATTTTCGCATTTCAGGTTTGGAGGAGAAGGTTGGGGATATTTCTATGATGTTGATGCACAAATTAATGACATGAGCAGATTGATTGAAGGCCTTGCCCCATATGTAATTGACACCATGCGTTATGGAAATGTTTCGCGTTATATCAACCACAGGTGAGCTATTAGTTTGTATTACCATGCAATGCACTCTTATTTGGAAATATTTTATACTAGCTTGGCAACCTATCCGTACCCTTATGAATAATAAGGACTACCTGCATCGTAGGATCTAAAAATATAAGTTAAAGGCACCATTTTGTTAAGCCTATCAAGTTTTTCCAGAAGCTATAAAAGCAATAGTTTTAAGGCATTTTCATATAAAGATACATACACGTCCACCTTTTTGAACATGAGCTATCAACTATTGTTTGGATCTTTTATGAACAAAAAGGAGGTACAACTTGGGTATTAACCTTTAGAGAGTTGCTTATAAAGAAGTGAATGCCATGTCTTCATTAATGTATCTTTTGGTCTCTTGAGAACTTGTAAGGGTAGCCGGGTGCAAGCATTGTTAAATTTAAGATTTTTAAGTTTCATAACTCGCAGTTAAAATTGTTAAATTGTAATGGAAACTATTTACATGTCCCTGGTTCTGTAAAGGGAGGAATTGTGAAGTGGTCTTATAGCTTTTTTTCCAATAATATGCGAACGTTTGAAATTGATGGCAATAGTAGTTTAAATTTCCTAATGTATATAATGAAAGTAGGCTAATTGTGTAATATATAGCTGTGTCAATTCAACAATCAATTTATCAATCTATTTTTAGAACTTCTAATATTTTCACTACTCATCATAAATCATTCAATCATTTTATATGGTTTTCATTGGAACTTTGATTTTCATAGTTACCTATAATCCTTCTAAAAAAAAAAGAAATCCTAATCTTTGATTATTTATGTATATGTATATGTATATGTATATGTGTGTGTGTGTGTGTATATACTAGCAGCCGGGCCCACGCGTTGCGTGTGCAACGAAATATAATTTTTAATTTTTTTAAAAAATTAAACTCAAAAAGAACCTCACATGAATTATATTAAATTTAAATATTAAAAATAATACACAATCTTCTTCCCAGCTGAAAAGAAAGATGTGATCAGATATGCGCATTAAATGGTTGATTGCCCCACTTCAACAAAATTTAAATTAATGAAATGAAAGAATAAAATCTGCATTGAAATTCAAGAAAATTAATAACCCTTCAATTTTAATCCATAAAATTACAGTAGAAAGCAAATCAAGTAAACTCAGAAAGAGAAAAAAAGTGTCTAGAGAGAGAAAGGGAGAGAGAACTTTGAAAGCCTCATAAAGTATCTCACAATCTTTTGATGGAGGGAGAACAGTAGAATTGCCATCTTACTAAAAAATGAAATTGTAAAGAGTTATTTTATTATAGTAGTAAGTATAATATAGATAGTATAAATATGTCAAAAAAGTAACTCGTCACATTTTTGCACCACTGTTTGTAACTTTTTAGTTTTTCCTTCAATCGTTGCTCGAAAAATTATAAAAATAAATTAAGATGAAAAGTATGTATTACACAACAGTTTTTTAGCAAACATTTACATAGGTATAAAAATTTAAAAACTGTTTTTATACATTACACGACAGTTTGTTTATATATTACACAACAGTTTTTAATGTATAAAAATTTAAAAACTGTTTTTATACATTACACGACAGTTTTTTTATATATTACACAACAGTTTTTTATGTATAAAAATTTAAAAACTGTTTTTTATGTAAAGTATGTAGTACACAACAGTTTTATGCATCAATGGCGCCATTGAACTAAATTGTCGCATCAGTTTTTATATATTACACAACAGTTTTTTATGTATAAAGATTTAAAAACTGTTTTTTATGCAAAGTATATAGTACACAACAGTTTTATGCGCCTAAAATAGAATTTTTATAGTACAAAAGAGTAATTGTATAAAAACGGAGGAACAACGTGGGTTAGTTGGCCTGAATTTGATATTTTTACTATTTTAACTTTCTGTCAAATAAAGAGTAAGTATGTAAAAATTGGTATTATAAAATTAGTGGTGGATTTTTTTGGTATTTTCAAATAAGACAATCTAGTATAGATGACAGAGAAGATGTATTGTTTTCGGAAAGAGCAAATGTGAAGGACAATCAGTGAAGAAGCAGACATAGGGGTAGGTTTTTTAGTAAAAGAACCAAAAGCAGGTTAATGGCTAGTTTTCGCATTCGGGTTTCTAGACATGAAAATGTAAAAAAAGAAAAAAAAAAGAATTTAACAAAACAACAACGCAAAAGGAATTTAACGAAAAAAACAATGCAGTGCCAAAAACCTTACTTTGTCTTTCCCTCTGCCTCGGTCGCAATCTTCCTCTCAATAGCGCAACTGCTGCAAACATAAAAAAATAGAATTCAATCCTGTAAGAAAATAGAATTTAAAATATATGGAATTTAATATATATGAAAACATCAAAAGGAAAAAAAAAACCTCAACTGGAGCATGCAATACTAAGTTTCTTTTATCATGAATTCTCTCTTTCCTGTAAAAAAGTAGAATTCAATCCTGGAAGAAAATGTATTTTAAAATATATAAAAATATCAAGAGAGAAAAAAAAAACCCTCAATTGGAGCATGCAACACCAGCTTTCTTTTAGCATGAATTCTTTTTTTTTTTCTCAATTAGAGTGACTACAATTGCAGGATTCGAAGAATGTGGAAGTGGTGATTCTTTTTCAGTAAAAAGAATGTGAAAGTTATTTTATGAGAGAATGTGGGTTAGTAAATGAAGAAAGAGAGAGAGAGAGAGAGTGAGAGAGAGAGAATATGTGGAAGTTATTTGCTAGAAGAACGTGGGAAGAGAGAGAGTGTGTATTTGACGTGGGATTTGAGAGAGAATGTAGAAGTTATTTGCTGGGAGAATGTGTGAAGAGAGAAAATGTGTTGGACGTGGAGTTTGAGTGGGTTTGAGTGGTATTTTTACTATTTTAGCCTTTTATTAAATAAAGAGGTAGTGTATGAAGAATGGAATTACAAAATTAGTGATGGATTTTTTGGGTAATTAAAAATGGCTTTACCAAACTCAGGAGTTGCCTTATATATATATATATATAAGATTACATAACTGAACATTAAAGGAATGCTATCTGTATAATAGGGAAAAAACGGGAGCTTCTAAATGCAAACTGTTCTTTGCTGAGTACACCCATCATACCCATCACTACAAGTGTGTATGTATTGTGTGTAAGCGTTTCAAGTGGATTTACTTAGCAAAAGAGTGTATTTGACAACCTGTGGAAGCCCCTTACAAAATGGGAGAAATACAATGATTTCCCACAAAAAGTTGGACTTTTTTTTTTTTTTTTTTTATGTTTTTTGGTTCATAACAAAGTTTGTGTTAAACATCAAGAAACTTTTACAAAAATGATCATTGCAAAGATAAAGACTCAATAAAGTCAATCGTATCGTCGACTGATCTACTCGTTCAAACATCTAACTATACAGATTACAAAGAAAACCTATTAATCTATATAATGGCATTTGAATCCCACCAAAAGATCTTTAGTTGCGTTCCAACCATAATATATGTGTCGAACATAGAGGAACCAAGAGCCATGCCCTTTTCCCATTTCTTTGCACTCTACCTCTTCTCATCCCAACAAAACACCAAACACCTCTTTTCATAAACCCATTCAACTCCAAAAAGTATCAAAGAAAAACTCCATAACTCCCCAGCGAACTAACTGTAACATCCCGACCCTTCACATGACAACGATATTGTCCGCTTTGGGCAAAAGCCCTCATGGTTTTGTTCTTTCCATGGGGTCACCCATCCTTGCATTGCTCCCACCCAAGCACGCTTAACTGCGGAGTTCTGCTAGAGTCTCTACTACCTGGGAAAATGTCTCGTTGAATGTAAGGGTCCAAAATTTTTTCTTTATAGGCCGGGAACTCCCTTTTCCTTTCCGATGTGGGATACCATGATATCAAAAGCCACCACCCCCCCCCTTAGGGCTGTACGTCCCTGTGCAGTAGCTTGCCAGCTCCAGTAGCCTGCCAGTCCTTATCGATCCGCCCACTCAGTAGTCCGCCCATGTGTCACGCGAGATAGCAGGGGCCCACATTCGGAGGTGAGGAGAGTCGGCTCTGATACTATTTATAACACCCCGACCCTTTACATGGCAACGATATTGTCCGCTTTAGGTAAAAGCCATCACGGCTTTGTTCTTCCCAGGGGGTCACCTATCCTTGCATTGCTCCCACCTAATCACGCTTAACTGCGGAGTTCTGCTAGGGTCTCTACCACCTGGGAAAAGGTCTCGTTGAATGTAAGGGTCCAAGGTTTTTCCTTTATAGGCCAGGAACTCCCTCTCTATTTCCGATATGGGATATCAGGATATCACACTAACAGTGAATAAGCAAGTGAGAAATAAACTGACCCTCATACAAATAACACCGATTAATCAACTTGCGCCATATAATTAAGTTATCAATGGTAAGTATCTTTTCATGCGTAGATCAATCGAAGAGCACTATCTTCGAAGAAGCTCTCATCTTCCTAACACTTCTCCGCAAAAAAGCCGTCTTCCTACGTACCTATCAAACACCTGTAGAAAGACTTCACTAAATCTTACACTATGATCCCCTCTCCATCTAACTAACTCCACTCCACTCCACTCCACTTTCGACTACTTTATGATTGTGCAGAGCTCTTTGAATAGTCAACAACTGGTAATTGAAACTATGGACGCCTTTCCTTCACTGCAAAGGAGAACAAAACATACTCTAATCCACCACATGGTAATTGAAGCTATAGAGCAAGATCCGAAGAAGGGAGGATTTCTCAAAGACAACTCCAATACGATAAATATCGACAAGGTACCAAGGAAGAAAAAAACGCTTCTTTGGGAAAATAATAAGAAAACTTAGAGTTAAACTTAACGAGAGTAAGAGATAGGGACACTAGGTGGAAAATTAGATCTCCAAGGGGTCGTTTGACATAGATAAGTTGAAATGTATGAAGAGGAAAAACACTTTTGGACAAAATACCTTACTCAAGGATTATGTGTTGAAGATGATGGGGAAGACCTAAAGATTCAAAACAAGAAATCATAGAAGAGAAGAAGAATGGCGCTGAAAATAGGATAGGAGCATTAGTCGTCGGGTTGGGTTTTTATCGGGTTGGGATCCTTTTAGTCATCTTTATGTATCTCATCCTTCTCACTTCTAGAACAGGGAAGAGGATTTGGGCGCCGCTTGGTGAGGTTTAGGTAAATTTTATTTTATTTTTGTTTTCTTATCTTTTTAGAGAATTTTTTAAATTTTTTAAATTTTTTCTCGATATGAAATTTTAAAATTTAAAATTTAAAATTTAAAATATTTTATTTATTTATTTATTTTAAATTCATTTTATGAAATAAATTTAAAAATAAATTTTTAATCAGAAGATTAAAAACCTATTAAATACAAAATTAAGAAAATAAATTTAGTTTATAAGATTATTTTAGATAAATTTTAATTTTTTTAATATTTTTTTTAATTTTTTAAATTTTTTTAATCTTTTTATAGAATTTTTAAATTTTATTAATTTTTCTTTGAGAGGGAAAGGAGCTTACCTACGACAGCGAAAGACGACGAACGCAAAAGAACAGAAGATGCGGCGACGTAATGTTTGCTGGTGAAGAGAAATAGAGCGAGAGGAGGAGCGTGAACAAGCCAGCAAGGGAGAGTGGGCTGTGAGCATGCGCGGATGTCACTTTTGGCCCGCTTTTCTCTCTTTTGTTTATTTTAAATTCTTTTTTTTGTCAGATTTTTTTTCTTACTTGCTTCAATGAAAAAAAATTAAAAGTAAACTTTCTTAATTACATTTTTAAAAAATCATTAAATATAAATGTAAGTAACATAAAAATTTAAAAAGTAAATTTTTTCAGCTTGTCTCAAGCTAAGGAGTCCAAAAATTAAATACGATAATTAGATTAAACAATAAAAAATACTAAAAATAAATAAATAAATAAACCATTATACAAAATCAAAACTTTGTATTTGTCTCATAAGTAAAAATCTTTTTCACAAGCGTAAATTCTAAGATCGGAACCTCACATGATTAAGGTATATTGTTAAATAACATAAATATATCATTTTAAATTTTACTTTTATATTTTTACGATCTAACTTAAATTTAAAATTATAAATATAAATATACTAAAATTTTAAAAATATAAGTATAAGTCTTCAAAACTAAAAATTATATTTCTAAAAATATATTTCAAATTTTAATTTGTATACACTTACATGAGTAAGATGAGAGTCTAAATACAATAGTTAGATTAAACAATAAAAAATTACTAAAAATAAAATTAATAAATAAATAAATAAAATATTATACAAAATCAAAATTTTGTATTTGTCTCATAAGTAAAAATCTCTTATGCAAGCGTAAATTCTAAGGTCGGAA
>JAUMHN010000002.1:1870715-1885122 GCA_032360265.1 Heliamphora ciliata
ACTCGTACAATCCATATTTAGTTTTAAAGGCAGTTTTCCATTCATCTCCCTCTCTCATCCTAATCTGATGATACCCATTTTTCAAATCAATTTTTGTAAAAACACATGATCTATGCAATTCATCTAACATGTCATCTAACCTAAGAATATGATGTCTATACTTTACTGTAATGTTGTTGATTGCCCGGCAATCAACGCACATTCGCCAAGTGCCATCCTTCTTAGGTACGAGCAATATTGGTATCGTGCATGGACTCAATCTCTCTCTCACGCGTCCTTTGGCCATCAACTCCTCAACTTACCTTTGTAGTTCCTTTGTCTCCTTCGGATTACTCATATAGGCTGGTCGATTGGGGATCAATGCTCTTGGTACAAAATCAATTTGATGCTCTATTCCCCAGATGGGTGGCAATCCACTAGGCGCCTCAGTGTGGAACACGTCTTCATACTCCTGCAATAGAGAAACAACCACACTAGGCAAAGATTTGTCAAGCTCGTCAGTATTAAAACATGCCTCTTTGTACAGAAGTACAAACATAGGATGGTTTGTATAAAAAGTACTCTTAACATCACTCAGTTTAGCATAAAAACTCACTTATTTTTTTGTTCTCTCTTTTTCTACACTTTCTCTTTTCTTTTCACTCTCTTTTTTTTCTGCACTCTTCTTTTTCTTTTCACTCTCTGTTTTTGAACGCTTAGTCTCACAAGTTTTTTTCAACTCATTTTCTCTTTTCAATTTCATTTAATCTTCATACACTTGTCTTGGAGTCAAAGGAACAAGAGTAATGGTCTTATTGTCTAGAGTCAAAGGAACAAGAGTAATGGTCTTATTGTCTTTCACGAATGTATGCCGATTCTTGAACCCGTCATGAGTAACCTTCCTATCGAATTTCCATGGCCTGCCTAGTAGTATGTGACCCGCATACATGGGAACAACATCACAAAGTACTTCATCCTTGTACTTCCCAATGGAGAAGGAAACTAACACTTGCTTGTTGACCTTGATCTCCCCACATTCATTTAACCACTGCAGCTTATATGGCCTAGGATGTTTCAAGAGAGGTAAATTTAACTTTTCAACTAAAGTAGTGCTAGCCACATTTGTACAACTTCCCCCATCAATGATCATACTACAAACCTTGTTACTGATGTGGCATCTAGTTTGAAAAATGTTCTCCCTTTGTTGTTCCATGTCATCCTCTTTGACTTGGGCACTTAAAGCACGCTTAGCCACAAGCGACTCACCCTCTACCAGATACTCCACATCAACATCACAAGCGGCCTCAGGTTATAGCATTTGTCCATCCTCGCTCTCACTTTTAGTTTCCACCTCTCCATCAGCACGTGCAATCATGGTCCTCTTATTTGGACATTGTGAAGCTATGTGACCTACGACCAAACAACGAAAAC
This sequence comes from Heliamphora ciliata, assembly GCA_032360265.1. Lineage (NCBI taxonomy): Eukaryota > Viridiplantae > Streptophyta > Magnoliopsida > Ericales > Sarraceniaceae > Heliamphora > Heliamphora ciliata. The sequence continues at coordinate 1,872,126 of JAUMHN010000002.1, forward strand.
ATTTAATGTCACGATTACTTGTTTGAGGTTCAATTTTACTTTTGGTGGAGCTGGAAACATCATCTCTCTTCTTGGGTGGTTCGGTTTTGGACTTGACAACAGCCCCATTGTCTTTCTTCCAATCAGATCTCCATGAAGTAGATAAGCCCGAATTTTGAAGGGAACGAGCCCCTTTCCTTTTAAGTTGTCGTTCCACCTTTATTGCCACATGCACCATGTCCTCCAACTCTACGTAGTGTTCTAATTCTACTATGTTGCCAATATCCCGGTTCAGCCCATTCAAAAATCTTGCCATGGTAGCTTCTCTATCTTCTTCGATGTTAGCCCGAATCATGCCTATCTCCACGCTCTGATAACCTTGAGTAAGGCATTGTAACTTTTGATATAAATCCCTATAGTAGTGACTTGGAACAAATCGCCTCTTCATGATTGCCTTCATCTCCTCCCATGTCTTAATAGGCCTCTCATGGTTTCTCCTTCTATTCATCACAAGTTGATCCCACCATATAATAGCATAATCGGTAAATTCAATGACGGCGAGTTTTTCCTTTTTCTCCTCAGAGTAATTATGGCACTCAAAAATCAACTCAACCTTCTTTTTCCATTCCAAGTATGCTTCCATTCCAAGTATGCTTCCGGATCATTCTTCCCTTCGAACGATGGAATCTTCATCTTGATGTTGCCTAGATTTCTGTCAACTCCATCTTGCCATCTAGGATCTCTTCGAAAATCTTGATCCTCTTCATCGTTGAATTCAACCTCTTGGCCGTCATCAGAAGCACGCTCGTCTTGCCTTCTTTGGTTTCATTCTTCATGCCATGTAGCAATAACAGCGTCTTGCCTATCCATCCGATCCCAGATTTCATTAAACACCATGTTCATGCGTTCAAATTGTTGCTGTATGGCCTGCAACATGTGTGCCTCTCTTCGCTCGTCTGAACCTTTAGCCCTGGAAGACATTTATTTGAAACTAAAGAAATAAACAAATGTTAGAAATAATTTCTCACACACTCTCTTCCGTGTTTGCACTCAAATAAGGTCACTCCACTCGTGTATGCACTCTTTTGGCCTTTTTCTCGATAATAAGCTCACCCACTCTTGCATTTTACCGCTCTTGTTTCCCTTATAAGTTCTTTAAAAACTAATTGAATTTTAACCAAGGAACAACTTGTATTGTCCCAACTAGCAATAATCAAAGAAACAAAAGGGAATAAAAGTGACACGGAATATACGGACGTTGGGGAGAGAAAAAGACAAATGAAAAATACCAACGATGATATATGCAAACAATTGGAAAACAAGGTTTACTATATTAGCCACATAAAGAACTTGAATATCTATTGCCAAAAACTTCTTCTTTTTTTTCTTCTTTTTTTTTAATTAAGGTTTTGCAAACCCTAGCATACCACTGCCGAAACCCTAGAATGCTGTTGCCGTCACTTCATTTTTTTTGTTTTTTTTGTTTTTTTTTTGTGCGGCTAAAACCCCTTCAAAAACCATAGAATATGTTGCCAACTCAAACCCTAGCTACCCTCCTTATGCAACACGAGATTTCAACAAAAGATATTGATTGATTGGTTGATCTCAAAAGATATTGATTGAATGATTGATTTGAAAGGATAATGATTGATTGATTGATTGATCTCAAAAGATATTGATTTCAACACAAGATATGAATTTCAGAATCATAACAAAGTGTGGCCTCCAACAAAATATTGATTGTTCCATTTTTTTTCTTAAAACATGGGAATAAAAACAAATAGACTCAAGCAAAGATTAAAAACAAGGAATTGACAAGAATCAAGAAAGAAGGAACAAAATTCAAGAGAGAACAAGGATAAAAAAAACAAAGAAATAAGAAAGACAAGAACGATACCTAGAAAAAATTCAAAACAAAGAACATAAAAGGACAGATAAACCTGATTTGAAGCCTGAGCTCTGATACCAAATGATGTGAACCCACAAGGATTTGAATCCTCTTGAACCCACGAACAAATTGAAATAAACCCAAGAACGTTAAAATCAAGTCAAGGAACAAATCTTGACCCGCTGAACTCTTGTTTCAAGAACCAAGATTGTAGCTAGGACACCACAAGGAAGAAACCTTGATAAGTCTTTTAGTTCATTCAAGAACTATAAGAGAAACTTTATCTCAAAGAAAATTGTACTTCACTTTATTCATGTCAAAATAATACATGGAGGATCCTTTATATAGGAGAAGGTTTGAGGAAATTCCTTATTTCTAAGCTATGTGGGACAACATGTGCTAGCCAAAATTAAACCTAACTAAACCCAATCATGGACTGGCCGAAATTACTTAGGCCCAAATCCTTATTCTTCTTATAATAATTAAACGCAAAAACCCAACAAATTTAATAATCCAACAAGCCCATAAGCATGAATATTAAAATCCAAAGCATTATGTTGTACTTTTCTCCGTAGCTTGTACCAAATAAAGTGGAATAGGTTCTTCTTCTTGTGATCTCATCTTAAATTGGCATACTCAGTCAAGAGAGATTGCACCAATCCTTGTATTGCGTTCTTGATCTTCTTTGCTCTTGATCTTGTGATTGGCCCTTTTGAAACTTGCAACGGATCACTGAGACTCTGTCCACCATCTCTAAGATCACCTTGATTCCCATCACGGTTTGCACCTGAGTTGGTGAGCACAGACGAGCTGCGATCTATGAGGTTTGAGCAGGGCTTGAGGCCAGCGATCAGGGAGCGTGTGGTTGCGATGGGACTTCATGTATTCAAAGAGCTGGTGGAGGTAGCAGCGAGGGTGGAGAACACTATGACTAAGATCCGAGCTTCCAAGGAGGCCAGGATACCTCAGGGTGGGACAGAGGCGCAGACAGGTGGGCATTCTAGTAAGAGGTAGAGGTCCTTTGGTCCTAGTTTTCATCCATCTAGACTACAACAGTTCTCTGCACCATCACCATCAGTGGCTTCATCAGGAAGACCAGACCAGATGGAGGTCAGATGTTACCGATGTGGACAGCCAGGGTATCGTGTATCAGATTGTCCACAGCCGAGGCAGCACTCAGATTCATGGTTGAGGCAGTCTCAAAGTCCCATACCAGATTAATCACAAGGGAGAGGGCCGCCTACTTGTTTTAGATGTGGTCAGGCGGGACATATTCAGAGGAACTGTCCCTAGAGAGAGTGCGCCGAGTACAGTGGGCACACCAGAGGGTTCGTATGTGCAGGAGCGACAACAGTATCCTGCGATTTACACTTTTTGAGTGACGAACAGGGGAACTTCAGTCTAGTCAGTGCGGCAGCCGATAGCACCGAGTTATGGTGGACAAGGCAAAGCGACATTGCCAGGAGTGTATGCACTTATAGCTCCGAGTTCGTCGAGGGCACCGGTCATGCCGGAGGATGCAAATATGCCTTCAGCGAGCAGATGTACTTTCTGAGTATGCTGACTTTGGGCCAGTTTCTTTATTGCATTTGTTTGAGAGTTAGTGATGGATTCTGTGGATGATGTGCTATGTTGAGGCAGCGGTTGGTGTGGATGTGAGGTTGAGGTGAGTTGAAGATCTCGAGTCTTTGAGATAGTTGGCCATTGTTTAGGATACCTCACCTTGTTTGACTATATCCTAGGAATGGTTTGGCATACCATCTCGTGTGCCTGTGTCGATTACGATTGCCTGTGTCGATTACGATTGAGGATTTGTTGTTTTGACCTTGAGTTGAATTTCAGGGGTAAAATTTCTTTAAGGGGGGTAGAGTTGTGAGACCCTGACCCATTTTTATTTTTGGCATTTTTCGACGTGTGTTTTCCATTTTCAGTTTTGCATGTTTATATGCTTCCTAATGCATGATCGGGGTTAGATATGCATGCAGAGTTGGTTTCTAAGGTCGTGGAATGTTGTGGTGCAAATTTGAAAGAATTTAAAAAAAAGATATTTTTGAGGCCTATAAATATCTGGAGTTAGATATTTTCAAAAGATATTTTCAAAACTTCACTAGTAAGTTTTTTTTTTCTCTGCCTTCTCTCTAAGTTCTCAGGGGATCGGGGCTCGGTTTTCGACGATCTAACAGCGAATCCTTGTTTTTGGCATGGTGGGCTACGCGTTCATCCAGACAAAATTCTATTCTATCGAGGCTCAATTTTGCACGTGGTTCGAGGCGTCAAGTTTTTAACTCACCGAGGTAGGATCCTAGATTCTCATGTCTTATAAGGATGCTATGTGTAATCGTGTGTGTTTTTAACGGTTAGATTGCTGTACATATGATCTTATGTTCAAGTTGGATTTTTGGGTTTAAAAATCAATTTTCGGCAATTTCAGTGGATGGAATCGGGTGTCGAGTGTTTCTTTCGTGGTTTTGGTGTGAGGCTTGGGCGAGTGGATGTTTGAGGGCGTTAGATGGGATTTTCGAGGCTTCAAATCAGAGTTTGGAGGTTGAAACCCGTAGCTCAGAACCAGTTTCCGCTTGAGTTCAGTCGACTGGACCGTGGGGTCAATCGAATGGAGCCTGGGTTCTTGGGTACAGTCGACTGGACCGTGAGGGTCAGCCGACTGGATAGTATGTTTGGGCATTTTTAGGACTTTCCAGTGTGTTGTTCAGTCGACTGGGGGTTGGGGTCCAGTCGACTCGACTTAGGCAGTTTTGTGTTGGTGGTTTCGTGGTTGGTTTTTGGTTTTCGATTGGGTTTGAATGGTATTCAAGTGATTAGTTATGGGATTAATCAATTGAATTACTGTTGGATCCTTTTCGAGGTTTAGTTGGTCGGGTTGTGGTTTCGGGGGTCGTGTCGTGGCCTCGAGTGTTTTTGTGGTGCCGTCCTCGGGTGTGACGTGCATTGTTAGTTTTGAGTGTTATGGCACGATTTTGTGCGTGTTGGTTACGCGCGGGATGTGTAGGTTCGTGGTTCGGTTTTAAGGTGGGTTTGGTAAGAATCGTTTCGTGGGAGGTTCAGGTGTTGGCCTCCGAGTTAGGTGTTGGTTGTCTTGGTGTGTGGACGGGTGCTAGTGTGTGGACGGGTCGTTCGGGTGATGTTTTGATGGGTGGCATCGTAATGTATTTCTATACATGGTTATGTGCATTTATAACTATTTATTTATGTACAGACTATATAAGTGGAATACATGGTTTTGGTATCGTTACGTGTACTATGGTTGCATGCTTTCAAACTTAGAAATTTTATAAGCATGGTTATGTGGAATATGAGGAACGGATGCATGTTGCATGAGTTGCAAGTGTTGTGTGAGTTGCGTGTGTAGCATGTGACGTGATTCCAGTAACGTAGTGATAGTACGTGGCTTCATGCATTTAAACCCTGGTTTAGAATGCATGTTTTGATGTGGTCTTATCCCGTAGTATACGGTTTTATCCTGTGGTTTGGGCATGTGTAGAGATGCCTGTTGATGCATAGATTTGTATCTATTTTGCATATGTGGGGCGGATTGTGGTCCCTCGGTGAAAGTCCTTAAAAATATGCACATGAGGGGCGGATAATGGTCCCACGGTGAAAGTCCGTGAAGATATACGTTGGCTCTGGTCAACAAGGCCTTAGTTAGGGTGAATAATGATCCTGCAGTGAAAGTCCGTGAAGACATGTGATGAGGGCGGATGATGGTCTTATAGTGAAAGTCCGTGAAGATGTGTGTTGCACGGGTTGCGTACGTTGTGTGTGTTGCACGAGTTACGTGCGTTGTGTGTGTTGCACAGGTTATGTGTGTTGCATAGATGGGGACTGTGGTTCTTCGGTGGAAGTCCGAGAAGGTACTTGGATTGCATGAACTGCATTGTGGGACGAATAGACCAATTTTCAAATTATTTTAAGAGTCGTGTGAATCGTGATCTAAAAATCCTTTTTCAATTGTTTTTAGGGATCCCGTGAGTGAGTCTTAAGATGGTTTGTATCCTTGCTTTCCCGTTGCATGTGAAAACTTATTTTAAAAGCTTGAAAGAGAGTCTAAAACTGCACCTCGTTATCTTAGCAAGTTTAGCTTATACTGCATGTGTTGTCTTGTATCTGCTGAGTTTTAGCTCATGGTGTGGGATTTGATTTTCTTTAGATACCGGTCACGCAGGTTGATCTGGAGGTGCCGGAGAGGTGGAAAAGCTGTAATCTTCCTTTTTGTTCTTTTTATTATATGTATGTTGTAACATGTTTTTTCATTGTTGGAATGGTGTAATGTATGCTATTTAGTGATTATATACAATGCATGTACGGTTTAATTTGAGAGTGTATTCTTGGGCTGGGTGTTGTGGTTGATTATTTGTGGGCGTTTCACGTGACTCGGAGTTTGGGGCATGACAATGCCTAGGCTTTGCTTTCATCCGGATGGACTCTCGTTCTGAAGAGGTTCGATTTTTGAGGATTCGAGTTTTGATTCTCCGAGGTAGGATCCTAGACTATGTTATCTTTAAAGGGTGCTACGTGAAGTTATATGCTTTTTTACCGGTTAAAATGCTTTATATATCTTGTTTTATGTTTAAACCTTGTTTCGGATAAAAAGCATATTTTGTGCTTTTATTGGTTTATTACATGATATGGACTTATGGATGTCCGTAATTTTCAAAATGAAGTTTGAGAACGAGGTGATTTGTAAAAATCTTGAAAATTATATTTTTCAAGGTTTGGAGCTAACTATTGGAGTTGAGCTTAGATTTAGATGTTTTGTTGAGATGTGAAACCATTTTATGGTTATGAGAATGATATGATGATATGTATGTAGATATTCAGTACCTGGGTGTGTGTGTAGTTTTATCTGTTGAATCATATAGAACTTTGCATATTGGGGCACGTGATTGTCCTGAGGTGAAATGCCGCCTAGAGTTGAATATGGGGGCATGTGATTGTCTTGCGGTGAAAGACCGCTAAGAATTGCATATTAGGACAAGTGATTGTCTCGCGGTGAAAGACCATAAAGAGCTTGATGATTGGGTTGGTATTATCCCACGGTGAATGACCTTAAAAGAGTACAACATGCATATGACCTTGTTGTATATGCTTACTGTATTGTTGGGCATTGTTAAATGTCTGGGGTTTTATGTTTTTAAAAAGTAAAACCGTTTGAGGCTTATGTGAATGAGTCAATTTTACTATATGATTGCATATCCTGCTTTACTGCATAATAGTCTGTTTCTTTTGGGCTTTGGTTTACGTAGTGGGATTTGTTAAAACCTATTTTAGGTGTTGACGATCACATGGAGTTGATTTAGAGGTACCGTGGTGGTGGAAGACTTGTGTAGTTTTCCCTTTTTACTTTGGAATAGTATTTCCTGCATATGTTGCCTGTTTATGAAGGCATACTTTGTACGTTTTGAGAAGAGATATTCTGCATGTATGTTGTCAAAGAGATGAATCTTGGGAACTCCTTTTAATTCCAAAAGGTTGTATGTTGGTTGTATGTTTTATCAGTAAAAATCATTTCTTTTTACAAAATGGTGTTTGATGGGTTTTTCACGTGGTCTTGGATTTTAGTAAAAATCCTATCGTTTTTCACGTGGTTGGCGCGTGACACATATTTTGGACATGGCCGGCCCAAGAGGTAGGCAACTAAGGTCACTTCCTAGGTCCCCCGATTGTTTGTTAAAATTTAGGGCCCATTTGTATTTAAATTTAATATAAATATATTTTAAGTTTTTTCTTATTTAAGATCTTAGATGGAGCACAAGTGGTAAGTTAGTTTTATTTGTATGTCTTTGGTCTCAAGTTCAAGTTTTTCTATCTTCTTTTAGTTTAATTTATTTTAAGTTGCAACAATTTCAATGTTATCCTAAGTCATCGATAATTTTATAATGCAAAATAATATGAATAGAACATAAAAAATAAAATTTATAATCATAATATACTAAGTCATAACTTTCTAACACTAAACTATTAATTCTATTTTTACCAATTGTAATCAAACACAAAGCATTGACTAAAAAAATTATTTTATTGTTAAAAAGCTAATAATATATAAGTTAAGAGTTTGATGTATAAGTGGTACTATATTCTATAAAACAATTTTCGTAAATTAAATTTTGTTGAAATATGACTATAAACATATTTTGTTCACATAAATTTTTATAATTAATTTTTCAATTTATCTTAAAATATATTGAGGCTCCATATCGCAAAGTTGCTTTGGGTCTCAAAATTCAAGGTCGGCCCTCGTTTTGGAAAATTGCACTCTATGTTTCAAATGGTTGTACCTAGTGCTTAGGAGACTTGTACATTTGTCATGCCTAGTGCTATGCCATGCTATAGGTAGTTGTACTTCGGGGTACAAGTTGTCCCATTGTAGGCATTTTCATAATTGTATTCATGGCATGTTGAAGTCCTTCTTGTATACACCATTGTGGATTGGGAATGTTGGGATTATCGTTCCTTCAGTTCTAAGTCTAGGGCATCTCTGGTTGCTGATTCTCTTTTTTATGAGATGTTTTTAGGATGTATTCCCTGTGAACACCCTGAGTGTGTCCCCGGTGTATGAAAATCGTTTATAATGGAAATTGTTGGGAACCATGGGTTCGTCGCTAGCATTCTAACTTTCGTATCTTAGACTTTAGGTTGACTGTAACACTTCGATCCCGTTTTAATATAATTGGAATATGTTTTTGAAACCAAACCGACGTAAAAACCCCTTTCTTGGAAACTGTGCCTTTGAACAACCCATCTATGCCTAAAAATCCATTTAAGAGAAACTTGATTTAAAACAATTTTTTTTGATGGTGAAACACAGCGGAGACCGCTCGAGCGGACGCCTCACCGCTCGAGCGGTGACACACTCGAGAGTTTTTGCCCAAAAACTGAGAAAAATGTCTATGCTTTGGAAACAAGGTTCAAATTAATGATTTTGTTAAACCTGCTAGAGGGAATAAAACCATGGAAAGGAAGCAAGTAATTAAGAACCAAATCATTCTTTATCACAAGTCAAACATTCCTGCCCAAAAATCATTCATTGATGGATCAAACATTTAACCCAACCAAATAAGTACGTCCTCACATGCACGCATCACATGAACGTATGACCCTAAGGTCTTACAATATCGGTATTTAGTTCATAATTACAGTAATCCAAGTACCCAAAAAGAATTACATCTTTACACTCTCATTTCTCAAAAATAGATTTTACTCTTATTAGGAATAAAAGCCTGAGCCCGAGGGTACAGAGCACCCAATACACTCAATTTACGGGGACTAACCTGAAGGTACAGAGCACCTATGCTGCACACGTTTCCGGACTTACACCGAGGAGTAATGGAAGCCCAACTCAACCAAATCCACTGTCACGGTACATCTAGGAATAACATTTAAAAACCCAGAAAACAGTTTATACACCACATGTATAAAAGAGATCCCATCCATCAAAGTGGAGATCAAAACCCATTTTCAAAAAAACGTTTAAAAGGTGAGACTCAACCCCACGGGTTAGCTCCAAACCTCCAAAATCACGTTTTTCACCCGATTTCACAAATCACAATTTTCAAACCTCCTTTTGAAAACCATGGATGTCAACACACCCAAATCATGTATAAAAACCGATAAAAGGCGTAAAAATCTACTTTTACCCAAAAACCACGATTTACACATGAAAATCACGTTTTATGCATTTCTACCCAGTGAAAGCATACACAATTACATATATCCCCCTAATATAGCAGTAGGGTCTAGAATCCTACCTCGGAGAGTCAAGAACTCGACGGCTCAAAACTGAACGGCGTCAGAATGAGAGTCCGACCGGATATATACAAAGCCCTTGGCCCCGATAGTAAGGATCCACAAAGGAATCAACAAAAACTCAACCCTCGGGCCCTCAAATCTAGAGAGAAGTAGAGAAAAAGGGAAAGAAAAAGATTTTTCCCAAACGTCCAGCCCCTGGAACACTTAAAGGCAAGCAAAAAGACCTGTTAAGTCGACTGAAGAGGCACCTTCAGTCGACTGAAGCCCCTCGAAAAGTGCAAACTGCCTCCAGTTCAGTCGACCGAAACAAGGAGTTCAGTCGACCGAACTCCCAAAAACCCATTCAGTCGACCGAAACTATCCCCTCAGTCGACCGAACCGAAACTATCCCCTCAGTCGACCGAAACTATCCTCTCAGTCGACCGAACCCCTGAAAAAGGCTACTGGAATTTTGGTACTATTTTGGGTCTCGATTTTGTGATGGAAAAAAAGATTTTTGGTCCAAAACAAGCCAAAAGCCAGCCACACAAGCCTCTGCCAAACCCCAAAAAGCGTAAAACACATCTACGCATGCTGTTCTACAACTTTAAGGTATAAACCATGCATCGATGCTATCATATACTGGAATAAAAACGTCACGTATATAGACAGCTCAAAATTACAAGGTTCCAGGTCTCACAACTCTCCCCCCTTAAGGAATTTTATCCCTGAAATTCGCAAAAAGGTCACGAGGTAAACAGGTTTAGATATCTAGCACGCATCCCAAACTCAAGCTCCCATGTTGCTACCTTAACCCCGTGATGAAGCCACAGGACCTTGACATCAGCAATTGTTCTGCCCCGCAACACTTGCTCCTTTGTATCAAGAATCCTCACTGGACGCTCCTCATAAGTGGCATCCTCATCAATCAGCAGCTCAGCCCAATCTAACACATGCGAAGGATCAGGCTTGTACCTCCGAACCATAGAAACGTGGAACACGTTATGCACTGATGCTAACTGAGGTGGCAATGCCAAACTGTAAGCAACCTCTCCAATCCTGTCAAGGATCTCAAACGGTCCAATAAAACTTGACGATAGCTTCCCGCTACGACCAAACCTCATCAAACCTCTACGTGGCTAGACCTTCAGAAACACGTGATCTCCCATAGCGAACTCCAAAGGTCGCCTCCTCTGATCTGTATAACTCTTTTGACGCCTCTGAGCTATCAGTAGGTGCTGGCGAATCACTGAAACCTTCTCTGTCGTCTCCCGTACCATGTTTGGTCCCAAAACTGTGGTCTCTCCCACCTCTGTCCAACATACGGGCGATCTACACGGTCTACCATACAAAGCCTCATACGGTGCCATCTCGATACTTGACTGATAGTTATTTGTTGTATGCAAACTCTGCCAACGGTAGATGATCCTCCCACGAACCTCTAAAGTTAAGGACACAAGCCCTCAGCATGTCCTCCAGAATCTGTATAGTCTTCTCTGACTGGCCATCCGTCTGGGGGTGAAAAGAAGTACTGAACATCAAGTTCGTCCTTGCGGCCTCCTGTAGACTCTGCCAAAAACGTGATGTGAAGCGTGGGTTTCTATCTGAAACAATGGACACCGGCACTCCAAGCAACCTGATTATCTCTCGGACATACAACTGACTCAGTCTCTCCACTGAATCCTTCACTCGGATGGTTATAAAGTGTACAGACTTCGTCAACCTATCAACCACAACCCATACGGTGTCGTGTCCCCTAGGTGACCGAGGAAGTCCGGATACAAAATCCATCGTGACATGCTCCCACTTCCACTCTGATATCGACAAGGACTGTAGCAATCCTACCGGCCTCTGATGCTCCGCCTTTACCTTCTAACAGGTAAGGCACCGAGAAACTAACTGAATCATGTCTCTCTTCATCCCCGTCTAGAAGAACTGGCGACGAAGGTCATGGTACATCTTCGTGCCTCCAGGATGCACGACAAGATGAGAATGATGACACTCACGTAATAGCTCAGCTCGGCATGACTCGGGCACAAACAACCTACCTGCCAACCTTAGACTCTGATCTGAATCCACAATCCATCCTATTGTATCCTCGCCACTAGCAACGCGGTCTCGTATCATCTGAGCCTCCTGATCCGTCTGCTGGAGCTCTAGAACACGTGCTATCAATGCTGGTCAAGTAACTACAGAAAACAAGGTGGCACCCGTCTCATTCTCCCTGAGGCACAAATCAAACTCCCCAACATCTGCCAGCATGCCCCACTCACGTATAGCCATAGAAGCTAACGATCCGTGAGATCTCCTACTGAGCGCGTCAGCTACCACGTTGGCCTTTCCAGGATGATACTACAAGTCAAAGTCGTAATCCTCTAACAACTCCATCCACCGCCGCTGGAAAAAGTTCAGGTCCTTCTGCGAAAACATATATTTTAAGCTCTTGTGATCGGGGAAAACCTCAAAATGCTCACCATACAAATAGTGACGCCATGTCTTCAAAGCCAAGACCACGACTGCTAACTCCAAATCTTGCGTAGGATAGTTTCGCTTGTGCGTCTTCAACTGTTGGGAACCATAGGCTACAACCTTACCCTCCTGCATCAGCACACATCCAAGACCGTCGTGTGAAGCATCACAGTACACAGTATAACCCAAACCTTGCTCTAGAATGATCAATACTGGCATGCTAGTCAACCTCATCTTCAACTCCTGACAAGCTGACTCACAGGACTCACTCCAAATAAACACAACTCCCTTCCGAGTCAGACGCGTCATCGGTGTAGCGAGTCTAGCAAAGTCCTTCACGAACCGTCTGTAGTAGCTTGCCAAACCCAGAAAACTGCGTATCTCAAAGACACTCTTCGGTCGTTCCCAACCTGACACAGCATCAGTCTTTCACGAATCCACAGCTACTTCGTCCGTCGACACTACGTGTCCCAAAAATCTCACCTTAGGCATCTAAAACTCGCACTTCCTGAACTTCGCATACAGGCGATGCTCTCTCAGAGTCTGTAGCACGATCCGCAAGTGATCCTCGTGTGCCTCCCTAGTAGGTGAATATATCAGAATATCATCCACAAACACCACTATAAAACTGTCCAAGTAAGGGTGAAAAACCCGGTTCATCAGACCCATGAACGTAGCAGGCACGTTCGTCAGATAGAACGGCTTGACCAAAAACTCGTAGTGACCAAAGCGAGTCCTAAAAGCAGTCTTCGCTATGTCCTCATCCCTAATCCTCAACTGGTGATATCCTGATCTCAAGTCTATCTTCGAGAAGCAACTCGAACCCTGAAGCTGATCAAATAAGTCATCTATCCTCGGCATCGGATACCTATTCTTCACTGTCACCTGATTCAGCTTCCTGTAGTCAATACATAAATG
>JAUMHN010000002.1:1914940-1927098 GCA_032360265.1 Heliamphora ciliata
ACTCCTGAACACCATCGTGGGCCTACTCCAGGCTTGTCCTTGCCACGACCACACAACATCACGGGATTGGCCTTATCAAAGGGTAACCCGTGACACTAGGTAACAATGGGGTAGTGGGGGGTAGAAGTTGAGAATTTGTTGGTAGGTTGTAAAGACGGGGTAAATTAAGACAGTATCAACAGGGGAATAGGTATTATTGTCAGCAGTGACGGAGAACCAATGAGTGTCCAATGGAAATGACTGATGGAGAGTTGGCACTTGGTAGGTACTAGAATGAGTGAAGAGAACAAAAACGATTCTCAAAGTGCTGTTTGAGTGGATAGAGATGGAGTCAGTGTCTTAACAGTGGTAGTTCACCTGTCATTGAGCTGGAAAGGTAAAATAGGTTTTAGCCACTAGTAGGTCAATGGATGGGGTGATGAGATTTCCTACAGTGATGGTATGAGTGTTTTTTTTTTTCCCCTCTCTAAGGGTATGTTTGGATCAAGGATTTGTGGAGGGAAAATAAAAGGAATAAATTAGATATGTTTGAATAGATTTTCTCAATACCTATTCTTTCCCTCTGTAATCCAAGATCCAATAAAAATAAAGTGTAGACTTACAAAGATCTTAATCAAAACAAAGTGGGCAACTCAAAAAAAAAAAAAAACTGAGAGGTGATGTTAGCATAAACCACAGGTTCGACTAACTGCTATTAAATGGAAAGCTTTTCTCCAAAACTTTCACAGAAGTAGACAGTTTTTCAAACAAGAAGGAACACACCTCTAACCATCAAATCCCTAACTCCAAGGTTAGAAGGCCAACCTTTGAACATATTCTATCTATGATCAAGTGGATACATATAGACAGATGCTTCATACAAGCATACATGTTTACGTGTCTTTGTATGCATGTGCGTGTGTGCATGGCAAAAAAAAAGATACAAAAACAGTAGTTGTAGGGAGGAAAATTTACCACCTAGCCAACAAATATAAAATAATAAAAGGAATTATCTTCTAAAGTAGCAAGGAGAAAATTAACTTTTTCTAATAAGCTCTTCAACAGCAATAAAACTTTGGGTTAACACATACTTCAACTTAACTGAAAAATAGTTTCAAAAAGGAAAGTGAAGAATATGAATTCCAAATAATAATATGATAAAGGTGATTTGAAATTTGCATTACGAGTTCTAGACTAACGCACCATATTCTATTGTAGTGCTTCCCCAGCTGTTTCTTAAGTGCCCTCTCTCTCTCACCTTTTCGGTTCAATGAGCCCATAAAGGCATCAAGCTGACGAGAAAGGGAGGCAAGAATCACCAAAAGAACAAAGATAACAGATAAGCCAATATTTTGAATGCATGCAGCACGAATACCTCTTCCTTGGTACTGTAATAACCCCATTGTGCAGAGTCAGAACTCTCAACGAAGATCCTCCCATCATGATTAAAAAACCAATACCTGTTATAATATCTGTCTTTCCCCAAGGGATTGGTTCGTATGAATCTTTTCTCCATCTCCCTTTCAAGATATTCTTTCTGTGATGAGCGTATTGTTAATACAGATGAATAGAAAATGTGCACTCCCAATGGTGGCTCAAGTGTCTAATTATGTTGTGTTTGAATGTTGGACTTGTGGACAGAATTTCTAAAAACAAAAGAACAGGGAAAGGAAAAAATAGGAAAGCAAAATATAGTAGAAGCTACTTTTTCTCCTTTTTTGGTAGTGGTAATGAGAAGAAAATGAACTTATATTTGTCAAAAAAAAATCCAATATTTGTTAAATACCCATAAAAAATTAATGCAAATTCTATTTCCCTTTTCAAATCCTCTTCCCTCAATGAAACTAGGATCCAAACCATAGTTCTGAATACCGTACCAGATAGTGTATCGGTTTTTTCATTGGTATGGTATACACCGGTACCAGTAAAATACCTGATACCGTTTTGGATTTATCGCAATAAAATATTATATATATATTTTTAGAAAACATTGTTCAATAATAAATAATTTAGTATATCATAATTATTTACTTAAAATAACATTTTAATTAATTAGTCTAATTTAAATTTTAATCTCATTGTTTATAGTGAGATAGCTTATTTAAAAGCGATAAAATTTAATATGTAAACCTTTTAATAATAATTTAACATTGATTAGCTTTAGAACTCTCCTTTTATGCTATATTTGATACTTGAATTGAAGTACAAAAATAAAAAACAAAAATAAAAGTAAAAAAATAAGTAAATTTTTTTTTTTTTAAATTAATTATAGACCAGTACGTTTTTTGTATTAGCCGGTATAGACCAGTATAGACCAATATTGGCCAGTACAAACCAGTATTTTGGCCGGTACGGAACTAAATAATTAGCATACTGTTATTGTTCCAAACTGGTACGTACCGGCCGGTACGATATTGACAATTATAATCCAAACACAACTCTAGTGAAAACACAAGTACGCATACGACCATATATGTCTATAAACAAGTCCAAGTGCGCACAAGCACACACAACCCCAAAACCCTAACACACATGCTCGCACACACGCACACCCACACACACCAACACACACAAACCCACACATGCGTGCACGCGCACACAGAGAGGCTTACCCTTTGTTCCTTACTCCTTTCCATTGCTCCGTTTCCATCATCCCTAGTTAGTTTTTGAGCTCCCTTCCTAGATGAATCATTTGTAATTTTTACTGCAGCTTTATTATCTATCTTCTGTTTCTTGGCATACCTTTTCAACATGGTGTCTACTTGTTTCCTGTTTTTGCAGGAAAGTTAGGGGAAAACAAGAATATGCCATGTGATTCCTTGTGCAAAATCTTTTCATATAGAAAATGATTTGAACCTGTTCTCCAATGCATGTTTTGCTCGAGACAATAGAGAATTTTTACTCCATTTATCTGCAACATCTCCACTCTGCCTGGTGAAATTACCATTCACCATTGTGTTGGAACTGCTTCCTACAGACTCCGCCCTACGCCCTTCTACAATTTCCTTGCCATCAGATTCGACCTTCAGAAGTTCTTTGTCTTCTCTCTTCTTCCTTGCTTCCTCCATTGCTTCCCCCCTTCTTGTAGCTGCAAGAACCTGCCGCTGTTCAATAAATTCATCCAACTTCTCCCTAACAATATTCGTTGCAAGGGCATGGGCAACCAATTCTCGTAAAATTCCTAATTTAGCATGAATGTCTAGAAGACCATAATGACCCCGCTTGATTGTTGTTATATAATTGGACAGTTCAACAACATCGATCATTTCTAAGAAATCATACAAATACTCCGTCCAAGTGATTAACGTAATCTGCATTTTTAAAGAAAAGCATTCGATAAGTAGAGAGAAACAAACCAAGGCGCCATGCAAGGTGAGTGAATAAAACACTAGATCATATTTATTTCAGTAACAAAGAATGTATTATTCAACCTTCGACTTCCGCTTTTTGTTCTGTATGGCCAGAGAATAGTCCCCACTGTCCTTTATAAGCAAGCGAAGAATAGCTGAATGAGACTCCACAATGATGATCAGATTGCTGTCTTTGTGGCAGAGAGCATTTTCAAAATCTTCAAGGGAGAACGGCCACAAGTGCAATAGCCTTCTAAAAGAATAACAAAAATCCCAAATCATTAAAAGATCCCCCACACAGTCCATGGGAACATTGAAGTCCCTCGATGGAGAAGGGCGTTCAGTGAAAATTGGATCATCAAAAGCGGGTTGCACCAATAGATCATCAATTGGATATTTAATGGGCTCTTCCTTCAATTTTTCTTCTGAAAATTCCAAGATAAAGAAGAAAATAAGCTAAAAGATCAAACTGCTATGCATGGAACATTCTCTTGTCATTTTTTTGAAGTAAAGGAATTAACTCTAGCAGAAAAACAATTAAACAAGGAGTTAGTTCTTTATCAGAATTTTTTTTTCAGCGATAAAAAATAAAAAGAAAAAGGCTTACCTCTCTCTGCATTTTTATCAGATATCAATGGTTCTGATTTTTCCTTTCCAAATTTCTTCCATTTACATTTTCTAAGCTCTTCTTTATTTCCTTCCTGAAATATGATAAAAACAGAAACCATAAGATCATATACTTTAGACAAAACCAAGCTAAGTGAACGTCGATAAGTACCCCATCATTTTGTCTATCTTCCTCTTTTATACTTCTCTTCCTAGTACCAGTTACAAGTCCATCCTGGAAGGAAACTTTGCTTCTTAACTCTTCAGGAGGTTCAGTTGAGATTCCATGCTTCCATGCCAATTTATCATGTATCACCCAAGGGACACTTCGATATGTAGATTCTCTTATAAAAGACTTTAGAACATCTCTACTAAAAGGAAGCTTCTTCCGTACCAAATCTTCTCCATTCACTACAGCATTTCCAGTTATTTTCTTGTCTTTGTCAAGCCATGCTACCTCATATTGGGTTCTGTCAGCCTCTTCCAGTAAAACTTTAACTATTTTGCAAGGATATACACGATTATTCTTTTTTCCATACATCTCAGTACCTTCTGACAAATGCTCCTGCAACTTTCTGGCAATTTTGGTGACAAGATTCTTTAATGTGAGCATGCCTGCAAAAACAATCCAAAAAGATTGTAGTGAATGAATTGGATGCATGTGCAAAGTACAAGGTAAATGGCAACTAAATAACGAGCGAGCAAAGGATAACTAAAGATTTTAAGGCCAATGAGAACATGTTCAGTGAACTGTTCATAAAACATGACTATTTGTTCTGTCCATCATCTAGCTTACTCCAGGAAAGACCAATCATCAACTCTTAGAGCACTTATATTTAAGAAAATAATCACATGACATGATTGTGCACCAAACAAACGGAATTGAAGAGAACCCGAAAGGGTAACCGAGCAGTTTAATGGGACCAATGATAAACCAAGAGATCCTGTGATTGACTACCACTAGCAACTCCGTCTTACCCGGTGCGCAGTTCTTCTGGATGGGTTCCCACGGCCCCGGGATTACCATGCCGGGGTGGGTGGGTCCAAGCAGCCCTGCCTCAGGCAGGTTCCCAAGTCATAAAGAAATGGTATTAAAGATTTACAAGCCAGCAACTAACAATTCCACCTGATATCATAGTAGCATCACATTAGAATGTCAAATAACTCTGGGCCATTGATACACCTACTAATGTATTATTTTATTTTTTTTGTAAGTACTCAGATGCACAAGTATATGCAAGTATCTATACAAATATGGGATTTCATTTTATATAGGATCCGGAAGGTTCTCAAATGAGTGTGTTCAAAATCATCCTGAATTCCTGATGCTTATTCAGTTGAATAAAATATACCACAGAGGTTCAATCTAATTTCTAATAATCTTCACTCTTGTAAACTATCATCCTCCAGTTACATTCAACAAGGATTCAGACATCTAATTACTGTTCTTCTCTTCTTGGTTTTCCAGCCCTTGCCTTTCCTACTTCAAAATCAGTTAATTTTTCCGCATAATTATCAATGGATTCATCCCAAACACCAATCACCAAAATAATAAAAGTAATTTAAGAGCCAATAAGATAAACAATTATCAGAAGCATTATAAAGCTTCGAGTTTGCAGAAGATTAATACACATCACTCAGTACATCAAAGCCTCTTAATCTTAGGCTATGGATCTCAGTTTTGACAACAGGACCTACAGGTAATATCTGAACTAAAGACTTGTAATCCGCTTTCAAAAAATATTAAAATAACACTAAGATTCTGCCACCATTTAGGCCCCATTTACAAAAAAGTCAGCTTTTAAGCTATACTATTTGGCTTCTCTAAAAAGCCACTTACTTTTTTTTCCACTTTTTTCCAAGAAAAAAAGCTTATATACATCCCAAATACACTAACTTTTTTTAGAGTAAAATGACTATAATACCGTCAATTAAAAAAGTCAACTCTCCTCACGAAAACAAAAATAAAACCGTGCCAATATCCCAAGCACTACAACTTAAAAGCAAAAAGTAAGAGCATTTTAGACATTTTAATAAAAATAAAAAAAGCAAAAAAACTACTAAAAAAATTATCCCAAGCAATCTAACTTTTTTTTCTCTCTTTTTTCTAAAAAACCTATACATCTTAAAAGCCAAGCTTTTCAGACATCTCAAGCAGGCACTTAATCCAAACATATAACGCAACTAAATTTGAAGATATAGTGCTCATACGCACTAGTTTATAGTTGGAAAAAAATCTCCTCTAGTGAGTCAAACACACCAAATACAGCGCTCGCTCATGTTAATTAACACAATTCTAGTGTCCCGACCAACATATACGAGTAGTGGTACAGAATGGCAAGGCAAATGCAATATATTACACTTTCAACAAGAGCAGAGCACAAATTCTTTATTTTTATTTTGTTGGTAAGAAAATGTTATAAAAGGGCCTTACAGGAATGCCACTTGTATACAAATGGGCAAATACCCCTTACAGAAGGATTGGGAAAAAACTCGTACAATAAGGAAGAAAGCAAAATAAACCTGCACAAAAAACCTCTAATGGCATGTAAAAAGTAAATAAAAACCATGGTAAATTCAGTGACAATGCTCCTCGTTCGTTCAACCAACTACATAAATTAAAAAGGAGAATACCCTTCAATCTAAGCAACAAAACCTCAACCTCCTCAAAAATCTTTTGTTCTATTCCCACCACATCAACTACATTACACACAAAGGAATCAAAAGCCAAGGGGACCTCTTACACCACGATACTCGAGCCCCCTTCCAGCACTTCAACACATAAGAAACTTCCTTCCCAAAAACCCAATCAACACCAAAGATCATCAAACAAAACCCCATAACTTACTGGCAAAACCACACTGAATAAGAAGATGAGATATAGATTTCCCCTATTTCTTGCACTTGCAACACCAATTAATCAACACCAACCCCCTCCCGCACCCCCAAATCAAATTATCAATAATAAGACTCTTCCATGATCGACAAACCAAACGAAGAAAGCCACCTTAGAGAGTGCACTCACCTTCTAAACACTCCACGAAAATAAAGTCCTACTACCCTACATGCGCCGGTAGAAATTGGAAAGATTTAACATTAAATCTCCCCATGTGATCTCCCATCCATCTAACTGAGTCTGCTCTACATCCCAAGCACTCTATGCTGATACAAAACACGAAGCAACCTCAACAACTGTTATAGTTTCCAATTCTACACATCCCATCCCTTCTCAGCTTGATATTCCAAAAGCACGGGCCAAAGTCCCATTGAGTAAAAGCTGCAACATTGGCATTTTTATCCATTATCAAATAAAAAATGTAAGGAAAAGCTCTGCAAAGAGTTGTCCCCACGCCACACGTTACACCAAAATCGAACGTGTTTCCCACCCCCAACTTCAAAATAAATATGCTTAGAAAACTCATTCCAAACATTGTCAATAGCCTTTCATATGCATCTACGATGGGAGGAGATGACTTGGAGAGAGGCCCAACCCCCTACAAGGAACCATACTTGGATTGGATGGCCTTCTTCCAAGTGCTATTCCACTCAACAGCAAATCTCCACAACTATTTTCCTAGAAGGGATTTATTAATGTTCGCCATCCTTCTAATGCCAAGACCCCCATCACTCATAGGAGAACAAATTGTGCTACAATCTATCAACTGGTATTTAAAACCATCTCCCAAACCTAATCAAAAGAAAGCTCTATGCAATTTGTCCAACTTCCGAACCACAGACATCGAAATAGTATAAACAGACACGAAATAAATCGGGAGGCTAGATAATGTGCTCTTAAAGAATGTAGCCCCACCCCATTGGAGAGATACTATTGCTTTCACTCAGCTAACCCTCCTCTGGAAACTTTCCACCACTCCATCCCAAACAGCATTCGCCTTAAAGGATGCCCCTAACCGAAGGCTCAAGTAAGACACTGGAAGAAACCTTAACTTGCACCCCAAAATAGTAGCGTTTGTCCCTTGTATTCAAAACGTCCCTAATTAGGATCATCACTGATTTAAGTAAATTTACTTGAAGACCCGACAGCTGCAAAATAGAGAAGCACACAACAGAGGTATCAAAACTGATCCAACTCAGAACCTGTAAAAATCAGCGCATCATCAGCATATAAAAGAGGAGAAATAGAGGTCATGCAATGTGTGAACCTCAAACCCCTACAATAGATCCTCTTGAACTACCCTACGGATCACTCTTTAACTACTCTACGAATCAACAAACCAAAAGCTTTTATTACAACAATCAAGAGGAGATAGAGGATGCCATGCCTTAGCCCCCTCAAGATGGAAGAAACCAACTAGAATCTCATTCACAAGCACCGAGAGACACAGACAAAAATGCAAAAGCAAATCCACGACCTCCACCTCTCACAAAAGCCATTGTCTGTAAAAGATAAAGAATAATCTACTAATTCACATGATTATACGCCTTCTCAATGTCTAGTTTACAAATAACCCCTGGCAATCCACTCTTAAGACGAGAGTCCACACACTCATTAACCACAAGCACAGCGTCCAGAATCTGTCCAACTCCCACAAATGAATTTTGTGAATTAGAGATTACAGGATTTAACATTGATGCCACAACCTTAGCTAAGAGTTGATAGGCCGAGCCTATCAAGCGAAGAGTCAAAAATCTCTGATACTTTCCACCCCACCCTTCTAAGAAATATCAGTAACAAAGGAGGCATTAATGCTCCTCTCAAACGACCAATAGCGGTAGGAGTGAAGCATATCCATAATGTACACCATGCTTGAGTCATGCTCGATTTGCCACAAAAAGAACCTCACTTCCAAATTCACAGCACAACCACTTTAATAAGCACAAGGAAAACCAATACAATTTCTGAAAACAAAATTTAACAGATGGCACTATTTGGCCTAAGCAAACCATGTGAAAAATGATTGGAGTGATGAATTAAATGACAGCTCCTTACTCATCTCTTTTGGGTGAGTTCCTGTGATTGTTACCTATGTAATCAAGCCAACCTATGCACATGACCATGTAGGTCATCGTTCTAGAGTGACCACGACTCGATCGTGTTATTTTGATTGATTATATGGATTCCTTTCAAAGACACAAGGGTATAAAGGGAGACAATTTGCAACTACTACATCTCACACGGGAACTTTGTATAGAGGATCCCGGGTATGTAAGCAGAAGGGATGAATTTAAATGGCAAATCCTTAACTAGCTCTTTTAGTTAAATTCTCGTGACGGTTACTATTTAATTCAAAACTAGACGCGGAGAAAGAAAAACAATGAAAAAATCTAGAAATCACAAACACCAAAAGAAGTGGCACGTATGAATTTCTAAAAGGAAAATTGTGATCAAGAAATTCTCCTACTATTAAAGTCACCTTGAAAATAACTTGTGGACACATTATTTGACTACTGTACAATAGCGGAGGAACCAATTAAGCCCCAAGAAGGGCACGTGCCACCCCCTCCCCCAACTTCTAGTATTCAATATTCAACTTAGGATTTGTACAAATATTTTCTAATTTATCCCTCCTAAATTGTATATATACTTCCAAAATTATTTATAGGCTCCATTTTTTTACCTTTTTCATAAAAGCGTTGCTACTACTAGCTCAAACTACCCTCGTTATATATGTAGACGTGCACTATATAAAAAGTACCTAGGAGAGAGAGATTCTGAGCGCTACGATTTTTTTTGGCATTCTTATAGACAGAAAATGAAGCTTTTTTTGTATTATTGCAAGAAACTTTGAATACATATGCTCCTAGGCTTCTACCCTTTTCTTTTATTTTATTCTCTCTCATTTTATGTTGATTTTATAGTGATATAATTTTGGAGTGAAGGACATAAAACCCTGGCATAATTTTATGCTAAAATCATTGAGTTTTGAGATAAGTACTTAAATTCTTTTACGATTTTAAAAACTTTACTAATGAATAGTAAATTTTGGAGTTTATTATTAGCATAAAGAGTTTTTGCTTATACTACTGTTGTTGATTATGAACAAAAATATATTGTGTTTAAAATTATGCCCCTCTCGATGGATTTTTGGGCTCCGCCATTAGCCCACTGCTACCGTACCTTCTTGAGAGAGCACAAGTAATAAAGAAAAACTGTTGCTTCCCAAGACTGAATTATTACGTTGTACAAGATGAAGCTACATGCTACCAGGTGCTTATGCTAGTCCCTCTGCAGAACAATGAACCTATTAGCATTTAATCCTATGTGCACATCAAAACGATTAAAGTAAACAGACAATACCATCATTAGAAATCCCATTTTCCTTTTCTCCAGTTTTTATAATTAAAATTACAGCATTTACACATACACTTCAAAGGCTTTAATGAGAGAAAAAATAGAAAAGAAAGAAATAGAGCAAGAAAGAAATAACACGAAAGAATAAAGCTGGACTACATTATACACGCAAGCCTCATAAAACAGCTAAGGAAAACAGTAATTTTCACATAGGAATAAGTAAAACGAAATAGAGAAAGAAGCCCACAGAGAGAGATAGAGAAGCCCACCAGAAGGGAGGGGAGAGAGAGAGAGAGAGAGATGTAAAATTAATACATCAGAGCAATGAGTGCTTACTGAATTGTATATCACGCAGCACAGGGCCAACTAGTTCTTTGGGGAACTGCTGAACCTTTTTGGTTGCCAGTTTCTCCGACACCAATGCCTCTTCATACGTCAAGTTAGTCTTTCCAGTAACTTTACATGCCCAAACTCTCTGGCGATATAGATTTATCCGATTCAAGTATTCGCTAGAATATCACAAGTGAAGAATTAAAGGGGGGAAAAAGAAGTTATGTTATGAGAGAAAAACACTAGAACTAATAGTTCATGATTCAATAATAAAAGCCAGTAAATAATGACTTCCAATTTCAGGGAACTGAAAGAGAAAGATACCCATAATCCCTAAATATCTCTTTCGTAAACCGAACTTGAAATACCAGCTCTTGAGGATTCAAATCCTTTGGCCTTTCCACCATAGGAAAAGGTTTTCTCTTATATAGAGGCATCCTGGGTCTAAAGCAATCCACAACCTACACAACAAGAACACAAATTAAACAGACTCGGATTCAAACGAGAGAGAGAGAGAGAGAGAGAGAGAGATGGAGGGAGGGAGAGTTAACGATTAGAACAAGCGTGTAAAGTGGGATGTAAGTTTCTGTTTGAAATGAAATGGGGAGTTCATAAACAATGCAGCAATAAAGAAGCCCTAGAAGAAGAAGCATCGATGTGACGGTCAAACCCTAGCATTTTATAGCATTGAAGATCTGATCCTACGCAAAAGAAAGAAGAAAATGAGATTTTGAGAAGTGAAAAGAAAAAGAAAAGACCAAAACTAAGATTCCCATTACAGTGTGGACGCTCAATCACACAATTAGGCAGTGGGATGAAGAACATAAAGGAATATATAGAAATAAAAATAAATGAAATTCTCTGAAAAATCAATGGGAAATACGAAATGCGTTCCCGCCACAACTCAACTCCACAGTCTGCGCCAGTACGAAAATAGAGAGCATTAAGGTAGCGAGAGATACCTCTTACTGGCGAAATTATTTTTGATGATTCATGTGGCCGCAAGAATGGCTGCGGGGGCGAAAGACGAAAGAGAGCGGCGTTCCTTTTTCTTTTTCTTTTTCTTTTTGACGGGTTGGCGGAAATGACTCTCTCTCTCTCTCAAGTTCTCTCGCTCGCACTTGCGTCCATCGCTCAAACATATGGCTTAATAGGTATAACCATGATTAAGGCACTACTATTATTTTTTTAAATTATTTAATAATTTATAATAATAATTAAAGTTATAAAAGATAAAAAATATATAAAAAATAGTAATAATAAACCAATAAATTATTTAAATACTCAAATTAAATAATAACAAATAAATTAAAAATATATAATTATCACAATCTGATTGGTAGTTATACTTAATTAAATAATAACTGATTAAAAAGACAAAAGTTTCAATAAATTTCATCTTACCGTTAGATTATTTAAAAAGAATGTGTGCCCTTAGATCAATAGATACATATCACATCAATTATTATAACTTATTATATAAATTTTCCGTTGCAGTAATACCCTCAGATTATAGACTAATCAAACATATGGCCCAAATTATTTATGTTAAAATTACAATATGCCACAGTTTGATATGGTATTTATTCTGTGTGACAATTTAACCTTAATTCTCAAATGAAATAGATTTTTTTGGTGCA
>JAUMHN010000002.1:1939417-1983639 GCA_032360265.1 Heliamphora ciliata
AGAGGTTCCCGTATTTACACACCAGATATCGGTAGATAACACCGCTAAACATGTTACTACAACTAGCGAAAGGAAATTATCCTATTTGTTCATCTTCCTGAGATAAACTGGACATTGCTTTTTCCAGTGCCGTCTCTGGTTGTAGTGAAAGCATCTGTCTTTCGATTTTTTCACACCAGTTCGTGGCCCACTAACTACCTTGGAAATCGTACCACCATTTTCTGAACTTTTTTATTTTTCATACCTTTCGGCCCATAGGAACAAACACATTTCCTAGCATTGAAAGAATACCCTTGGTAATCAAAGTTATATCCAAGTTACTTTTTCAATCAACAAAATTCGATCCCGTTAGTTTATTTTCTTTGAGTATTGACGCGAGTGGATTGAAAATCATTTTAATCTTAAGAATCACATAATTAAAAATAACCATTAATTATGACGAGCAAAATTTTAAATTTATTTTAATTTGGTTTCCTCTACCATTTAAAAAAATTTGCTAGCAGCCTGATACCCTATGAATAGCATGCCTTGATGGGAAGAGGTCTACTATCCATTGTTTGTCCAGATATGTTAATTTCTATTAATTTTACTATCTAGGTAACTGACCATGCCAAGTAAAATTAAATAGCTGATGTAACACCCCAAACTCAGGTCACCAGAAAAGTCCACTGAACCAACATTTTGGGATACCATGATCCACTAAAATCACCTAAACACAAGCGGGTCAAAGGTCAAAATAAAAAACGAGTTTTTCATTGTAAAACAATTAACATAAATAAACCGTATTGTATCAAAAGGGTTACCCCGAAGCTTTTTCAACCAAAATCCCCTTTAAAAACTAAAACCAACTTTTAGTCACAGCGCTTGTCTGTTCGAGCGCTCAGAGGCCCGCTCAAGTGGTGAGACACTCGAAAGATT
Organism: Heliamphora ciliata; assembly: GCA_032360265.1. Lineage (NCBI taxonomy): Eukaryota > Viridiplantae > Streptophyta > Magnoliopsida > Ericales > Sarraceniaceae > Heliamphora > Heliamphora ciliata. Next base: position 1,940,336 of record JAUMHN010000002.1, read on the forward strand.
TTCTAGTCATAAACCAGAAAATCTTCTCAAACTTCAAAAAAACACCTCAAAAACATAATCTTTGAACAGGAGTTTAAATCACCAAAAAATTTGGGACAAAACATAGTTTTGATAAATAAATCACACCTCCAACTTGAAAATGAAACTTTGAAAGCATGAAACTCCAAACCAGAACAACGAAACCACTATCAACCTAAGGTTCCTCTCTCAAACAAGCATTCATACATGCATACACTTAATGTGATCGCCACCAGGCTTACAATACACTGTTCCAAAAAATAAATATATATAGATATCAATATGTGGTCCAAAAAGGGCAACAAGAAAATCTAAGAAAGTTCTTTCTCCACTTCCGGCTCCTCTAGTTTATCTTGCTTAATCAAAAACACCTGAAAAAAATTTTAAATCCCACACAGTGAGTCGAAACCCAATAGAAAATAGGCTAACATAAATTAAAAGCAAAACATGCTAACATAACAATATGAATGTTCCGACTCTCTCTCGAGCTTCAAAATGATTTTACTTTTCAAATCGCAAGCTTTCACACAAACTCCATAACGCTAGACAGTTATCAAAATATAAACAACTCACCAACATTAACGGTTTTACACAACCCACGATGATTCATACGCAATTCATGCATCTTCTCGGGCTTTCACCGTATGACCAATATTCGTCTCTCATTATGCATCTTTATGGGCTTTCATCGAGGGACCAATATCCGCCTTAATTAATGCATCTTTACGAGTTTTCACTGAAGGACCAATATCTGTCCCAACTAATGCATGAATAAACGAAGTTTGTACACACACAGCCATGTACAAACATCACATCCACATAAGTATGTCATCCACCTAACCATGGAGACCAACGAATCAGTAAACGAGGCTCAACCCCAAGGATTAGCTTCAAATTCCCAAATTCGATTTTGTAAACATGTGCACAATCTTTTCGATTTTCAAAACTTGCCTTTTTGAAAATCACGGACCCATACATGTCCATCAACTTCGAAAATGAACTATAAAAACACTTTAAAAGCCCTTTTTGTGCAACTAAACAGAGAATAAGCATATAAATTAACTTTTCATGCATTTTAAAATGGTAAAAACACATCAAGTTTTACGTAACACCCTTTTAAGACATGAGAGTTCGATCTTACCTCGGTGAGTTAAAACTCGAAACTTTGAACTCCGGCGAAAAAGCAAAGTCGCCAAAACGTGATTCCGTTCAGATGAATGCGAAGCTCTCGGCGTGAATAATAAGGATCCGCTATCCGATCGCCAAAAAATTAAGCTCAGACCGATCAAAAAGCTAGAGAGAAGGTAGAGATTTTGTGTGGAGGGAGAAAGAAAACTTCCAAGATAAGCTTGGTTCAATTTTCAAGACATGAGTTGTCTTCATAGATTTTCGCGCTCGGCTGTCCGTTTGAATGGACAGGGCTCTGCTCGAGCGGTCCCTCACCGACATAACTCTCTACCATAGGCCCGCTCGAGCGAACAAGTCACCACTCGAGCGGCCGTCGCTGGGTGAAAACTCAAACAAAGAAACAAAACCAAACCCCTGCATGCATAACACACATCTAAACATGCTATCATATATAGCGATTAAAGCAATAACCAACGCACCGAATAAACATATGAAAAAGAAAATGGAACAGGGTCTCACAACTCTACCCCCTTAAAGGAATTTCGTCTCCGAAATTCGCTACGAGATCACAAGAAAACAACTCCGTCGATCGCAATCGGCATAGGAACGATAGGAGATTAGCCAAACCATTCCTAGGATAAGGTCAAATGTGGTCATATCTAGAATGATGAAATCAAACTCTAAACAGCGGTCGGTGACCTTTAACTCACAAGATTTACAAACTCATCCCAACATCACATTCTCACCGATCGAGGTCCCAACACACAACGTATTACCTAAGGAGTCCATCACCAACCCCAAAGCAGATGAAATGAAGGAATGCGATGCTCCCGTGTCAATATGCATACAGGCTCAAGATCTGCACACTAAGCAAGTACCTTTGATCACTGAAGGAGTAGCTGCATCATCAAGCACGACCAGTACCTTGGAAGAACTGGGGTCTATAAGGGCATACACTCTGCCCTGCGTCACTCTAGTCAGTCCATCATAACCCTGAACTGTCAGCTGCAGTACTGACTGGACTGAGGTACCCCCGGTCTACCACCCTGAAAGTCTACACTGCTAAGTGCCGCTGTCTGCAATCCTGTTGACCTTACGCAAACGGAACAACTGGTGCACTTACCGTGCTCGGCACGCTGCCTCCCTGAGGACAGTTCCTGCGAATTTGCCTAGACTGGCCACATCCAAAACAAACTGGTAGCTCCCTCCCTGCGACTGAACTGGTACTGGACTCTGGTACTGCCGCGGCTGTGGGCAATCCGTCACATGATTCCCAGGCTGCCTGCACTGATAACAGACAAACTCCCTCTGCTCTGGCCTCCCAAACGAAGCCACTGATGGTGCTGGTGCAGAAAACTGCTACCGTGATCCAAATAGATGAGAACCAGGGCCAAAGGATCTCTGTCTCTTGTTGGAGCGCTCACCTGACTGTGCCTCTGCTCCACTCTGCGGTGCCCCGACCTCCCTGGAACCACGAGTCTCACTCAAAGTGTTCTCGATCACTACTATCGACTCTACCAACTCTGTAAAAACATGCAGCCTCAACCCTACCACTTACTCTCTAATCGCAGGCCTCAAACCCCTTTCAAACCTCCTCGAACGTAGTTTGTCTTTAGCCACCAATTCTGGTGCAAAGCGGGATAAACTAGTAAATCTAGCTTCATACTGCACAATACTCATCACCCCCTAAGTGAGAGTATATAACTCCTCTCTGTATAGGTCCCTTGAGGAAGCAGAAAAGTATTTCTCTAGAAAAACCCTCGTAAAGGTTGCCCACGTGCCCTCCACGGTATTCCTAGCATATTTTCACCACTCATGGGCGTTACTTCTCAGCTCGAAGGCGGCAAAAAAAATCCTCAGATCTTCCTCAACTATCTGCAGTGTATCAAGAATCTAGGTCACAAGTTCTAACCGTTATGTAGCTAGCGTGGGATCGGGATCCCCAGCGAAGGTAGGAGGGTTAAGACGCTGAAACTCTCGCATCGCCACTGTCGCCTTCGGCACGGGTTCTTCTCTCTCTCTCCCTCTCCCCCTAGCAGTCTCAGCTAGCTGATGGATGGAGCCTACCATCCCACGCAGCAACTCTATCACGTTTATCGGTCCTTGGGGAGCATTTGCATCCCTAACATCATAGATTGGCACATCCCCTTGGCCTAAACCACAGCCACGGCCTCGACCACGGTCTCGTCCTCTTTGTACAGACATCACTGCTACACAAAAGAATATTGAACATAAGATGCAGCACGTCGCATGAACATAAACATGTTAACACATAGCTATAGACGACTATGCAAACACATCACACATACCGAGGAGAATCGATAAGAGTGACACGTCAATCTGGGTAACCTACTTAGATTCCTTACCAGTAAACACGTCGAATAAACACATTTCTAACTTGGCTTTCAAGTTTGTTAATAAAAATGCCCAAAGGCAAGACTAACCATTCCTAAGGTTCAACCCACATGCTCACATATACACAATATCCTCATACTCAACAAACTATCATGCTTATGTTATTAAAACATCTAAACACTTACAATCAAGCACACGCAATCAACCTGACAAGGTGATGCACCCTCTTTTCACGGCTCTTAGGTATTCGAACCCAGAGTTCTGATACTATTTGTAACACCCTAAAATCGGTCACCAGAAATGCCCACCAAACCAACATTTTGGGATACCATGATCCACTAAAATTGTCCAAACACAAACGGGTCAAAGATCGAAACGAAAAACAAAATTTTTATTGTAAAGCAATTGACATAAATAAACCATTTTGTATTAAAGGGTTACCCCAACGATTTTCCAACCAAAACCCCCTTTAAAAACTCAAACCAACTTTTAGGCACAACGGCTGTCCGCTCGAGCGCTCAGAAGCCCGCTCGAGCGGTGAGACACTCGACAGATTTTCCAGCTAGAAACCAAAAAATCTTCTCAAGCCTAAAAAACACACCTAAAAACATAATCTTTGAATAGGAGTTTAAATCACCAAAGAATTTGGGACAAAACATACTTTTGATAAAGAAATCACACCTCCAACTTGAAAATGAAACTTTGAAAGAAGAAAACCCCAAACCAGAACAACGAGACCAATATCAACCCAAGGTTCCTCTCTCAAACAAACATTTCATACATGCATACACTTGATGTAATCACCACCAGGCTTACAATACACTGTTCCAAAACCAAAAAAAAAACCATAGATATCAATACATGATCCAAAAAGGGAAAAAAGCAAATCTAAGAAAGGTCTTCTGCCACTTCCGGCTCCTCTGGTTTATCCTGCTTAATCAAAATCACTTGAAGAAGATTTCAAATTCCACACGGTGAGCCGAAGCCCAATAGGAAACATGCTAACATGAAATAAAAGCAAAACATGCTAACAGAACAATATGCATATTTCGATTCTCTCTCGAACCTCAAAACGGTTTTACTTTTCAAATGACAAGTTTTCACACAAACTCCATAACGCTAGACAGTTATCAAAACATAAATAACTCACCAACATTAACGGTTTACACAACCCACGATGATTCATACACAATTCATGCATCTTTACGGGCTTTCACTGTAGGACCAATATCCGTCCCTCATTATGCATCTTTACAGATTTTCACTGAGGGACCAATATTTGCCCTATCTAATGTATCTTTACGGGCTTTTACCGAAGGACCAATATCCCTCCCAACTAATGCATGAATAAACAACGTTTGCACGCACACAGCCATGTACAAACATCACATCCACATAAGCACGTCTTCCACCTAATCATAGAGACCAACGAATCGATAAAACGAGGCTCAACCCTAAGGGTTAGCTCTAAACCCCCAAATTCGATTTCATAAACATGTGCACAATCTTTTCGATTTTTAAAACTCGCCTTTTTGGAAATCACGAACCCATATATGTCCATCAACTTCGAAAATGAACTATAAAAACACTTTAAAAGTCCTTTTTTTCCAACCAAACAAAGAATAAGCATATAAATCAACTTTTCATGCATTTTAAAACAGTAAAAACATATAAAATTTCACGTAATACCCTTTTAATGCATGAGAGTCTAGAATCCTATCTCGGTGAGTTAAAACTCGAAGCTTTGAACTACGGCGAAAAAGCAAAGTCGCCAAAATGCGATTTCGTTCAGATGAACACGAAGTCCTCAGCGAGAATAATAAGGTTCCTCTATCCGATCGTCAAAAACCTAGCTCAGACCGACCAAAAAGCTAGAGAGAAGGCATAGGTTGTGTAGAGAGAGAAAGGAAACTTCCAAGATAAGCGTTGGTTTAATTTTCAAGACATGAGCTGTCTTTATAGATTTTTGTGGCCGGCTGTCTGCTCGAGCGGTCTCCCACCGACATAACTCTTTGCTATAGGCCTGCTTGAGCGAACAGGTCACCGCTCGAGCAACTGTCACTGAGTGAAAACTCAAACAATGAAACAAAATCAAACCCCCGCATGCATAACTCACATCTAAACATGCTGTCCTATATAGCGATTAAAGCAACAACCAACGCATCGAATAAACATATGAAAAAGAAAATGGAACAGGGTCTCACAGCTGATATAGTTTCGGTCTAGTAGATAATAGCAATGACTCATATGGAGATGATACTATTATATACAGTTAAGTATTAACTAACACCTAATGTAAAATCAATCATTTCGCAACAAATTTTTCAGATGGAGAAGTGATTCATACTAACAATTATTCAGAATTATTTCTGAAGGAGATTCGTACTAGCGATACCGTAATTAATCTGTCTGATGAGGAGGAAGACCTTACTGTTAACACGCAAAACTAATTATATCGCCTACAAACTGGTGATGGAGACCGCGAGATTTATCTGTGAATAAATTTTTACGCCCACTTAGATTTTTTTAAAAAAAATTGAGGTTATAAAAATTCGTTTAATTAAAATAAATTTATTAATTTCGAAAACACACGATCTGAAAGAGTCCAAAATTTCTTTCCATGTACACGATTTCAACGATTTCGATTTGTCAAATCATCTTTTCGTGTTTTAATGGGTAACAAATAAAATTTGATAAATGCACAATTTTTTCTTTACCTTTTTAGTTAAGGTAGTGATTAAAGTCATTCAATTATTTTATTTTAATTACACATTTTTTGAAAATAATGATTTATTTAAATTAAATATTTTTTTATTTAATTAATTCAAAATCTGAAATTAATTTTTACGTTTTTTCAAGATATTCAATTTAATAAAAATTAACTTAAACGTGATATTTTTTGAAAAATAAAATATCTTAAATTTTTTCATTTAATTAAAAAAATTATTTTATTATTCTTTACAAAATATTTAATTAAAATCAAATTTTACGAATTAATTAGATTAATAAGAACATATAAAACAGATATACATTATATACGCAGTTAAAAAGATAAATGCAAGATATGCATATATTCTAATTTTATGATCAAATAGAAATTTTAATGAGTTTTAGTCTTCTTTTCAAAGATGGGCTGTAATGATTCAATTTTTTTCTGAATAAGTTTTGTTACGTCCTAAACTCCAGGTCACGCAAAAGTTCATGAACAACCACCAAAATCGCCCAAACACAAACGAATGAAAAATCATAAAGTTAAGACGAGGCTAAAATTTTTGTAAAACGCACTACCGATGATTTATTTAATTTAAAGAGTAGCCCAAGAGACTACGTGTTATAGCCCCTAAAACCAAGCCTTTAAAACAAAATACATATTTTGGATAAGAAAATTTTTTCTTTTCAAAAGAAGTATAGGCTGTTCCAAAATCTCTCTCGAAGCACGAGAATTTGAATGAGTATAAACCATTTGAAAATTCTTTTTGTAAAACGTTGAATCAACCAACGAAAATAGTAAAGCAACAAACCCATGGTTTCTCTCGAAAGCATAAATCATGCATACATCGGCACCACGGCCATAAGAATAATATTAGAACATGATCTATATAAAAATGTATAAACTACCTAACAAAGACAAAGCATTATAGTCTTGTCATCAGCCACCTCCGGGCACCTCACGGTCAACCTACATGACCGTGTTCACCTGAAAAAGGTTTTACAAAATCCCACAGCGTGAACCGAAACCCAATAGAAATAGATTATAATGTAGTAAAGCAGGATATGCAATCACATAGCATAAAGCTGGCTTAACTACATAAGCCTCAAAACGGTTTTACTTCATAAAATTTCAAGTTTTTCACCGGACTTGCACGAGTCTCAAAACGATTTTCTATCCTAAAAATCAAGCATTTCAACAATGCAAACAACATTTCACAGTTAACGAAAAATGGTAACAAAATATTATTTTCCACTCGGATCACACAGTTGAGAAAAAAATGAATCCTATATACCGACTCTGTTACACCAGTGACAAAGGTAACAACTGTAGACTCCTGCTCATTACCCTATACCTGAATCATTTAAGACCTGTAAGGTAATGACAAGTTCTATACGGAGTCACAACAACGTAAACTACTTAATTTACGGGAATTAACCTGAAGGCACAAAGCACCTTCCTGCACAACTTTTCAGACTTTCACCGAGGAGCAACTCGTGCCCAATACACCTGCTATCCCGGCGCATCTATAGAATCATTTAAAAATAAACCTGTAGCTCGACTTCGAAAATATTTTCACAATTATACATTAAACATGTATAAAAATCCAGTGGCCAACCGCCACATCATCCATCAAATATGGAGATCGAACAAAAACATTTTTAAAAATGTTTCCTCCGTTTTATCAAAACGTTTAAAATCTAAGACTTAACCTGTGTTTGAACTAGCTTTTTTTTGTGACTTTTAGGTTTTTGGCTTTTTTGTAAAAAAGTAGTGGCTTTTTATGTCAAATCATGTAGAAAAAGTGAAAAAAAGTGGAAAAAAAAAAAAAACAAAGCAAAGCCAAACTAATTAGCTTTTAAGCCAAAAAGCTAGCAAAAAAAGCTAGCCCAAATGGAGGCTTAACCCCAAGGGTTAGCTCAAAACCTTCAAAACACGATTTTCAAGATTTTCATAAATGTTCCGTTTTTAAAATCATCTTTTTGAAAACTGCGAACATCCATAAGTCCATATCATGTAATAAACCAATAAAAAAGCGTAAAACATACTTTTTATCTAAACAAATTAGGTTTAAACAAAAAAATATGACATTTAAAACATTTTCAACCTGTAGAAAAGCGTATAACTGCACGTAGCACCCTTTAAAGACAACATAGTTTAGGATTCTACCTCGTTGAGCCAAAATCTCAACGCCTCGAAAAATGAACCTCAACGAAACAAGATTTCGTTCGAATAGATGCAAAGCCCCCGGTACAGATACCAACAATCCACTGTCAGATCGCTGAAAATCAAGCCCCGGGCACATCAAAATCTAGAGAGAAGGCAGAGGTTTTAGGTGAGAGAAGAACCAGAACTGAAAATATCTCAAAATATCTTCCAAACGTCTGATATTTATAGACCACGCCCAAATTCAGGGGTTCAGTCGACTAAACCTCCTCCTTCAGTCGACTGACGAAGGCTATTGGAAAGTTAAAAATCACCTACTGCCACGGGTCAGTCGACTGACCCTTCAACCTCAGTCGACTGAACTCACCCCCTTAGTCGACTGAATGGCTACTGTCAACACAGACAATTCTCCAGTGTCCAGGAATACTTCAAAACCAACCAACCAAACTCCCTTTCTAAACCTACGGACTTACACAAGTCCAACGACCTCGAAAAGAGACCGTAAAAACACCTTTCGTCCAATCAAACGCAACTAAACACGTTTTAAGAATATAAACCAAGATCATGCGTTAACTCCAACTCCATCAACACTTAAATCATTTCAAAAAAAGAAACAGGTCCGAGTCTCACAACTCTCCCCCTCTTAAAGGAATTTTGTCCCCAAAATTCAACACTAAAACTCAAGACAAACACTAGCTTATCAACCATCAACAAACCCGGATGCCAACCTAACAACACCATATAACAACAGAAATGTCCCAACAATTGAAACCCCAAAACTATAGTCACACGACATAAACACGTCTTTGAAGAATCAACCTTCAAACAAACTGCTCGTACTAGCAAGTCCCACTAACACCACTGTCATCCATGAGATATCCATAAAACATCGGATCAAGATTCATCTCACACTGCCAAACCTCGAAACATAACTCTCACTAAACGCAAACCACTCCAACAACAAACGCATCACACGAGACCAATCCACCATGAAACCTGGTCCCAAACACTCTCTACTCTAGAACATAGAGACTACCACCCCGTTCTTACTGCCACATACTGGCTTAATCGCACCTCACGATGCATACCAAAGACAATCTCCGCGAGTCCAAACACACGACGTCAAACCCTGACATCGATCACACGAAGCCACATACTACATGCACAAATTTTACTTAAGTTTTGACAATCACTATACGACCACCCCCTTTAATACCACATCGCTACTCTGCTGATGTTAACATTGCCACCACGAAGCTGACACGACGCCCATCCATGAGCAACAACAGAAACACCCAACTCCAAATAGAAGCTCACTTAACTCACCTGGAATACCAAAGAATGCATTTCATCAAAACCTTCATCCTTTATTCGATCTTCCATCACGAACCATAATTCTCACCCTAGAAAAATACTAGGTGACACACCATTGTCCCAGATAAGATTCCATACAACCAAAAATCAATCAAGCATCACAGCCACAAAGTCACCTAACCCCAACTAGTCACTTGACCCAAACACGTCACGCAGATAGAATATCTCATAGGTATCCAATAGCCTACACAAACCCAATCATGTCTCATGTGCAACCGCACATCACTACATATCTCAGCGTCTCGCCATCAAATCACTGATACCAAGGCTACAGATCAACCTCAAATCAAACATGATCGCCGTCATCTAACAAATCAAGCATGATCACTGTCATTCGACATCAACTCCAAATTCGTAACACTTACATCAATCCCTTGAGTCCACAATAGCAAAATACTTGAACCTCAAACTTATCCGTCAAGTAACCAACCAAGACTTGTGTCTTACGCTTAGCAATTTCTTCTTATGCAGAACTCATCACGACCCTTTTGTTCTCAACCAAACAATCACGTCGATCTGAACAGGCCTCACTAACTAAGATTTCTCAAACATCGAATCCTTCCTAACTCATTCCTTACCATACTCTCGGGACCACCATCCAAACAACGGTTATGCTAAAACCACAGCGTTTACCACAGTCGACGAGTGACTCTAAGAACTCTGAACAGTTCAAAGCCCCAAACAGAACCCAAATCTAGACTCACAAAAGTCTATCAGAAACTCGTCATGTGAATATCACTACCGTACGGTTCTCACAAAATTCTCACTCTACCAAGAGCTAGAAGTACAACCATACCTACACAATCTAGAACAAGCCGCAAACAGCAGTTAACAATCCTCAGCTGATCACTGCAAAAAAGAACTCTTTGTCTCAACACAAACTCCCTTGTCTACAAGAACAAACATAAGTATTCCGTGGTCTACCAACTCAACCTCACAAGGAACACAACCCAAATGGTTCAACCATCATACATAATAAGTCATACTCTGACTTGGTTATCACGAACTACTATGCTTACCACACCCATACGTATTCTTTTATGGTCTTCCACCGCGAGATAATACTAACCCAAACATGCAATTCTTTACGGTCCCCAACTGCAGGAGCAATCGGATCCCAGGTTATACACACAGACGCTCTACATTCAAGAAGGCACATAGCCATGCATAATAGTTAAACGCATATATCCATCAACCATCCGTTGAAACCACGAACAATCAGTCCCACAATCACCCGATCGCGGCGATACAAGTTTCCCAGGAGCAACTCAAAGGACCTCAACACGGATACAAAATTCATAGAGATTTCACAGTCTCAGAACACAGCCAAATCTGAATCAATCAAGATCCCGACACCTACATCCAACCAAGATGAAATAACTCGCACCAGATAACCGTCTACAGGAAAACTCTCTCTTCGTCCAGAGAAAAGAAAAGGGTTAAGAAGGAACCATGACCCAACCTGAGCGTACTTTCAGTACTCATCAACATTTGGCCCTAAAAGAACCCTGTAAAACTTACCTTGAGGCCACATCGACCATAGTCAAACCGTTGCTGTTGACCCCGATCACGACACTAAAATCGTCTGCTACATCAAGCTCTCATTTTTCTGACCTCATTCACACACACATGAACACCATCAATCCACATGCCTTGTACAACGGAGACACACGTCAACATGCCATCATGCCAAGACCTCACTTCCCAAGGTTGCGCTTACTCACCTAACTCTTGCTAGGCAAACCACGGCCACGTCACAGCCTCAAGCTCGCTGTCCAAGCAACACACATAGAAAGCGCACAGCACCAAACAAAGAAAACCCAATCCTGAGACCTTTCATCCAGAGGTACTAATAACTCCCACAACTATGCAGACACCTCCGCACTTCCACTCTCAAAGCACACATCGATCACAGATATCTTAATCCACAATTTCTCGCCATCGCCCCAGGCCAGCCAAACCACGCGTTACACTTCCGAACCTTATTACTCCACACGTTCCCATGGGCAACAACATACCCAACTCAGAATTTAAGGTCGAACACAAACAACCTTCAGACATATCACACTCAGGATACATCGTCTCAGCACTAGGCCAATCACACTATCGAACCCTTCTACAGTCCTTTCAAACCTCATGCATCCAGCACGGTTCCCAAACACGAGCTCCTAATCACTAGGATTACGACCCAACCGCGGACTTGCATTCTCGTAGGAATCCTACAGAACTAATACTCATTGCATGTTAGAATCGTAACCTAAACCCTTACACATTTTAACACCGTCGCGACCTATGCTCATCCCAACATATCTGCAACTCATATTCATCCCCATATCCTCGAGCTTACTCACTTGTAACTCAATTCTGAAACCTTAATAAGGTAAACAACGTCCAAGTCACCAGACACTACTCAAACTACCAACAACATCCTGTTAGCAAGGGATATTCCCAGAACCACTGGCGTTCTGCCATCTCAATATACACATAGCCAAGGATTACCACGCTCCCATCCACTATGTTCCCGTCTATACCCCATCCCGAGTGCATAGCTCATGATATAGTATGGCTCTCGACGTACCTAATCCATCACACAGCCAAAACCACGAACACCAAACCTTAATTAAAAGGAATTACTACTATCCACAAACCCAGTCATAACAATTGTTTCTCTAGGGTCTCCGACACCCCGTTGCCCCTACTCACAAAGTTATCCATAACACAACTACAACTTCCAGTAACATACTCTCAAGAGGAGCTAGCTGCTGAAACTAAGCCACTAACCATGCTTCAACTGCACCCGAGCAAACTCTGCTCATACCAACACTCAACAGTTCACCAATTGAGGCCAGCCTCACGCAGCTAACCCCAACTCACCAACAAGTTCCACTATGTGCCAAGCGATTAATACTCAACCGATAACCTTGCTTTTCAACAACCACTGCAACTGAGTCGCATATCCAAGACCCAAACCACGGTCTCATCGCCTCCAAGGGTATACAATTCATATACAAAAGAAATATAGAACACAACAACCTATCATGTTATTTCTAATACGTACCACATAATCATACTAACACATAGCCAAAATAATTATGCAAATATATCAAATATACCAAGGAGAACCAATAAGAATGACGCGTCACTTTGGATAACCTACTTAGATTCCTTATTAGAAAACACGTCAGCTACACGTATTTCTAGCTTGGCTTCCAAATTTGTTAATCCAAATGCTCGAAGGCAAGATTAATCAATTATAAGGTCCAACCTCCAGACTCAGATATACACTGCATCCACATGCTATCATGCTCTCGTTATGAAAACAATTAACACATGCAACCAAGCACACGCACATCTTTCCTCACAAGATGATGCACCTTCTTCTCACGGCTCTTAGGTATTCGAACCCAGAGCTTTGATACCAAGTTATCACATCCCAAATTTCGGGTCACGCGAAAAGCCTATGAACAACCACCAAAACTACCTAAACACAAACGGATGAAAAATCATAAAGCTAAGATGAGGCTAAAACCTTTGTAAAACGCACTATCGATGGCTTATTTGATTTAAAAGAGTAGCCTAAGAGACTACAATTACGACCACCAAAGCCAAGCCTTTAAAATAAAATATATATTTTGGATAAGAAAATCTTTTCTTTTTAAAAGAAGTATAGGCCGTTCCAAAATCTCACTCGAAGCACAGGAGTTTAAATGAACATATACCATTTGAAAATCCCTTTTGTAAAACGTTGAAACAACCAACGAAAATCGTAAAGCAACAAACCCATGGTTTCTCTCGAAACCATAAATCATGCATACATCGGCACCACGGCTATAAGAATAACATCATAACATGATCCATATAAAAATGTATAAACTACCTAACAAAGACAAAACATCAGAGTCATGTCATCAACCACCTCTGCGCACCTCAAGGTCAACCTACAAGACCGTGTTAACCTAAAAAAGGTTTTACAAAATCCCACAACATGAACCGAAACCCAATAGAAACAGACTATAATGCAGTAAAACAGGATATGCAATCACATAACATAAAGTTGACTCAACCACATGAGCCTCAAAACGATTTTACATCATAAAATTTCAAGTTTTCCATCAGACTTACACGAGTCTCAAAACGGTTTTTCATCCCCAAAACCAAATATTTTAACAATGCAAACAATGTTTCACAATGAACGAAAAACGGCAACAAAACGTTATTTTCTACTCGGATCACACAGCCGAGAAAAAAATGAATCCTATGTACCGACCATATCACACTAGGAGCAAAGACAACAACTATAGACTCCTGCTCATTATCCTATACCTAAATCATTTAAGACCTATAGAGTAATGACAAGTTCTATATGGAGTCACAACAAAAAAAAACTACTTAATTTACGGGCCCGAAACCAAAGGGGACAAAGCACCCACCACTTCGTTTACGGGGATTAACCTGAAGGCATGAATCACCTTCCTGCGCAAGTTTTTGGACTTTTACCGAGGAACAACTCGTGCCCAATACACCCGCTATCCCAGCACATCTATAGAATCATTTAAAAATCAACCCGTAGCTTGACTACGAAAATATTTCTACAATTATACATTAAACATGTATAAATATTCAATGGCCAACCGCCACATCATCTATCAAACATGGAGATCGAACAAAAAGAAATTTAAAAATATTTCCACCATTTTATCAAAACGTTTAAAATCTGAGGCTTAACCCCAAGGGTTGGTTCCAAACCTCAAAAATACGATTTTTTATATTTTCATAAATTCTCCGTTTTTAAAACCATCATTTTTTGGGTAATTATCAAAACCATCTTTTTGAAAACTGCAAACATCCACAAGTCCATATCATGTAATAAACCAATAAAAAAGTGCAAAACATGCTTTTTATCCGAACAAATAAGGTTTAAACATAAAATATGACATTTAAAGCATTTTCAACTTGTAGAATAGCGTATAACTCCACGTAGCACCCTTTAATGATAACATAGTTTAGGATCCTACCTCGTTGAGCCAAAAGCTCGACGCCTCAAAAAACGAACCTCGACGAAACGAGATTTCTTTCGAATAGATGCGAAGCCCCCGGCACAGATACCAAGGTTCCATTGTCAGATCACTGAAAACCAAGCACCGGGCCCATCAAAATCTAGAGAAAAAGCAGAGGTTTTAGGTGAAAGAAGAACCAGATCTGAAAATATCTCAAAATATCTCCCAAAAGTCTGATATTTATAGACCACACCCAAATTCAGGGGTTCAGTCGACTGAACCTCTCCTTTAGTCGACTGACGAAGGCTATTGGAAAGTCAAAAATCACCCACCGCCACGGGTCAGTCGACTGACCCCTCAACCTCAGTCGACTGAACCGCATCCTAGAACATCCAGTCGACTGAACTCACCCTCAGTCGACTGAATGGTTACTGTCAACACGGACAATTCTCCAGTGTCCAGGAATACTTTAAAACCAACCAACCAAACTCCCTTTCTAAACCCACAGACTTACACAAGCCCAACAACCTCAAAAAGAGATCGTAAAAACACCTTTCGTCCAATCAAATACAACAAAACACGTTTTAAGAATATAAACCAAGATCATGCGTTAACTCCAACTCCATCAACACTTAAATCATTTCAAAAAAGAAATAGGTCGGCGTCTCACAAGTTTCTTGTATCTCGATTGCATCAAGACTTTTTGATTTGTAGTTATATACAAATATATCACCTCACGATCAACACATATCAGAAAAACAGCTCCGAAATTGCCCGAGCATAGCACCACCACCGGCACTGCCGGCGCCGCTCCTTTGCCACCACTGTCGAACTCAGTTTTGTCACCATTTTTTCTAAAAAATATCTCTCGAAAAATACTATTTTTTTTTTCAAAAAATCAGAATGAAAACAGCCCGAAAAAACACGATCGAAAGGCCCCGAAGAGACCGCCGCTGCCGCCCCTAGTGCTGCCGCCCGCCGCCTGTTTCTCCCTTGTTTTGTGGTTGTTTCGACTCCCGTTTCTTGCTATTTTTAGCACTGATATTCAGTCATATGATGCCTCGAAGAACGTCTTGAAAATATTCTGGGAAAAGCCTCGAAAATAGCCCCAAAATCGTCGCCTGTTTGCTGCCTTTTTGCCGCCTAGTTTCACCCAATTGGTTTCATGGTTCTGGATAGTATTTTAAGGTACTGTTTACTACTTTTTATGCTTAAAAAACTGCTCAAAACATAGTTCAAAAAACATCCCGAAAAGTCATAAAAAATGGTTCCGAACCGCAGCCGGCAAAGCCGCCGGTGGTGGCTATTTTTATTGATTTTGGTCGGCTATTTTGGGACATATTTTGCTGCCATTTTTAATGTATAAAACCTATAGAAACTTATTAGAAAAAAATATTTAAAATCATTAAAAAACCACCTCGATCCATGGCCCGAAAAACCCGAAACTACCGCCAGAGCCGCTGGTTATGCCGACGTCTGTTCTTCGTGTTTATAGATATTCAACTTGTTCTTAAATATTCTAAACGAATATTTAAAAACAAATAATAGTTTTTATATCAAAAACCTATGTCCTGTAAGTTTACATTCGATCTAAAAAACTTAAACTATCACGATCAACCCTCGTGATTAAAAATTAATTAAATTATCATTGAAACCATTCAATCAAACTAAATATAAAGATGATCATAAAATCGGGATTAAAACACTTTCAAAACAAAGTTAGCACAGTTTTAAATCTACCCAGCTCTTTGATAAGCCGTAAATAAAAAATAAAACAGCTCTGATACCAATTGTTGGAGGCAAAACTGTCAGGATCATTATTTTTGTAAATAATTTTTTGATAAAAATAACTGGACGGACAATTGCCGAAACGGGTTCTACATAAAACTTCTTGATATCGAATGATCAAAATGAAACCCGTGTCACCATAGTTAATTTAGATGAATACCTTTTTTGGTCGATCTCCAACTATATTTTTTATTCCCAAGTTGAAGCACCGGTCAAACCTTCTACTGTATTTTTGATGCGATTTCCGAACGTAATGTAGGCTACGATTCTTCTAGAACTTGTACCTGCAAAATCTGGCCAACCTTAGTTTTGAAGACGACTTATGAATTTGGTTTAGTCTATCCAGATATTTATAGAGCTACAATAGGGACTCGTAGAGTAAATATGACAAAGACTTCTAGTAAAATTCAGATACCCATCTAGTAGTTTTTGCAATTATGCAAACTTTACAGCGGTATTTGTAATTATAAAAATCTTGCAGCAGTTTCAACAACTTTCATAAAACACTAAATTACAATTCACACCATTAAAGAACTGTAACTGCACTCTACGCCATAATCTCACGACCATCTTGCATTGAGCTTATGTTATTAAATGCTTAACTCATCTCACCACGTTAAGATTTTCGATACCCGTCAATTAAATTAATTACTAATAATTTAATTTAATCAGCATCTTTAAATTTCTTAAGTTCTTCCGCTTAACTTATTTGATCCCCGGATAATCAAATCTACCTGCAGAGTTTAGCTCGGTCAAAACTTATAAGTTTCTTTAAGGGAGTATTGTCAATCCCGATCAATCGAGACGTGAATTCCGTCAATAATTAATATTCATCATATAATTAATACCGCTATCCAACTCACCGAGAATATAGACCTATATAAGATCGCACCCTTTAATAATTCAAAACAACGATTATTAAATATACGCAAATAATTAATTATTTTAGGATTAAGAGTATAAGCACTCTCATAATAACTTTGGAGTGTGAATTAATTTATATAGTCAGTATAAAATTAATTACCCCAATGTGTCATGTTCAATACACACAAAGTGTACTAACATAGAGAGTTGGAATAATAGACGATACTATTATCTGTTTCCTTTAATCAAGACAGGCCTATTAAAACTCTGTACTACAGTCGTACCGATGGTATGTCTATTTCCATCTAAACTGTGAACAAATACTTATATTCAGCAAAAACTTATAATCTAGTTTTCTGTGTGCAAGTCGTACTCTACACACCAGATTAAATATTGTACAGAATAAAGGACATCCATGCATAACATTTAAAGAAATGATATTGCATACATTACTTATTAAGATTCTCATAAAATAAAAAATTAATTTTATTAAAATAAAATTAAATACTAAAACTAAATAAAAACTATGATTTTTAGTTTACAACCCTAACAAGGGGCTGTCTTGGCTCGTTCAGGGTTTTAATAACCTCATGCGCTGAAGGTACAAATCATACTGCTAACGAGGTACAAATTATAAAAAATTAATATATTCAATTTCTTTATACTTTTAAATTCTTAATTCAATTTTTCCCATGGTACTATTATTATTATTGCCCAAAACATAATATTCAAATACTAGCATCCATCCTTACACAATCAATCAATGTTTTTGAAAAGAAATGGGATACAAATACTCCACTCCATATGTCCTCCCAGTAAAACAATCCAATTAACCCTTGGAATAAAGGCACGTTCATTTGCTCAAACTGATCAATATCTTCCCATTTAGCTTAATTACGCAAATGCCCATCTACAAACATTTGGAGAATAAGCAGCCCGAATGGAAATATCTGCTACACAATATGTCGATCATTTAAATAACCAATTAAATAAACTCAATGCAATATATGATATAGTTCAAGATTTAAAAATATATACATCAACATGAAGAAATACCCCTAACAATAATCCACATTTAGTACATCCATTATCCAAACCCCGTTATTCTCTAAGACAATCATTACAAGAATTTTTACAATAATTATATAAATAACAACAAATTAATTATGCTACAACTTCAAATCCACAACCCATGCAAGAGAATATTAAAAACGAAAAATTTAAATCTATCCACGTGTTAGAAGAGGATGATGAATTAATAAAATTATATGAACAATTTCATCCTTCACCAACTCAATTAAATGAAACTCATATGACTTCCAGACCAACCACATGCAATTATTATCCTAGACCTACTCCAATTGATTTACAATATAGGTCAACATATGATGATGGCTTCACTTTAGTTGAATGAAGTCTTGATGGAAATTTTTATTACCAGATAATTTAAATGGGTCAACATATGATGATGGCTGCAAATACTGTCTTAGCACAAAATTCAAATAATAATGATGCTAATGTAGGAGAACTATTAATCTCTGAATTTTTTGGCCAACTTAAAGGTTGGTGGGATAATTATTTATCTGATGTATAACGAACTCGAATATTAACATAAAACAAAATGGATGAAAATGGCAATCCCATATTAGAAAATAATCTACCAATTAGTGATGTAATTACTACACTAGTAACAACAACAATTCAATATTTTGTTGGCAATACACAAATTGTCCTAAAAAAGAAAAAAAAATTATTAATTAATTTAAGATGTCCAACTTTAACTTATTTTAGATGATATAAAGATGTTTTTCTCTCAAAATTATACCAAGTGAATGATACCAATCAAGATTTTTGGAAAGAAAGATTCGTTGCTAGATTACCAACTTCATTTGCTGAAAAAATAAAAACAAGAATAAGAAATAAAAATAATAGATTACTCCCATATAATCAATATACTTGTGGAGAATAAATATATGAAACCTGTGCTGAAGGATTAGTTCTCTATAATGATATTAAATTAAAAAAATAATTAAAGAAAGAAAAAACGATTAGGTAAAACTGAATTAGAACAATTTTGCTATCAATTTGAATATAATACTATAAAATCCCCTTTAGACCCAATATCAAAATCCAAAAATAAAAATTATTCCCGCTATAAATATAAAAAACTTTATAAATCATTCTACAAACCCTATAAAAAATATAATAATAAACCTTTTCAAAAATATAATAAACAAAAATTTCGCAAACCTTTATATCATAAATATAACAAAAACAACCATCAAGCATCTACATCCCAAAAAGAAGCTATCTGCTGGAAATATAGAAAAATTGGTCATTATGAAAATAAATATTTAACAAAATAAAAATTAAATGAATTAAATTGCTCTGACAAAATGAAACAACAAATTCAAAATCTTTTACTCAATAAACAATCTCCAAGTGAAGAAGAAAATGACACCGCGTCCCAATTTGATAGTAAAAGTTTTGATTATCATCTTGAAGAATTAAATAAAGATATTATCTCTATTTCTTCAAATTCATTTGACGACAATGATGATTGTTGTAATAAATATAAAACACAAAAAGATTATTATCAAGCAATTTTAAAATTAAATGGCTTAAGTATTAATGTTCTCACTCAAGAAGAATAAAATATATTAGATATTATTAATAAAATCGAAGATCCCAAAATCCCAAAAAATGTAATCTCTAAATATTTAGATCAAGCATCTAAATCATTAACTAATACATTTCTTACACAAAATGCAATTTTAAAAATGTTTTAAATAGATTAGCCTGTACATCATCAACACAAACACCAACTCTAGTATATCTTCATCAAGAAATTAATTAATTAAAACAAGATATAAAACAATTACAAGAAAGAATTTATTCTCTTGAAAATGACAATAGAGATCCCATATCATTCTCTTACAATAATCAATTACCATCCAGTTCTACAAAAATAAATACCAAAAATGGAAAAATAAATAAAAATAAAAATAAAGAAATCAAAATTCAAGAAACCGATTTAACTATAAATGATTCAAAATTTTCAATTTTACCTACTATAAATCAAACCATTTTTAAAAAATGGTATATAAAAATCTATTTCGTAGTCTAAGAAGATTTTATTGTAGAAGTAATAGCTCTAGTTAACTCTGGAGCAAATCTCAACGGTATTCGATAAAGATTAATACCTATAAAATATTTTGAGAAAATAAAACAAAATCTTAATACTGTTGATAGTAGTTACATGAAAATTAATTATAAATTATCTCATGTTCACATTTGTAATCAAGAAATTTGTTTACAAACTGAATTTGTTCTCATTTAAAATATTTCACAACATATAATATTAGGAACACCTTTTCTTATATTAATAACTCCTTTTACTATCACACATCAAGGAATTAGCACTAAATTATTAGAACAAGAAGAGATTATTTTTTCGTTTATATTTTCTCCACAACCACATGCATTATAAGAATTAAGCAATAATTTAATTTTCAAACAAAAATAAATTTGTTTCCTACATGATGAAGTATCTTATTCTCAAGTTAAAGAACAAATAAACAAATTTTCAACTCAACAACAAATCGAATATTTTTAACAATTATATGAAAAAGATTTGTGTTATGATTTATCCAATGCTTTTTGGCACCGCAAACAACATATTGTTCAATTATCATATGAACCTAATTTTTAAGAAAAATATATTCTTACAATAGCCCGACCATCATAGATCGATCAAACTCATTTAGAATATTGCAAAATAAAAATTCAAGATCAAGTGTGGAGGCAGCGCAGTGGCCAGCGCCCCAACACCCCACCTTATCCCCCAGGGTTCGAACCCTGGGCGTCAACCACCCCCTCCCCAATTAACCTACCAAAAAATTTCAAAACTTACTTACAAAAAAATCTAATAAGACCAAGTAAATCACTTTAGTATCGCCTTTTATGTTAACAAAAATACTGAATTAGAATGAGGTACTTCTCGACTCATAATTAATTATAAACCACTAAATAAAGTTTTACAATGAATTCGATATCCAATCACTAATAAAAAAGATTTACTCAATCGATTATATCAAGTAAAAATCTTTTCTAAATTTGACATGAAATTCGATTTTTGGCAAGTCCAAATTGATAAAAAAGATCGATATAAAACTGCATTCACAGTACCATTTGGCCACTATGAATGAAATGTTATGCCTTTTGGTTTAAAAAATGCTCTATCATAATTTCAAAGAATCATGAATGATATTTTTTTCTCGTATACACAATTTTGTATAATCTATATTGATTATGTACTTGTCTTTTTCCCCATCCATATCTCAACATATTAAATATCTTCATAAATTTTATAATGTTATCAAAACTAATGGATTAGTTTTAAGTGCATCAAAAATGAAATTATTTTAAACTAATATTCGTTTTTTGTCATCAAATTAATAATGGTACAATCATACCTATAGATCGTTGCATTGAATTTGTAAATAAATTTCCTGATAAAATTAGTAATAAAAGTCAATTACAACAATTTTTAGAAAGTGTAAATTATATATAAGAATTTTATAAAGATCTATATGAAGATACAAAATTATTATATCAAAAATTAAGAAAGAATCTAAAACCATAGACTCCACAACACACAAAAGCTATTCAAAAAATTAAATAACATGCCAAATATTTACCATGTCAGTGCCTGCTTATTCCTACTGCATTTAAATTTATAGAAAATGATGTTTCTGAAATAAGTTATGATGGAATTCTCAAACAACGACATCAAGGTAAAGAACAATTAATTCGGTTTATAATTGGTTTTTGAAAAATCGACACAGCAAAATTATTTTACAATCAAAAAGAAAATTTTATCAATTGTTTTATGCATAAACAAATTTGAAAGTGATCTTTTAAACTAAATTTTTTTTATTAAAAGTTGATTGTAAAGCCGCAAAAGAGGTTTTAGAAAAATATGTAAAAAATATTGCTTCAAAACAAATTTTTGCAAGATAGCAAGCAATTTTAAGTATTTTTAATTTTGACATAGAATATATTAAAGGTGAATTTAATTCTCTCCCTAACTTTCTTACGAGAGAATTTTTGCAGGGTTCAAATGTCAATAGTATCAGATGCTCCAATGATGACTTGTGAGACCCCAACCTGTTTTGTTTTTCAATGGTTTAAGTACTGATGTGGAGTTGGAATTAACTCTTAACCTTAGTAAAGTTTCCTGGAGAATTTTTTCATGTGTTGGCTGGACAGTGGCAAGTCAGTCGACTAAGGGGGTGAATTCAGTCAACTGACTTCTATCGGGTGTGGTCCAGTCGACTGAGGGTTGGTGGTCCAGTCGACTGACCTGTGGCGGTGGAGACTTTTTATGATTCCAGTAGCAATTCAGTCGAATAACTTGGAGGGTTCAGTCGACTAACCTGAGATATTTTTTGGTGTGGCTTATAAATATCAGTGCTTTGAGATATTTTAAGATATTTATTTTCAGATCTGCTTTTCTCTCTGCCTTCTCTCTAGATTTTGATGGGCCCGGGGCTCGATTTTCTGCGATCTAACAGCTGATTCTTGATGTCAGTGCCGGGGGCTTCGCATCTATCCGGACAGAATCCCATTTTGTTGAGGTTTGGTTTTCGAGACGTCAAGCTTTTGGTTCAATGAGGTAGGATCTTAGACTATGTTGTCTTTAAAGGGTGCTACGTGCAATTATATGCTCTTTCACCGGTTGAAAATACATTATATATCATGTTTTCATGTTTAAATCTTGTTGTTGGATAAAAAGGACATTTTTACGCTTTTTCTTGGTTTATTACATAATACGACTTGTGGATATCCGTAGTTTTCAAAAGATGGTTTTGAAAACGAAAGATTTGTAAAAATCTTGAAAACATGCTTTGGAGGTTTAGAGCTAATCATCGGGGTTGAGTCTCGTCTTTTTAAACATTTAGGTGGAAACATATTTTAAAGGTTGTTTAATCTCCATGTTTAATGGATTGGACCTTTATGCATGTTTAATGTATAATTTTTTGAAATGTTTTGTAGTCGAGTTATGGGTTGGTTTTTAAATGATTCTGTAGATGTACCGAGACAGCGAATATTTGGCACAAGTTTCCCTCAGTGGAAGTCCAGAAACGTACGTAAAGTAGATTCTTTGTAATTTCGGGTTAATCCTCGTAAATTAAGTGGTTGGGTGCTTTGTACCCTCGGATTTCGGGCTTGTAAATTAAGCAGTTACGTTGTGGTAGCTTCATATAGAACTTGTCATTACCTAACAAGTCTTAAATGATTCAGGTATAGGTAATAGGCAGGAGTCTATAGTTGTTACATTTGTCCTTTTGTGACGGAGTCGGTACATAGGATTCATTTTCTCTTTTCCTCGGCTGTGTGTTCTGAGAAAAAAATAACGTTTGGGTTACTGCTTTTCTTTAACTGTGAAACGTTGTTTACATTGTTGAAATGCTCGGTTTTGAGGATGAAGAATCGTTTTGAGACTCGTGGAAATCTGATGGAAAACTTATGATTTTATGAAGTAAAACCGTTTTGAGGCTCATGTACTTGAGTCAACTATATGCTATGTGATTGCATATCCTGCTTTACGATTTTTTAGTCTGTTTTTATTAGGTTTCGGCTCACGTTGTGGGATTTATTAAAAATCTTTTTCAGGTGAACATGGTTCTGTAGGTTGACCTTGAGATACCCGGAGGTGGATGATGACAAAACTTTTTTTTTGTCTAGATAGGTAGTTTATACCTTTTTGTACATGTTTCATGTTTGAATGTAACATGTTGTAAAGCCGATGAAATTCTTATGGATGTATGCATGATTTATACTTTCGAGAGAACCATGGGTTAGTTGTTGTTTTTCGTAGTTTCTTACTACGTTTTTCGTTGTTTGGTTCAACGGCTTACAAAAGGGGTTTTCAAATGGTTTAGATTTCATTCAACCTCTTGTGCTTTGAGGAAGATTTTGAAACGGCCTAAGCTTCTTTTAAAATGAAAAAAATTTCTTATCTAAAACATGTATTTTGTTTTTAAAGGCTTGGCCTGTGGGGTTGTAACCGTAGTCTCTTGAGCTACTCTTTTAAATCAAATAAACCTTTGGTACTACGTTTTTACAAAGGTTTTAGCATCATTTGGGCTTTTATGGTTTTCATCTCTTTTGTTTGGGCGATTTTGGTGGTTGTTCAGTAACTTTCGCGTGACCCAGAATTTGAAACGTGACATGACTCCCCACAATCCAACATGCACACAACCTGCTCAAAAGGGTAAAACTCCCATGAGTCGGGCCTCAAAAGCATAGCCTTAATACATACCCAATGAAACCTTATTCCTAATTATTCCTCTCGAAGATGAGGACTTCAAATTTTTACAATCTCATATAGAACAGCTAAAGCCTTTAGCATTGGCCAAAATTATTGGCAATTATTTGCCACCAAATTGGTGTTATCCAGTAAAATTAAATACTCTCTCCAGATTATATTATGAAACAATTCTTTTGGAAATTGGTTAAATAAGAATTCAACACAATTTCAATAATGATGGTAAAATCATTAGTTATTTAAAATGTGTTATTCAAAAAATTATTTTTTAAAAAAAAAAATGGGGTCGTGGCAATTATTTTAATAAATCTTTTATAAATAATGCCATTAGACCTACTAAATATAATTATTATGATTATCAAGATACTTTTCATCATATTTTTTTTATCTTCAAAATCAAATGATGAAACATTCTTGATTCATCAAATTTTGTCAAAATTTTAATTCCTTAACCCCTAATTGATTTTCAAATTTGTGGAAAAAATTTTGCCCTCATTTCAATATCCTTCCTCCATTACTCCAAAAATTATTTCATCATTATGCCCATTCCACCAATCCTTTCAAACCTATATCTTTATATTGTTATGCTGATTTCAGCCTTCCATGGCTCCTAACATGGCAATACACATATGCCATGCATCATGATATTCCCTATCTTTGCCGTCAATATGCTTCCAAGTGGTGGGATAAATTTAAAATTCTAAAAGAATATAATCTAGACTATCTTCAAAAATATTATTTTAAATCTTTTCCCATCAAACCTTCCTATGCCTCAAAAGTCCAACAACCTTTTCAATCTCAATCTGATCATTCTACAAAAACCTTAACCTCTTCTTCAGCTGCATTTTATCATGTCAACCTATCTTTTGTCAAAACCAATATCATTTAGTTGAATGAAATTGAAATTACAATTGAAATGCACATTACAAATAATTACTAATACTGTAGGCTTTTTGACTTCTTGTAGGGAATCGTCACTGTTGAAGCACAAATAATTACTAATACTGTAGGTTTTTTGACTTCTAATAGAGAATCTTTACTGTTGAAGCACGATGGAATGTGGTTGGATTTGATAGGCTTGTCGGTGTTAAATTATTTTTTGAAAAAAAAATATTATCTTGGGGAGCAGCATCATCAGTAACGTCTACTCACCATGAACTTTGCTTTTGCATTTACTTTTGCAGTTGGCTATATTCATTCATTGGGAGAATCTGATGACAACATTGTAGAAATTGTAGGGATGCTAAATCAAAATTGATCCCAAAACAATCATCTTTGTTGCTTGGACTAAGACCAGTATCACTAATGGGAGAATACATTTCTCTAAGTAAATCATTGTCTTCTAGCTATTTGAACATTTCTTTTGTGAGACCCAGTTCCTTTTGTTTTTTTTATGTTTATATGTAACGTGTTGGTTATCGTTTTAATCATAATAGAAAACTATGTTTCTATGTGTTTTATCCATGGGTTGGCCTAGGGTGCATGTGGATTTCAATTCTAGTCTTGTCGGCCATTGCTGCATAAAGTCAAAAAAAAATTTTGGACAGGACCGCTCGATCGGTCTTTAGACCGCTTGAGCAAACTGTCTGCATGGGGTGCTTAAATGCCAGCTAGTGGCATTGGTTCTCGCACCGAAACTTCTCTTGCAAGCTTTTTTCTTCCTCTCTTGAAAGAATATCCAAACCCTCTGCCTTCTCCCTAGCTTTCAAATTGGTTTGGGCTCTGTTCTTGGCGTGGGGATAATCGATTCTTGTTATATGCGCCGTGAGCTTCGCATTCATCTAAACGGAATCTCATTTTGGCGACTTTGGTTTCTCGTCGGTGTTTAAAGTGTCGAGTTTCTAACTCTTGTAAATAAGATTCTAGATTATCTTACTTTAAAAAGGTGATATATGTGATTATGTGCATTTTTACTATTTTAAAATACTATAAATGTCGAACTTTGTGTTTAAATTGTGTTTGGTGGGATAAAGAGAATGTTTGTATTTTGTATGGTTTATTACTAAGTTGGTGGACGTATGTGGACGTGATTCTCAAAAAGAATGAGTTTAAAAAAAAATTAAAAGGTTTATGTATATGTTGTGGGAACATAATTTTGGGAGGGTAGGGCTAGCCCTTGGGGTTAATCCGTGATTTCATTAGGTGATTGATGAATGCGTGTCTTTAAATGTTCACGCGTGACTATGTGCTTCTCTAAATGTGTAACATCTATGTGTGAAATTGGGATTTGATTGCTTATGCGGTGAAAGACCGTAAAGAATTGCTTAATTGGGGCAGGTACTGCCCTGTAGTCTAAGACTATGAAGGATTGCATAATTGGGGCTGACGTTGCTCCTACGGTGAAAGACCGTAAATAATTTGCATAAGTGGGGTTAGTACTTATCCCTCGGTGGAAGGCTGTAAAAGAGTTCAAGGTGTGTAGGAAGCATCGTAGGTTGTGGAGATCTAGTTGGAATGCAGTGTGCTTCGTGTGATTATTGAACTGTCAGATGTTATGGGATTATATGAAAACTTGTGGATTTTAAGGATGAAAACCCGTTTTAAGACTCGTATAGTCGAGTTATTTATATAATTTGTGATTGCATGTTATAATTTTAATTCATATTAGTCTTTTTCCTATTGGATTTCAGCTCACGTAATGGGATTTGAAAACCTTTTTGGTGAATTTGATCGCGTAGAGCGATCTTAAGGAGCCCGAAGGTAGCGGAAGACTAAACTCAGTTTTCTTTTGATTTTGGATTATGTACATGACGTCCTATGCTTTGGACCTAAAACATACGCTTTATAAGCCATGAGGCCTTAGTTATCCATGCATGTATGTTGTATGCTTGCGAGAGGAATCATGGGTTAGTTGTATGTTTTTGTATTTGTTTGTAACGGTTATCGTTTTCCATTAGTTTTATGCCTTATATCAAGCTGGTGCTTTGACAGAGGTTTTGAACCTATTTTGTTGGCTTATTTTGCCTTGGTGTTTTGAAAAATGGTCCAGAGCGAGACCGCTCGACGGACCGCTTGAGCGGTTATGGAAAATATTATGTTTTTGTTTTTCGAGTGAAAAACCAGTGGGCTTGCAGGGACCACTCGAGCGGTTTGGGCAATTTTTTGAAAATTTTGTTTGTTTCTTTTAAAGCTTGACTCTCGGGGATCATAACCTTATTCTTTTGGAGCTATTCTTTTACATAAAATAAACTGTTGAAAGTGCATTTTTCAAAGGTTTTAAGCTTGCTTTTGTTTGAGTTCTTGGACCCGTGTGGGCTCGGGTGGTTTTGATGGAACTTGGAATCATAAAATGGGTTTTTGTTGGGCGGTTTACGTGACCTGGGTTTTGGGGAGTGACATCTTGGTATTAGAGCTCTAGGTTTGAATACCTAAGAGTCGTAGGAGAGGTTACATTACCTTGTGAGGATGGTTGTGTGTGCTTGATTGCATATATTTAAATGTTTTCATAGCATGATGATGATAACCTATTGAGCATGAGGATGTTGTGTATACGTGAGTATAGAGGTTGGACCTTAGGATTGGTTAGTCTTGTCTTCGGGCATTTGGATTAACAAACTCGAAAGTTGAGTTAAAAATGCATTTGGCCGACGTACTTTCTTATAAGGAATCTAAGTAGGTTACCCAAATTGACTCATCACTCTTAATTATACTCCATAGTATGTGGAATCTGTTTACATGATCTTAAATGGCTAAGTATTAGTATGATTATGTGACTTATATTTGTAATAATATGATGAATTAAATCTTATGTTATTATGTTTATATTGCTTTCGTATAGAAGTGATGTCTGCGCAGAGAGGACAACGCCGTGGTCGAGGCGATGGTCATGGTTTTGGCCAAGGGGATGTATCAATCCCTGATGCTGGGGATGCTAATGCTCCCTAAGGACCAATAGACGGGGTTGGGTTGCTATGTGAGATTATGGGTTCCATCTGTCAACTAGCCGAGGCTGCTAGGGGAGGGGGCGAGAGTACCTGAGCTGAGGACGACTGTTGCGATGTGAAAGTTCCGACGCCTTGACCCTTCTACCTTTGTTGGGGATCCCAATCATAAGGTGGCCATGGAATGGCTGGAGCTTGTGACAAGTATCCTTGATACGTTGCAGATTGTCGAGGACGATTTGAGGGTTGCGTTCATCGATTTTTAGCTGAGGGGCGACGCCCATGAATGGTGAAAGTTTGCTAGAACGGTTATGGAAGGTACGTGGGGTGCTTTCACGAAGGTGTTCCTAGAGAAATACTTTTCCAAGTTCTCGAGGGATCTCTATCGTGAGGAGTTCTTTTCCCTCACCTAGGGAGCGATGAGTGTGGTACAGTATGAGACGAGGTTTACAAGTTTATCCCGCTTCGCCCGGGATTGCATATCTACTGAGGAGCTACGCTCGAAGAGGTTTAAAAGGGGTCTGAGGCCCGCGATCAGGGAACATGTGGCAGGATTGAGACTATATGTCTTCATAGAGTTGGTGGAATTAGCAGTCACCATTGAGAACACGTTGAGTGAGACTCGTAGACCCAGGGAGGTTAGGGCATCGCAGGATAGAGCCAAGGCACAGACAGGTGGGCGCTCCAACAAAATGCTGAGGTCCTTTAGCCCTGGTCCTCATCTTTCTGGGTCACAGCAGCAGTTTCCTGCACCAGCACCCTTGGTGGCTTCATTTGGAGGGTCGGAGCGGAAGGAGCTCATTTGTTTTTAGTGCAGGTAGCCATGGGATCGTACATTAGATTGCCTACAGAAGAGGCATTTTTAGAGTTCGGTACCTGTTTAGTCTCAGGGGAGAGTGCCACTAGTCTGTTTTAGGTGTGGCTAAGAAGGACATTTGCACAGGAATTGCCCTCATGGAGGAGTGTACAGAGCACGGCAGGTGCACCAGTTGTTCAGTCTGCACAAGGACGACAGGCTTATCGATAGCAGCAGCCAGCAGCTCAGACTTTTAGGGCTACAAAAGAGGGTGTCTCAATTCAGTCTGTGTGATAGCTCGTAGTGCAGAACTATGGTGGGCAGACCAGGGGACTATAGGGCAGAATGTACGTCCTTATAGATCTCACTTCCTCCAAGGCACCAGTTGTGCCTGATGTTGCAACTACTACCTCAGTTATCATAGGTACTCTCTTAGTGTACAGATCATGGGCTAGTGTTCTCGTCGACATGGGAGCATCGCATTCTTTTATATCATCTGCTTTTGCATCTGCTTTGGGGTTGGAGATAAACTCGTTGGGTAGCACGCTGTGTGTAGAGACCCCGATCAGTGAGAATGTGGTGTTGGGACGAGTCTATAGATCTTGTGAGTTAGAGGTCGCCAACTGCTATTTAGAGTTTGATTTCATCATTCTCGATATAACAACGTTTGATATCATCCTAGGGATGGATTGGCTGACCACTTGTCGTGCCTATATTCATTGCGATCGACGGAGGGTATTGATTTGTACACCTGAGGGTGATTATTTTTGTTTCGTGGGTGATCGGGACGATGGTTCGGTGCTTATGCCCGGTGTTGTGCAAAATCGAGGAAACCTCAGTTTTCTCTTTTCTACTCTCATGTTGGATAAGGCTGTTGAGGTTTGAGAAGAGTTTTCCCCTATGGTGTGTGACTATCAAGATGTCTTCCTTGACGATCTATTTGAGTTGCCACCAAGTCGTGAGGTAGAGTTTTCTATCGATCTTATTCTGGGATTCATCTCTATATCGATATCGTCTTATCGTTTTGCACCAGTAGAGTTATGAGAGCTTAAGATATAGCTTTAGGAGTCGCTTGATCCCGAGTACGTCACCATGGGGAGCTTCGACCTTGTTTACCAAGAAAAATGATGGGTTCTTGAGATTGTGTATTGACTATCAAAAGCTGAATTAGGTAACAATGAAAAATAAGTATCGTATGCCGATGATTAATGACTTATTTGATCAATTAAAGGGTTCATGTTGCTTTTCTAAGATTGATTTGATATCGAAAATCACCAGTTGAGGATTTAGGAGAAGAACATAGTGAAGACCGCCTTTCAAACTCGTTATCGTCACTACGAGTTTTTGGTTATGCCATTCGGTTTGACAAACGCTCATGCGACATTCATAGACTTGATGAACCGCATATTCCATTTGTATCTTGACAGTTTTGTGGTTGTTTTTATGGACGATATTCTTATCTACTCACCATCGAGGGAGATGCATGAGGAACATTTACGTATTGCTCTACAGCTTTTGAGGAAGCATCGACTTATGCAAAGTTTGAGAAGTGTAAATTTTAGATGCCTGGGGTGAAATTTCTTGGACATGTGATATCGACGGATGAAGTATCTATGGATTCTTCAAAGCCTGACGAAGTGATGAATTGGGAACGTCCGAAATGTGTGTTTGAGATTTGTAGCTTTTTGGATTTGACAGGCTATTACCGACAATTCGTAAATGATTTTTCTCGACTCGCCGTGCCAATGACTCGCCTTACGCGGATGGGAGTCAAGTTTGTTTGGAGTGAGTCTTGTGAGTTGGCTTTTTAGGAACTGAAAAAGAGATTGACAAGTGCACCAGTGTTGGTTATTTTGGAATGAAGTTTGGGTTATATAGTATATTGTGATGCGTCACAAGATGGCTTGAAGTGTGTCTTGATGCAGAAGGGTAACGTTGTAGCTTACGGGTCTCGACAATTAAAGACACACGAACATAATTATCTGACACATGTTTTAGAATTGGCAGTCGTGGTTTTTGCCTTGAAGGCATGGCGGCACTATTTATACGGTGAACATTTTGAGATTTTCTCGGATCACAAAAATTTGAAATACTTATTTTCTCAAAAGGACCTGAATCTACGCCATAAATGGTGGATGGAGTTTATGGAGGACTATGACTTTGATCTTCGATATCACCCCAGGAAAGCCAATGTCGTGACCGACGCTCTTAGCAAGAGATCTCATGGTTCGTTGGCTTCTATTGCCATATGAGAATGGGACATGCTTAAGGAGGTTGGTGAGTTTAATTTGTGTTTCAAGGAGACAGAGGAGGGTCTGACCATGTTTTTAGTGGTTTTGCGACCCATGTTGATTACATGTGTTCTGGAGGCTCAGCAGTCAGATCAGGAACCTCAAATGTTTCAGGATCGTGTTACTAGTGGGGGAGACACCAAGGGATGGGTTGTGAGTCCAGATCAGAGTTTGAGATTTGCTGGGAGAGTGTTTGTGCCGGAATCGTGCTGCGATGATGTGCTACGGGATTTCCACTATTCTCGTCTTGCAGTGCACCCGGGAGGCACCAAGATATATCATGATCTGCGCCGTCAGTTCTAGTGAAAGGGAATGAAGATGGATGTTTTCAGTTTGTTTCTCGGTGCCTTACTTGAAATTAAGTGAAGGTAGAACATCAGAGGCCAGCAGGGTTGTTACAACTGTTGCCAGTGCCGAAATGGAAGTGGGAGAACATCACTATGAATTTTATATCTGGACTCCCTATATCGCCTAAGGGGCACGACGCTATTTGGGTTATGGTTGATAGACTGATAAAGTCTGCACACTTTCTTCCCATTCGTGTGAAGGATTCGGTGGACAAGCTGAGTAGGCTGTATGTTAGTGAGATTGTTCGGTTACACGGAGTACCTGTATCTATTATTTTCGATCGAGACCCCACATTTTATATCGCGCTTTTGGTAGAGTCTTCAGGTAGGTTTGGGGGCGAATTTGCTTTTCAGCACTACTTTTCATCCTTAGACGGATGGTCAGTTTGAGCGTACTATATAGATTCTGGAGGACATGCTGATAGTTTGTGTACTCAATTTTTTGGATTCTTAGAAGGAACATTTACCATTAGCAGAGTTTGCGTACAATAATAGTTATTAGTCTAGAATTGTGATGGCGCCTTTCGAGGCTTTGTATAGAAGATCGTGTAGGTCATCGGTGTGTTGGGCAGATGTGGGAGAAGCCGCAGTTTTGGGACCCGACTTGGTGGAAAAATAATAGAGAAGATCACTATGATTCGCCAACACTTGGTCATGACCTAGAGTTGCCAAAAGAATTACGCTGATCAGAGGAAGAGGCCTTTCGAGTTTGGGGCGGGAGACCACGTGTTTTTGAAGGTTATTGCTGCGTTTTATTGGGCCGTTTGAAATCCTAAAAAAGATTAGGAGGTGGCATATCGTCTGGTTTTGTGTCTTAAGTTGTCTTTTGTGCACAACATGTTTCACATTTTCATGCTTCAAAAATACAAGCCTGACCCATCACATATCTTGGATTGGGCTGAGTTACGAGTAGACGAGGATCTTTCTTTTGAGGAACGACCTGTGATAATTTTGGATACGAAGGTGCAAGTATTGAGAAGGAGGATCATTGCTTATGTTAAGGTTCTATGGCTTCATCACGGTGTCGAGAAAGTTACGTGGGAGCTTGAGTCCGAAATCTGTGCTAGGTATCCGGAGTTGTTTTCTTCTTGACCTCGTAGCGAATTTCGGGGGCAAAATTCCTTAAGGGGGAAGAATTGTGAGACCCGATTCCTTTTGCTTTTTATGTTTATATGAAACGTGTTGGTTATCGTTTTAATCGTAATAGAAAAGTATGTTTCTATGTGTTTTATCCATGGGTTGGCCTAGGGTGCATGTGGATTTCAATCCCGGTTCTGTCAGGCGTTGCTGCAGAAAGTTGGAAAATTTTTCTGGGAAGGATCGCCCGATCGGTCTTCAGACTACTCGAACAGTCTGTCTGCGTGGGGTGCTTAAATGCCAGCTAGTGCCTTTGGTTTTCGCGCCGAAGCTTCTCTTGCAAGCTTCTTTCTTTCTCTCTTGAAAGAACATCCAAACCCTCTGCCTTCTCTTTAGTTCTCAGCCTGGTTCGGGCTCGGTTCTTGGTGTGGGGATAGTCGATCCTTGTTACACGCGCCGTGGGCTTTGCGTTCATTCGAACGAAATCTCATTTTGGCGACTTCGATTTCTCACCGGTGTTTAAAGCGTTGAGTTTTTAACTCTTGTAAGTAGGATTCTAGGCTATCTTGCTTTAATGGGTGATACATGTGATTATATGTATTTTTACCATTTTAAATTATTATAAATGTTAAACTTTGTGTTTAAATCGTGTTTGGTGGGATAAAAAGCATGTTAGGCTTGTGTATGGTTTATTATAAAGTTGGTGGACGTATGTGTACGTGGTTCTAAAAAGGAATGAGTTTTAAAAAAAATAAAAAGATTTATGTATATGTTGTGGGAACATAGTTTTGAAAGGGTGGGACTAGCCCTTGGGGTTGAGCTGGGGTTTCATCGGGTGATTGATGAATGCGTGTCTTTAAATGTTCGTGCGTGGATATGTGCTTCTCTAAATGTGTAACATATTGTCAGGGTTGTATACTAAAAACTATGTATTTTATTTAGTTTTAGTATTTAATTTTATTTTTAATAAAATTATTTTTCTATTTTATGAGAATTTTAATGAGTAATGAATGAAATATTATTTTTTTAATATTATGCACGATTGTCTTTTATTCTGTACAGTATTTAATCTAGTGTGTAGAGTACGGCTTGCACTCAAAAGACCAGATTATAAGTTCTTACAGAATATAAATTTTTGTTCACAGTTTAGATGGAATTGGACAAACCATCTGTACGACTGTAACACAGAATTTTAGTAGGCTTGTCTTGATTACAGGGAACAGATAATAGCGTCATTTATTATTTCGGCTCTCTGTACTAGTACACTTTGTGTATATTAAATAAGATCACATTGGGGTAATTAATATTATACTGACTATATAAATTAATTCACACCCCAAGGTTATTATGAGTGTTTATACTCTTAATTTCGAAATAATTATTATTTGCGTATATTTAATATTCGTTATTTTGATTCATTAGAGGGTGCGATCTTTTATGTGTCATTAGTCTCGGTGAGTTGCATAGCGGTATTAATTATATGGTGAATATTAATTATTAACGGAATGCACGTTCTGATTATTCGGGATTGACGATACCCCCTTAAGGAAGCTTATAAGTTTTGATCGGGCCAAACTCTGGAGGTGGATTTAATTATCCGACCGACAAATAAGTTAAGCAGAAAGGGTTAAGAAATTTTAAGAAACCAATTAAATTAAATTATCAGTAATTATATTTAATTGGCGGGTATCGAAAATCTTAACGTGGGGAGATGAGTTAAGCATTTAATAACATGAGCTCGAATAATCGGTTTTGAGAATATGACTGGAAGTGCAATTATAATTCTTTAGTGGCATGAATTGTAATTTATATTTTTATGAAATTACCTCAAGGGTAGGCTGGTTTTATAATTATATTAGAAGCCCAAGTCATATTTGCTCCATAGATCTCTGCTGTAACCCTATATATAAACGGTTATGTTAAACATAAATCATAAGTCATCATTCAAGACTAGGGTTTTCGCGTATTTCCTATTGTGATTAGTTTAGCAGGTTTAACTTCACGAAGGATCGTAGCCCACTCTATGTTTGTGATTCGCATCGAGAATACAATAGAAGGCTTGATTGGGGTTTCAACTTGAAGGAATCACATTCGTGGTTGTTGCAGTAACTGAAATCAATCTACTAGATTTTGAAAGGTATAATCCCTAATCTAACTATGGGACTACGGGCTTTATTTTGATTGTTCGACATTAAATTTTTTTAATCTGGAGCCTATTTCGGCTATTGCCGCTCCAGTATTTTTTTTATCAAAAAATTGTATTCAAATCAATGATCTTGGCAGTTTGCCTCCAACATATCTATGTATGTGAAATTGAGATTCAATTGCTCCTGCGGTGAAAGACCATAAATAATTGCTTAATTGGGGTAGGTACTGCCCTACGGTGTTAGACTGTGAAGGAATGCATAATTGGGGTTGAGGTTGGTCCTGCGGTGAAAGATCTTAACGGTGAAAGATCTTAAAGAATTTGCATAAGTGGGGTTAGTACTTATCTCTCGGTGGAAGGTCGTAAAAGAGTTCGAGGTGTGTAGGAAACATCGTAGGTTATGGAGACCAAGTTGGAATGCAATGTGCTTTGTGTGATTATTGAACTGTCAGATGTTATGGGATTATATGAAAACTTGTGGTTTTTAAAGATGGAAAACCATTTTAAGACTTATGTAGTCGAGTTATTTTTTTAATCTGTGATTGCAAGTTATACTTTTAATCCATGCTAGTCTTTTTTCTATTGGGTTTCGGCTTACGTTGTGGGATTTGAAAACCTTTCAGGTAAATTTGATCGCATGGAGTGATCTTGAGGAGCCTGGAGGTGGCAGAAGACTAAACTCAGTTGTCTTTTGATTTTTGATTATGTACATGGCGTCTTATGTTTTGAACCTAAAATATACGCTTTGTAAGCCATAAGGCCTTGGTTATTCATGCATGTATTTTTTTGGGTAAATAAATGTACTATAAAGAAAAGAAAGGATACAGAGTACAAGGGGCATGCCCCAGACCTTACAAGCACCACCAAGAACAAAACCAAAAGCATTAAAAAAGGCTTTCGGCTAAGTCACAACCAGAAAACAAACCTACTAAAAAATAGAGAAAAGAGACCAAATTGCCGCCCCCATAATTGAGAAATAATGGGAAAGGAAATAAGGCCAACCAACCGAACCAGGCACAAGCCAACCCACAAGAAACCAAAAAGCCTATACAAGAAAATAAAGGCATTAATAAAAAATAGCCCATGTAATTGAGCACCCAGAAAACCGCATCAACAGCAGCAGAAAAGCTCAACAGCCGAGCCCCACTGAAATCGAGAGCCATCTACAATAGACATGGAAAACCACAACAGCCACAAACAGAAATAGGAGCAATATACAACAGCAAAACACCTGCCACACGCAGGGAGAAACCGCAACAAACCAGAAGCACCTGCCAACTCAAAACCTCAGCAGCAAGGAGTTAAACCAGCCCCACAAAAGGAAACAAAGAAAAAAAAACAGCCAAAAACAGCACTGCAGCCACAAATAAAGCTAACCAAAGCACCAAAAGCCACCAGGAAGAAAGAAGAAAGCTGCCATAAAACAGCCATGACCGCAGCACCCAGTAGGGGAAAACCACCTACTGGACAAACCGAACCTGAATGGCCAAAAGCAACCAAGCCCAACAACACACACACCCACACATGCACACAAGCCCTTACACAAGCCATAAGGGGAAGGTTAAATACAAAAGGCCCACAGGAATATACATCAAACCGAAGTGAAGATGAAAACAACAAAAAACAGCTAGGAAGGGGACAACAACCAACAGCCCCATCATAAAGATAAGGGGAACAAACAGACAAGCCCAGGAAAACAAAGAAAAACAAATGTATAGTAGCTATGAACACCCCTCATAGTTAGGGAACATAACCTAAAGCAGAAAATAAAACCAGCAACAAAAAGAAAAAACCAAAAGCTCAACAAGCTGCTGCCACAAATAAAAACTATAGTAAAGCAATAATCTGAGTTACAATAGGCCGCTATCACCAAGGAAGGGCAAAGCCTTAGGACCATTACGCTCCCAACCGAAGCTTCTTCCTTCGAGGAGCTGGCAACTAACAGGACCTAAACATATCAAACAGTATAAACCAATGAAAGTACAGAAAGAACACACTCACCCAGAGGGGGATATACAACTAGTAAACAATAGAAAGCTCGGCACTCCAAAGAAAAGAGGGCAAATCTCACAAAAGGAACCAGATAAGTGTATAGCTCAAACTCCAAAGGAAAAGAAGCAAATCTCACTAAGCTCCTTGCTGCGATAACAAAAACCTAGACCTTCCACGCCAATCTGCATAATCAACAAAACTTACAGGGAATAAAAGTTAGAAACTTCACAAAACACTCCCTCATTAAGACTGTATCACTCAGCACTCCAAAAAAGAGGAAGATGCTAAACTCACAATCATCCAAGCAAGCTGCCAGGCTACAGCAAACAAAAATCAATTAATTAGTTGAAAAAATATCCATCCCAAGGCTCCACTCACCCTAGATCTCCATATTAGTTTGAGAAACAGACACTCTCGTAAGGGTGGAAAGCCTCTCCCTCATCATCATAGAGATATCCTTAAGGACACCCTCCCAGCCCTTCTTAGTACCTTGGAATTTTCTAGGATTCTGCTCCCTCCAAATACAGTAAACCGAGACAGAGAGCGCCAATCTCTTGACACTAGCACTCAAAGTTTTACCAATCACCTTAGTAACAAAAGCATCCTTCCATGCCATCCAAGAATTCTCATACCAACTAACCCCACACTTGGCTAAAACCCTAGTCCAGATAGACTGAACAAAGGAGCAAGAAAAAAAGAGATGATCATGGGTCTCCAAAGCCCCAGAGCATAAACAACAGCTAACATCACACTCAAGGTCAAATATTCTAAACCTATCACCCGTACTAAGGCGACCTCTAATCGCAACCCAGAGAATAAAACTGACACGAGGAATGTGGTATTTGAACCAAACCAGCTTACACCAAGACGGTGTAGGTTTATGAACTCTAATCTCCTCCCAAAGGGACCCAATGGAGAATTTATTACCGTTGAGGGACCACTTGATTCTATCACATCGGGATGCATCAGGAAGAAAACAAACCTCCCTACGCATCTCCAAAAGATCCAGAGTCACAGCAAAGGGCCATCTCCAGCATTGACCATCCACAATCTGATTAACCTTGGCAACCAGACCCATCCCAGAGTCATACACAATCCTAGACCCCTTAGCCTCAACCAAGGACCCCCAGGGATGCCAAGGGTCTAACCACAAAAAAGTACCGTCACCATTACCAATCTCATAAAGGAAAAAATGCTTGACCAACGGTCGCAATTGGAGGATCTTCCTCCAGCACCAGGAAGCCAATTGCGGGATCTTGACTGCCCAAAAGGATTTACCACGAAGAATATTAGATTTGATACACATGCACCACAAGGACACATCACCCCCCATTAACAAGAACCAAATATGCTTGGCCACCGCAATTTATTCCACAGAATCAAAGATTTAATCCCAAGGCCACCCTCTTTGCGAGGGATGCACACCTCCTTCCAAGCAACTTTAGCACCAGATGACTTCATCTCGGGGCCACTCCATAGGAAAGCCCGGAGTAACCTCTCAACCTCTCGAAACACTTTCTTGGGGAGAGTAAACAAAGAAGACCAATAGACCTGCATGAAAAATAGAATAGAGCAATCAATTGGACTCTGCCAGCGTAGGATAGAAATTTACAAGTCCACACCTGGATCCTACCAGCAATCCTATCGATGAGAGGCTTACAGTCCCGGTAAGTAAGTTTAGTTTCATGCATGTATGTTGTATGCTTGTGAGAGTTACCATGGATTGGTTGTATGTTTTCATATTTGTATGTAATGGTTATCGTTTTCGGTTGGTTTTATGTTTTATATCAAACTGGTGCTTCGAGGGAGGTTTTGAACCTGTTTTGTTGGCTTATTTTGCCTTGGAGGTTTTCAAATGGAAGGAGAAAAAGTTTAAATATTGATCTTTCAAGGATGGTGTTTTAAAAAGGGTCCAGAGCTTGACCGCTCGATGGACCGCTTGAGCGGTCATGGAAAACATTCTATTTTGGTGTTTCGAGTGAAAAACCAATGGGCCTGCAAGGACCGCTCGAGCGGTCTGGGCAATTTTCTAAAAGTTTCGTTTGTTTATTTTAAAACTTGGCTCTCGGGGACTGTGACCTTATTTTTTTGAGACTGTTCTTTTATATAAAATAAACCCTTGAAAGTGCATTTTTCAAAGGTTTTAAGTTTGCTTTCATTTCAGTTCTTGCACCCATGTGGGCTCGGGTGGTTTTGATGGAACTTGAAATCATAAAATGGGTTTCTCTTGGGCGGTTTACGTGACCCAGCTTTCGGGCGTGACATCTTTGAGAATGGCTTTTTTGAGGTCAGGTTTTGAAATTTGTGAATATCTAGAAAGGATCTTGGTTTTGACAGAAGATAGATTGACATGTAAAACCCAGCTGAAGAAGAGGTTGAGGCTTTTATAGAATGATCAGGTTGAGATTGAGAAGGCTGTTGAACTTTTGAGGTACAGGAAGGTTTGATTGAAAAAGATTTAGAATAATATTTTTGAAGATAGTCGGGATAATATTCTTTTGAAATTTTAAATTTATCCCACCTCTTGGAAGCATATTAACAGCAAAGATAGGAAATATCATGATGCATGACATGTGTATTGCCATGTTAGAAGCCAAGGAAGGCTGAAATCAGCATAAAAATGTAACGATATAGGTTTGGAAGGATCGGTGGAATGGGCATAATGATGAAATAATTTTTGGAGCAATGGAGAAAGGATATTGAAATGAGAGCAAAATCTTATCCACCAAGTTGAAAACCAATTGGGGATTAAGGAATTAAAATTTTGATAAAATTTGATGAATCAAGAATATTTCATCATTTGGTTTTGAAGATAAAAAATATGATGGAAACAGCTTAATAGTCATAATAATTATATTTAGTAGGTCTAATGACATCATTTTTAAAAGATTTATTGAAATCATTGCCACAACCCCAATTTTTTTAAAAAATAATTTTTTAAATAACACATTTTGAATAACTAATGATTTTACAATTATTATTCGAATTGTGTTGAATTTTTATTGAATCAATTTCTAAAAGAATTGTTTTATAATATAATCTGGAGGGAGTATTTGATTTTGGTGGATAACACCAATTTTGGTGGCAAATAATTGCTAAAAATTTTGGCTAATGCAGAAGGTTTTTACTATTTTGTCTGAGATTGTAAAAATTTGAAGTCCTCATCTTCGGAAGGAATAATTGGGAATAAGGTTTCATTGAGTATGTATTGAAGCTATGCTTTTGAGGCCTGACTCATGGGAGTTTTACCCTTTTGAGCAGGTTGTGTGCGTGTTGAATTGCGAAGAGTCATCATTGGAGCACCTGATGTTATTGACATTTGAACCCTACAAAAATTCTCTCGTAAGAAAATCAGGAAGAGAATTAAATTCACCTTTAATATATTCTATGTCAAAATAAAAAATAGTTAAAAATTGCTTGCCATCTTGCAAAATTTGTTTTGAAGCAATATTTTTTACATCTGTTTCAAAAACCTCTTTTGTGGCTTTACAATTAATTTTTAATAAAAAAAAATTAGTTTAAAAGATCACTTTCAAATTTGGTTATGTATAAAACAGTAGATAAAATCTCTTTTTTGATAGTAGAATAATTTTGTTGTGTTGATTTCTAAACTCCACTTGTATAATGAACTAACTATTCTTTATTACCTTTCCTTTGTTTTAAAATACCTCCATAGCCTAATTCGGATGCATCAGTTTTTACAATTTTATAGGCTAATGGATCAAGTAAATTCAAACATGAAAGTTGTTTGGCATGGGATTTAATTCTTTGTACAGCATAAGTATGCTGCATTGTCCAAGGCTTAGGATTATTCCTAAGTCTTTGGTATTATAATCTTGTATCTTTATAAAGATTTTTGTAAAAATCAGAAATATAATTAAGACTTCCTAAAAATCTTTGTAATTGATTTTTATTGATAATTTCATTAGGAAATTTGGTCGCAAACTCAATTGATCGATCTATGGAAACAATAGTTCTATGGTGAATATTATGTTCTAAAATTTTTTACTTGAGTTTGAAATAATTTCATTTTCGAGGCACTTAGTACTAATCCATTTGTTTTAATAATATTATAAAATTTATTTAGATATTTAATATGTTAATAGATTGATGATGAAAAAATTAAAACATCATCAATGTAAACATTACTAAATTTATCATAAGCATTGAAAATATCATTCATTACATTTTGAAATTCAGAATGAGTATTTTTTAGACCAAAAGACATAACATTCCATTCATACTGTCCAAATAGAACTGTGAATGCCGTTTTGTACCTATCTTCTTCAGCAATTTGTATTTGCCAAAATCCTGATTTCATATCAAATTTTAAAAAAAAACTTTGCTTGATATAGACGATTTAATAAATCTCTTTTATTTAGAATTAGATATCTTATCCATTGTAATACTTTATTTAAGGGTTTATAATTTATAACTAAGCATGGAGCACCATATTCTAATTCTGCATTTTTATTTACATAGAAAACAGCACAAGACCATGGTGATTTACTTGGGCGTATTAATTTTTTATTTAATAAATCTTCTATTTTTTGTTTACAATATTCTAATTGGGATTAATCTATTTGGAATGGGCGAGTTTTAGTTGGAATATGTCTTTCATTAAAATCTGATTTATATAGTAAATTAATAATATGTTGTTTCATATGCCAGAAGGCATGAGGTAGATAAGAACATAAATCTTTAGTAATGAGATTTTTGAAATGGTCAATTTGTTGTTGGGTTTCGAATTTATTAAGTTGTTCTTCAATTTGAGAATATGAAATTTCTTCTTGTAAATAATTGATTTGTTGTTTTTTGAAAATTAATGTTGACTTTAATTCTTGTAGAGTATGAGGTTGAGGTAGAAAAATAAATAAAAAAATAATATCTTCATTTTTTATTAATTTTGTATGGATACCTTCATATGTGACTTTAAATGGTGCAATCATTGTGAAAAAATGAGTTCCTAAGATTATATGTTGTGATAAATTTGGTACAAGAACAAATTCAGTTTGTAAGCAAATTCCTTGATTACAAATATGAACTTGAGAAAGTTTGTAATTAATTTTTATAGAGAAACCATATGCTATATTAAGATTTTGTTTTGTTTTTCTGAAATATTTGGTTGGGACTAATTTTTTCCGAATACAATTAAGATCAGCTCCGGAATCAATAAGAGCTATTGCTTCGGCTACAAAATCTTCTTTAATAACTAAGTGAATTTTGGTATACCACTTTTGATATATTATTTGATTGATTGTTGAAAAATTTGTTTCATTAACTATTAAATCAGGATTAGGTTCTTCAACCATAATTCCTTCTTGTTTTGTTGTTATTTTTGGGTTTTGCATTTTTTTATCTCTGGAGGAAATAATCCTGGAGCAGCTTCATTTTTAGTTTGTTCTAGTTGGGTAATTCTTATTTGTAATTATTTTATTTCTTGTTTTAAATTATTTACTTCTAAATGTAAATCATTTATCGTAGGTGGTACAGGACTAGATTGTTGTAATCGATCTAAAACATTTTTGAAATCACATTGTTTAGAAGTAAATTTATTTTGATTCTTTTGTTGTTGAAATTCTTGAGATTTTGATTGTACTTGATCCATATATTTAAAGATAATTTCTTTTCTTGCTTCAGGATCATTGATTTGGTTTAAAAGATTTAAAATATTTTGTTCATTTTGAGATAAGACATTTATACTTAAACCATTTAGTTTTAGAATAACCTAATAATAGTATTTTTTT
The DNA here is from genome assembly GCA_032360265.1 of Heliamphora ciliata. Lineage (NCBI taxonomy): Eukaryota > Viridiplantae > Streptophyta > Magnoliopsida > Ericales > Sarraceniaceae > Heliamphora > Heliamphora ciliata. The sequence continues at coordinate 1,983,346 of JAUMHN010000002.1, forward strand.
GTTTGACATTTTGTACAATATGGTGTTTTATTATTGGGTAAATTACACTTACACCCCATGTATTTAAGGGTAATAACACTGACACCCCATCTATTTTTTGAAATATAACTTACACCCTTTACACTTTCATTTTTGTAACACTAAGGTCCAAAAGTTAAGGACGGAAAATACTGTTGAAACAATATTTTTTATTTTTTTTTTGTTTAATTATAAAATTTTATTTAAAAATTTTTAATTAAAAAATAAAAAATTACTAAATACAAAAATAATTAAAATAAAAACATAAACTTTAAT